>CAJQZJ010001896.1:12487608-12506716 GCA_907164525.1 Lophiomys imhausi
CACACACACACACACACACACACACACACACACACACACACACACACGGGGGGAGAGAGAGACAGGTAGTACATGTGTGTGTGTGTGTGTGTGTGTGAGAGAGAGAGAGAGAGGAGTTAAAAGATAGAAATGGAGGAGATAGTGTTTTTTTAAAGATTCTTTATGTGTATATATGTGCCTATGTGTGTGCACCATGTATGTGCAATAACCACAGAGGCTAGGAGAAGGCATCAGATCCCCTGGAGTAAGAGTTATGAGTGTTCATGAACTGCCTGGTACAGGTACTGAAAACCAAAACTCAGTTACCTGGGACAGCAGCAAGTGATCTGAACCACTGAGCCAACCCCTGAGACTTGGGTTTAAAAAAAAAGAGTTGGCAAACTATGATCTACCTGCCATCTTGTCAGATATAACAAATCAGATAGCCTGACTAAAGAAAGGGCTGGTGGAATATGCTTAGAAGGGGAAAAGTTGGAAATATTTAGAAAATATCCTGAATATTCACCCAAAGGATTATTATTCCTGCTCACATTTTCTATGAAGAAGAACAGTGCAAGAAGATAACTGACTTCCACAAGACCTGAGACTAAGAAGCCTAAATTGGATCAAAGTGAGTATGACTCTAAACACCAAGCTCCTTTGTGTCCCACCACATAATGCCCTTTCTAGTCAGCTTGGCACTGGGTAGCTGAATGGAACTGTAGGTTTTCATGACAGAGGATCAAGTAAGAGAATTACACTGTTCAAATTTGATGAAGTGAGAAATGGGAATCCCCTTTGCCTCTTTAATACATCATATTTACATAATATCACAGTACTTAGAGTAATATAAGTGACAATCTTTAGCTAGATTTGGGTCCAGGTACAGTATAGAATCTCCAATAAGATAATGTGAGAAGAATAAAAGGAAGGGAGGAAGGAACTAAGATGAAAAGATGGTGAAATGAGTAGCTGGAAGGTAGGATTTAGACAGAGACCTTCCCTACTCTTGAGTACCTTAAGTATAATTCTTCCTTAAAAGGTTCAGGTTCAAATATTTATGAGACAGAGTTACTATTCCTTTTAGAGGCTTGTCAAGTGTAAAAGAGAAGGAAAAATCTGTTTGTGATGGGAGTTTACAGTACACTTAAAGTTTATTTTAAAAATAAATAGGACTTGATAGATAGGCCAATAAACAACAGGCCCATCAGTAGCCTGCCTGCTGCAGTAACAGGGAGCCTCTGCAGGCTGCCAGGAGCCAGAAATAAGAACAAACACTTCTTCCCGGCAGAAAGTTCCAGGAATATCCACAAACAAAGAGGGTATTCAGGATGTGGCATCTGCAAGCCAAGTGGCTCTCTGTGACATCTCAGTTTCTGTGGGACACACCCACACAGGTAGAGGCACATCTGAATCAGATGTTTCTGGCTTGCTTTGCAGTGAGTCTCCATTTTTGTTCTACATAGAAATAATGATACTAAAGTGGGCATGGATCTTTAGAAAAATGGAAGGCCAGAGGAAGATCAAACTTTGTAACACTTCAATAATCATGTGGACAAAACAAGTCCTTGTGTGTCCCCCACCCCAACACATATTATCTTTTGACGTTCTCATTTGTTGAACACGCAGAGGCATGGCTAGTTATTTACGTGTGCCTATTATGTACTGGACAGGATTGTAGGAGCCAGGAAGGCAGACATGAGAAAGAAAAGCAATTTCTGCCTTCATGGAACTTCATATTTTATGGGGAGAAAGGTATAGAAACAGATAAACAAAGTGATTACAAATGGGAGTAATGAACAGCAATCAAAATCACATAATATAATAGACAATGGAGGCACAGAATGGGAGTGGCCCAAGCAGTCTTTGGGGTGATGACTTTTGACCCAGAGCATGAGCCATAAGTGTTGTTTATGAAAAAAACAAAGTAAAATAGGTACTTGGTCCTGTTTCTATTAGTAAAGATTATGTTTAGAGAAAAACAATACATAGGGGTCTTATATATAGAAGTTACCTTTGCTTGGGATTCCTCAAGTCGAGTTCATTTTGTCACTCAAGAACTACATGCCTTTAAACTAGCTATGTAGATTTAATAAGCCTGTATCTCTTTATCTGCAGGATGTATGGTTGGAACAGAAAAATACTGCTCTGAAAAAGTATAGTGCTTGCTTTCCTATTCCCATGTCTTGGACACACATGTTCCTCCCTCTTATTCTCTAGAGTGCACATACAATGACATACACACAGACCAAATGTGCTACATCTTCTACTTTCCAACTACTATGAAGAATACATGCCGGGCAAAATAAGTGTCCATTCAATAAAATTTGAATATAAGTAAAATCTAACATGTTCATCTTTAGTCCCTTCCAAAAGTTGCTTTCTCTGAAATGCCCCATTGGCTGTTGTGGAAAGAGACTTGTGGATAGGTTGGTGACTACATTACCATATGGGATATTTCCACATCTCTTTTTCAAGCTCTTGTCACTGCTATTCAGTATGACAATTCTCCATCATCTTGCCTCAGCATACATCTGCAGCTTATCAGAGCAGAAATGAACAATGACTCAAAGGAAGGTCAATTGTCATCTTTCCACTGTTGGAAATCGACATGTGGACTAACAGGTTTGCTTCCATGATGTGGGTTTAGGAAGCATTGCCTAGGTTGTTAGCAAGACCAAAAGTAAAGGGCACTTAAAGGGCTGCTACGGCATCACCAAGGAGCTCTGGGGTGGAGCCTGTGGACTCCATAGCTGGTGACACACCCTAAGCAGTCTCCATACTGACTGGTTTTCCATTTTCATCCCCTTTGAGGCCATCCTGCTCATGATTTCCAAAGAATTTCAACCTGTCCTAAGGTTTCCAAAGAATTTAACAACCCTGTTTTGTTTTGTTTTGTTTTGTTTTTAACCTGGACTTCTAAAACCAGAGTTCTGTCAGCCAAATTCCTTTCACTGAAAAGAGAGAGCTCTTTTGAGGAATGAGTCTGATGTGCAAGAAGATGTTCAGTGCAGCCAGATAAATAAAAGGAATAATAAATAAAAATGGAGGGAAGGTTCTGCTTTCAAGAGACAGGTCAGATGGACATAAGACGCTGCTGCTGCATGAAATGCAAATGACATCTTCAACAGAAAGCAAATTTGGGGGTGAGGGTGGAAGGTAACCAAAACTGACCTGAGAGCATTAAGGAGAGACTGGGAGGGACTGAAGGTTAGACTTGAAGTTTTGGTAATAATTAGTACACAACTTTGTAGGACACGAACAGTCCCAGATCTTTCAAATGTTCATAACTCCCCCCACACCTTGTCCCACTCATACCCCTCCCATCACTCAAAACTTAGTTGAAGTTTGGAATTTTCCTTCATCTGCCACATAAGAAATATAGTCATTCTTTGAAGAACACTCTCTAGTCAGTTTTTTTGTTGCTGTAAGAGAAGACCACAGACTGGATAATTTATAAAGAAAAGAAATTTACTACTACAGGGGGCAGGGGAGTCTGAGAGCACAGCTATGGCATCTGGCAAGAGCGCTCAAGCTGCTTCATGACATGGTAGAAAGTGAAAGGGATTTGGGCGTAAGAAGAAGAGGAGGCCCGAGAAGCAGACTGAGTCTTATATCAAACACCTTGCTTTTGTGATTAAGCAACCCATGCCTGTGAAGGCAGCAGCAACTCATTCATGGGGCTCCTTCCTTGCTCCTGGCAGAAGCACCACTCAGTCGGCTCCTCTTCCAAAAGCCATGCACGGGGATCAATAATAAAAGGACTTGGAGGACATGACCAAACCTAGCCGTGCTGTCATTCCTTCCCTCTGGAATTCTTCTCAAATTTCTTTGAATTCTCTAGCTTATACTCAATTCAGGGATTATGGGTAGGTAGATAAAGCTTGTCATTTTTAAAAAGGAAGTGGTAAGCAGTGATCAGCCAATAGTCACTTCCAACAGCCATCTGCGACAAGTCTGTAAAGCATTCCGTTTGCATAATGCATGGGAAGTCTATTAAAATACAGCGCACTGCTACAAGACGGTGGAAAATGTCTAAGTCACATTACGCTTCCTTGTAAAACTGTCCCTCTATTACTGGCAACAAAGCTGAGTTTTGGTTGTTTTTTTTGTTTGTTTTGTTTTGTTTTGTTTTTTTCTGTATTGCTTTAAATTGAAAAACCCACTGTTCAAGGAATCCGAGGATAGATGCTGCACCTAGTTTTGTCCACGCTGCAGACACTTTGCAACTCTACACAGAGCAGGAAGCTGAGCAGTGATCACTGAGCAGAGTGAATGCTTATTTAAGTGACCATCTCTGCTCTAGGGTAAGCAAGGAATGAGCCTCAATCAGTTATAAGAGCAGGCAGTGTGCTCACCCACAATACAGACCTATATATATGACCTAAAAAGGGCACCTCTCGAGTTGCTAGGAATGGGAAATGAATATCAAATACTCTGCCAGTAAGAAAAGAGTTTTATGTGTCAGAAGTAGGCCAGCAAGCCGGTATCTTGACAGCATGCTGGAGACTGCAGCGGAAGAGTAGTGAAGGTCTGTGCTTTTCACTCTTTCCCTATCTTGGGCTCTGAGGCATAATGTCATCTCTGCTCTAAAAATCGACACTTTTATTTGTCAGGGCTCAGTTTTTAAACACACACAACTCTTCTCACAGCCTCAAACCTGATTGCTTGCTACAGGTTTGAAAAGGTATTGCTACTGCTTTGAAAATGTTTTGAAGTTGCAAGGATAGTTACTACCAGTGATGGAGCAGTTGGTCCTGAACATGCTCTCCAAATTTCGATGATTCTTGCAGGGAAAACCAAAAGACAGAGAGGATGGAAGAAGGTTTCTTATCTTCAGATTTTAATTAATCCAGTCTAATAAAGACATTGAAATTATCAGCAGATGGCTTACACTTGATGCTTCCAACCTTTTTATTGAACTGCCAGCCCTGGAAGTAACCTCAGAAGGTAATTTGGAATCATTTGGTTCAACTCTATATGGAGTGTTCAATCAGGACTGGAGACACTTATAAATGGCTTTCCTTTCCAAGCAGTGTGAGTGACAGTCACTCCTGTATCATACTTCTCTCAAGACAGATGGTGAGAACACAGTTTGCTGTTCAGTTTCCATTCGCTGCTGCCTTTTCTAAGCAGCATGGGGAAGCAAATGAGCTGCAAAAGAGAACGGCCTTCAAAGCATCTTCACCTAATTTTAACAATACTGAAGGGAAATTGCAACTTTTCTGTTATGGTTTTCTCCCTGGGATGTTAGGAAGCATGTCTTAAGTCTGTCTTCCAAGATTCGTAACTGATGAAATGTAGGTAGCATCCTGAAACGTAAGCACAGGAGACTCTGCCATTTCCTATGCTGCACAGACTACAACTATTACTGACTAGGTCTGAGGCACCAATAATGCATCCGTGTTACATGAAGAGAAGAACTAAAAGCACTTCCCTTGGAGTCAGATTTGAATCTCTTACTTCACTCTCCCTGTACCTTCCTTCCTCTGTCTGTTGCATGGGTCTGAATCTCTACCTGCCTGAAGCCTATCTTGTCTGTTTGTCCCTGTGTCTGTGCCTTCGGTCTGTATGTGTCAATCTGTTTCTGTCTGTGTGATTATGTGAGTCTCCATGACTATCTGTTGTGTCTGTGGGAATGTGTCTACGAGTGGTGTGGCTGTCAGTGTGTGTTGATTGTGTATGTGTGTGTGTGTGTGTGTGTGTGTGTGTGTGTGTGTGTGTGTGTGTGCGCGTGCTGTATAGGTCTGTATGTGCTGTATGTGTCTCTGTGTGTCAATGGTGTCTGTACCTAACAAACGGCTTTGCTCTGTATTTATTGAACAGCACAAGGGGAAGGCATGGGATACTTTACAGAAACCTTTAACAGAGTTTTACAAGGGATTAAGTTACTGGCTCCAACTGATTCCAACTGGCACAGATGATAAACATCATTGTTTCTCAACCAACATCCATAAACGGATGCTCTCAACTGTTGTGGTAAATTTTAAGAACTTGCTTTGAACTTCTGGATTTGCTGCGTTCAGTGAATGATACACATGTATTACTGTGGGTGATGGGCATGAAAAAGCATGCAATTTAAAATCACAGCTATGCATTAGCTTCGGCTGTAAACATTGATTATGTGGGAAATCCAAGACAAATAAGATTGGTTGTTACATTGTTCTCTTAAAGGCAGGTTAAACAGAGTCTGAATACACAGTACTATGGCAGTCTTAAGTCTTAAGTGACCCTGTTATTAACTTTGACTGTGAAGTTCACCAGAAGCCCCAGTTTTGTAGAACACGCAAGGTGTGTACAGCATATTCCATTGCCACAGTGCCTTTCCTGACACCATCATTAAGACTCCCTATGTGGGAGCATTACCATTAGCAGAACTCTGATTCATACTGGCTTGTGGTTTGATCCTTTTTATCCTATGATGCCACAAAAAACAAAGATCTACCAAACTCTTGAGTATGTAAAATCTAGATGTATGTTTTTCATTAATATCCACACTGAGTGCTTAATGTGGACTTCCCACTGTGCTTTGCTTAGATTCTTCATGTTACTATTACAATGCCAAAAGATAAGTATGGTCTTACAGATGATACATATCTCATACATTTCTATAAGTCACCCAGCTCATCTGCTGCAGAGTAGAAGTGGAAGAACAAAGCTCCACGTTCTACCTCTTGTCACTAAACAGCTCATCACCACACTAGCTTTTGTGACAAGATCTGCGCACCTGCAGCCACACCTTTGAAATCTAATCCAGTCTTCCATTTTGATGAATTCCCACCTGGGCAATAAACACCTGCATTATATTGTGCTTTAAAAGGAAGCATGTTTTATTGGGGCAGATGAAAGAGAGTTCAAGCAAGTCTTGCCCCATGAAAAATGTGGTTGTCTTGGTAACCCCTACATTCCTGTGCTCAACCTATTTACAATGCACCATCTCAAAAGTTCAAAGACCCAATCAGGAAGCCCAATCTTGGAGTTCAAAGCTCATTATTTAGTCAAATATTGGATGGATGGATAGATGGATTTGGTACATCAATTGAATGAATATATTGACATGATGTAATGGATGAATGTGTGGGATGGACATACGTATGTATGGAATAGATGAACAAATTAACAAGGACATCATAAAGCAGAAACAAGAGTTCTCAATATAAGAGCCTTTTCTTCGATGTCAGGCTGTAACCAACTGTATTTCTGGCACTCATCCATTCTTGATGTTAGTTACTAAACTCATAACATGTCCAGTTCTAAAAACTTGGGTCTCTCGTTAGAGGAAGCCTGGTCCATCTGGAAGTTTGTTGTTAGTTTAAGGATGAATTTCACTTTTCTCACATTGTACATCCATATTCCTCTCTCTATTGCTAGCCCAAAGAGCATTAAAAGAAAAAAAGAGAAAGTGCTTATGCTTCAAACATAAGACAAACATTCTGACTTCCTACCCACAAGAGATGGTGATGCTTCTCTGTCATTTTCATCCACCTAGCAAATGTTATGGAGCCCCTACTGTTCACCAGGTATGTTCCAAAAGTTGTTGATGAAACCTATGGGGATGAAAAGAAAATGGACGCGAGTCCTTGCTCTGATGCATCTTTCACTCCAGTGGAGGGAGCCAAACAGGAAACAAAATAGACACACAAACTGCAGGGTGTGTGAGGAGGCAGCTCAGGAGTGGGATAAACAGTGAGAAGGATACGGTGGATCTTTGAACAGTGTGGGGTTCATACATTTCCCCTCAGAAAAGTGAATGAAGTTCTATGTCTCAGCACCTCAGTATGTGAGTTTTATCTGATAATGAAGTGGATCATGAGCTAATTTCTCAAGGTGTGACCACAGGAAACTGGAGTGTGTTCCTGAAGCAGTTCTATTGCCACCCTGAGAGACAACATGAAGACACGACAGTGTCAGCTGGGAAGGGATCAAATTATCTTGGGGTTGGGGGAGTCATCAAAACACAGGTTCCTGGGCTCAGGACCTCTTCTCCAGGCACTCTGATGCCACACCAGCAAACATGTCTTACAAGTTGCCTGTTGATACCAATAGCTCTGTCCCAGGGTCCACTGAATTGGTTACTTTATAGAGCTTCAATGTGATCTGGACCTCTTTCTGTTCTAAGCTGGTGAAATCTTTCAGACAGACTAGAAAAGCACCACACTGGGGCTGTTGGTGTTGGGAACAGACTGTGAGGAATGATGAGTGGAAGGAGACCAGCCCAGTTATGAGATACCAGCTACTAGATAATTAAAATAAGAAGTGCACTGTGTGAAACAGTTGCCTAGAAGCAGCTAGGAGCAGAGGTCTGCTGCATGTGACCCAGGTGTCTTTCTTATTTTTTACTTTTAGTGTCAATAGTTTATTTGATATTTTTGGTAGAGAAAATATGCTTGAAATTTAATGTAGGCTACTCAAAACTTAAGAAATAGAAACAGACCTTAATAGGCACAGAGAGTTGCAGGACAGGGTTTTTGTTCTTTAGGAAGGTGACAGACTGCTTATAATGTGAGACAGCCTATGTGTTAGGGTCCAAGGCACCCGTTAAGCTTTTTAAATAACAAGTCAACTTCACTGGGCTCCGAGTACTTTGGGTACCTAGATGATTCATGTTCAGATTCAAAGTCTACTCCTGCCTGATTGCCTGTCTTATTTCTTTCTTTCTTTCTTCCTTCTTTTTCTTTTTTTCTTTCTTTCTTCCTTTCCCAGAATTGTGAGGAGTTTTAGGCATTTGTTTTATTTTCTGAGATTATAATATAATTACATCATTTCCCCCTTCCCTTTTCTTCTTTCAAACCCTCTCATATATACCTCCTTGCACTTTTTCAAATCTTTTTTCCATTAATTGTTGTTACATGTGTATGTATGTGTGTATGTGTATGTGTTTTATAATGTTACTTATATGTATATGTTTTCAGGGTAGATGACCAATTGATGTGACATTTCATTCTCAGGTACCTATAGTTCTTTGAATAGCCCTCATGGGCTTCCTCCCATCTCCATTAGCATGAGTATCAGTGCCATCCTTGCTCAGATCATGTTTTGGCAGTCATGTTAGTGAGATGTTATGGGTGTATCTTCTAAAACAAATATGCATATATAGCTTAAACAAAACTGACAATGTGCCTTCCAACAGCCAAAGATTGTCTAATAAAAACTCTAACACTGGGAGAAGCACTCTTTTGAGTTTTTGGCCAGGGTTGTCCAAAAGATTCTTTCAAATATTACAGGCTGTTGGAGTTGCCTTTGGTTGCCCCCCAAAAGTAAAAGATAAGTCACTGTTACTAAAGATACCATGTACTTCAGAAACTGGGCCCAGTGGTCTCTTAGCTAGACTGACTTGAAAGCCACTAACCTAAGTATTAGCTGTCATATGGTGCCATGTAATCCTCAGAAGGAGGAGAACAACCAACACTCCTACCTAGCTAGCAATGACACCTATGAACCACAATGAAACAATTACCAGCACAGCATGAGAGCCCTAAGAGTGCAGTAGTGGCATATATATCTTGAAGGTAACTAATGACTCTCTAATTAGAGTTAAGACCTACTCAATAGGAGGGAAAACATGCCTGGTACTAGAAACATAGCCAATCACCCAGGGCTAGTGAAGTCATAGATTTTGGAGAAGAACCTATAATTGTCACTTTATTAAATCACCATGATCCCTAACTGCATTCTATATACTTATCCTTGCACATACATAGATAAGTATAATCTTTACTGCCTCATCAAGGAAACTTCCCTTTACAACAAGTGCAAACTATTACAGAAAACCATAACCAATTGACGTCCCAATGGATACATCTACGACAAAACTCCTATACCTAAAGCTCAGGGATCATTGTGAAAGAGGGAATGGAAAGATTGTAAGAGTCAGAGGATCGGGGAGTTTTCTGTGGGATTGCGACCCAGGTTTCTTCAGAAGGCTGAGAAGTACTTGGGTTGAGTTCCCAGAATACAAACATATAAATAAGAGAGTTGATCCACTTGGTGACTTGAAAACTTGGTATTCTCAGGGAAGAGCACTTATTTAGCATGACTATGTCACTTCTGAGTGACCCAGGCTTCCCCTCCACTCTCCCACTCAGCAATAAACTGAAACCATGTCTTGACATTCTGAAAGACTCCAAGGGCTATTCCTTGCAGTTCTTTTCTAAATGGTTAGAGAATGAAGAGGGGGGTCCTTTTATTTTACTCTGTCACCACCTCATGGGGATGACAACACCCATGTTCTGTTCAAGTTCTCAGCCCATTCATAAAGGTGACATTTTAGAAAGTCTTGAAATAGAGTATACATCATCTCTTTATATACAGCCGAGGTCTTACAATGAAATGTTTCCAAATGTGCAGAATGAGGCAAAACCTGCACACTGAAAGAATGAAAAAATGTTTAGACAAGACAAATCCATTCAGTCTTTGAAGCCTGTGATTTCTAATTGACATGCACTGCTATCATTCTCATGTATTCTCATTTTCGTACTGATCTATCATTTTGACAGTATGCTCATCACATCCACCCAGACCACTTCAAAAACATAATGATTAGGATTTTTTACTGTTTGAAAGACACTGTAAGTTTCCTAATTTGGATTTTACCAATACCTTGTTTTTCTTTTTTTTCTCTCTTTTTCTTTTCTTTTCTTTTTTTTTTTTTTTAAGATTGGTTTGTTTAAACAACTTAGATTCTAAAGAAAGATGGAGCCTATGACCTTTTTCTTCCATGGCAAAAATGAAGAATCTTTAATTTTATGTTTAAAGCACTTAAGTGCCGGCACACTAAATCATTAGCTAACTGAGTGTGAATAAAACTAGCTTCTCTGTTTCTGGGTCTCCATATTAGTAAGTTAAGGATATTTGGACCGAATCATGAAGGCTGCTATGAGTACTAGAAACAGCTGACTGTAAGAGTTCTACTTAGCTTCCCTTCTAGTAGTGGTGGTGGCATTGGGTTTTGAGCATCGTAAGTATGTGCTCTGTCATCAAACTCATCCTGCCTCCTGATTTGGTTTGAAATGAGGCGGTTGTTTTAATTTGGATCCTCCATGATATGGAAGCAGAAATCCCAATCCAAGCCCTAAAAGGGGTCCTCTAAGATGGAAAATTAATGAGGCAAATATAAGCAAGAAGAAAGATGGCCCAGAGTCAGAAAGTCACAGCCTAGGACAGCACAGCAACCAAATGCATCATGAGACGGGAGACCTGGCTTGATACAGCACCCTATGTCCAGAATCTTAAAATGCTCACTTGTGCTTACAGTACTTACTTGTCCTAAAGAACCAAGTGATTCAAAATAAAATAAAACAACAACAACAACAAAAATCAACACTGCTTGGACCAAATTAACAGTTCACTCTTTCAGGTGACTGTAACCTATAAGCTAGGAGTTCTCATAATCATAAGGAGAGCCATACTGAATGAAATTTATACTTCAGCCATTATTTTTGCATACTGAGTTTCATAAGAGGAGGATAAACTAGCCTGAATCCTCTCTGAAGAGAAATTACTAAACTCTCTTATGCCTCAACACAGAAAAAGTAAATCAGTCACAATATCCTAAACTAAACAGAAAGGAAGTTGACCCAGGATACCAAAAAAACACTGATACAAGACCATGGACAATTTTCCAATGAAGCCTTATATACACAATTGCGATTTGACCTACCTAGAACTAAATAAACAATATATTGTCTATTTCTTGTCCGTTCCATTGGCCAAAGGTTGAAATAATGAATATAAATAACAAGAACAACCTAGGAAGTAAAAAAATGGACGTCAGACAATTGTTACTATAAATGGATGTTTTTAACTTCATAGAGAGTACAATGATGAAAGTATGAGTGCCTTTAGAATACCTAAGTGGTTTTTTTAAACATTGATATTTCAGTTGATATGTAGTATAAAATCTATAAAAGTTTCATGAAAAAGTACTTATGTTTATGGATTTTTCTATATAAATAAAATTGGACCCATATCTGGATTTTGCATTTCATATTCTGGATATTGCATCACACAAAAGGAAGTCTGGGTAAAGTTTCATCACTTTATAACATAAGTAGGATGGTATGAGCAAAAGTGTAATGCTGCACCCAACATGGCTCCAGGCATTTGACCTGAGTGGGTGGTGAGAGAATGAAAAGGGGACAGAAACACAGAAAAAAACTGGGATCAGATGGACTGGATTCTCTACTGGAGAAACCGCAGCACCCTGAGCTCAACGTGTTCACTATATAGAGTTGAGCAGTATGACTGAGTTGTTGCAGACAGCTGAATCAAGGAGATAGTGTTTCTTATGCAGCTGGATCAAAGAGGCAGATTTACCTGATCTCCACAGGGTCAGTCTTTGTAGAGCATCAGTCTTCAGAATGTAAAGGTGATTGTGGGTAGTTTCTGCACACACTATCAGCATCTATATATGGAATAGTGGAAGGCTTTACCACTCTCTGAGCCTCACCCAGAGTGGGATGGGATGTCTTTGCCATTTCCCAAGGGTCTGAGGTTCTGGCCCTTGATATGGTCGTGCCCACATCAATAGCACATGTTTATTGAGGACTTCATTCACTCAGGCTTCCTCCACTTTCCACACTGCAGGCTGGGCTATGGATCTCAAATTAGGCTGTCCAAAAATAAATAAATAAATAAATAAAATAAAACAAGGGAAATAATCTTGGATAATTTATTTCAGACAAGAAGCATGGGAGAAGGAGCACAAACCAACACAACTGCATTGTAGATCTGGAAATGACTGTTAGCCACAGATGGTATCTGAGAACTGTAGAGAATGACTTTGGGTACAATACCTCCAAAAGCCAGGTAAGCAGCACTTCACTTTAGAGTCTCATCTTTCATGGATATTGTCTTCCTTGCATATGAGAACTAGTCAGGGCTTTTGGAGGAGTGGTGAACAGAAAACCAGAAAGATGGTGAGGAATAGGGTAGGGGTGGGATCTTATGACCTTAAACTGAGCATGCTTAGAAATGTGCTGGTCCCATCTGCTTTCATATGACAACACGTGTGTGAACACCAATAGAAACCCCCATCTTTCCTCAAACCAGGAACACATTGCTTAAGGATGACCCCAGTGCTCCCCACACTTGTTGTGTTTTAATAGACTTTTCTGCATGTTTTTATCTTCTAACTGTCCTGCTTGGCTTTGTACCCACCCTATAAATTGCATTCCACTACAGTTTTATGATAAGCAAATTAATGATGACAGGGATTAAGCTGTGATACTTTATTTTTTTAATACTTCATTTTTTTATTTCTTCAAGTTACATCTCAGTCACAATCCCTTCCCTATTCCCCCTTCCTGTCCCACCCTTCCACCCTCTTCCCCCCCCCACAGCTTCCCCTTTCAGTCCAACGAATGGTTCCTTCTCTTATAACAGTAAATACTATACAAAACAGCAGAAATAAATATGCCACATTTATGAGAGTTAAATGGCCCAGTATACATTCCCAATGTCTAGTTCAATATGGCTTAGCGTACATTACCAATGTCCAGTCCATATGCATTTGGTACCTGACTTTAACATTCTACCATCTAACCATCTCCATGAGTTTAAAGTTCTATAACTGACTCAGCTTTCATACTAACTTGCATCACTATTAAAAACATCTTCTTAGATCTAGAATGCCCTCTTGATTCCTAAACAACTCAAAATTTAACTATGAGACTCTAGCTGTCTATTCTTCAACCACCTCAGAGACCTGAGAGGGATAATATATCTGATTATATAGGAAGTTCAGGGCCTGCAGCTTCCAAAACTAAGAAATGACATACCAGTGACTGCCTGGACAGTTCCCATTTTCTCTCCATACATTCCAGCATCAGTCTTCAGCTTTTTGGTCCTGTTTCAGTGTCTGAGATGCAGGTGATATCACTGTTGACTTCTGCTTTGGGCATGTGCTGGAAAAACAAATGGTGTTTGTTTCTTTGGTATAATAAAGTATCACTGACAGACACTGAGCTATTTCATGTGCAGGCAATCCTGGAAAACATTTCTAGACTAGTAATCATAAGGTCTTCTTTATTTATGATATTATTTTGATTCCCCTCCCCTCTCAGTCTATCATTTATGCCTTTACCACATATAAGGCAATAGAAAAGAAGCAAGTTTTAAAAAGGTTGTAAGAGGAATAGGAATTTTAGGAATACAAAACAACAGCAGCAACAAAATTGCTTTCTTGTACGAAATATGTGTAGAGTTATCTCATTTAGTGCTACTAGCCACAAAACTAAATAGATATAAAACACTGTGCTTTTCAAAAAATACTTTACATAAAATATACACATGTGTGTAACTCCTTCACAACCCACCTTATGATTCTCTTAGGCAAAGAGAAGACACACCAGCAATTCATCAATCACAAGTCTTCATAAAATATAATTGAATTCTCTGAGTGAACAGGGCCAAGGTAGGACTATCTCATGGGTATTGAACACTGAAGAAAACCCACCTACTGTGTATTACAAACTCCACTCTCATCAAAAACAAGTGTTTATGCATGTGCACCTGAAGCAAAACTCACAGTAAAGCAGATTATTTTCTGAAAAAGAAATCTCTCCCATGCTGAGTGTCACCATTGTGCGACTTTAACACAGAAGCAGGTGTTTGCAATTGAGGACCTTGGAACCGCCTCTTGAGTACAAGCCTCCTGCTAACTAATGACTCCCCCATTCTTCCGTTCTTTGCTCTCAGATTCCAATAAAGGCTTTCAATAATAAAAGGGAAAGAATGAAAAAGCAAGTGAAGAATGTAAAAGAAAGGCTGGAAAATAGCAGGTGAAGTTGTATCATGACACAGTGAGCATGTTCATTCTGATTTATATAATTTTATTTACATATATTAAGTGGGTAAATGTCGTGGGCATGGACAAAGGAGTCCTAGTAGGTGAAATGACTTGAAATTCTCTTAATGATGCTAACCAAACTGTTAATAATTTATACCTGGCAATTAAGACTTTCATCCACCCACATTGGTACCATTTTCTTCACTGTAGTTGGAGTTTCAATTAAGGCTTAACTAGAGAGACATTTTGTTAAACTTTTCAATTCTATTCTATTAGCTGGCTAATTCAGTTTTCTAAGATTTGGAATCATAAAGAGAAACAGATATACACACTGTTTCAGGATTCCTGACTATGGAGCTTTAAAATGTAAAAGGAGATCGAGTGGGAAATAAGGAGCAGACACCTAGAAAGTATAGTCATAAATGGGAATGGACTTGTAGTCTGAGAGTTGTTCTGTCAAAACCGTTAACAATCTAGCAAAGATGCCAATATCTTGTCTCATTCCTCGTTTCTTCTTGGATGCTTCTAATTTTCAAAGCATATGGTTCTGTTAATAACTGGCCAAGGAATATTTGCAAATGAGTTTTTTCTTTCAATCAGAGCCCACAACAGTGTGTTCTTTGCTGCTCAATAATTAAAAAGAAGACGGTTGCATGAATATTCATGGAGGGAGGATTATGTGAAAAACACTAAGTTTCTCCATTTTTCATGATTGTGTAGTGAGGGGGAAGTGGCCATTTTGGGACTTCTGTTTGGTCCTCAGAATCTCTTTGACAACTCTGAGAGCATATACCAAATTATGAATCAACGTGTATATGTGTGTCTTTCTGGGGATGGCTTCCATAGCTGTCATCAAATTCTCAAGGCAGCCTGACATGCTCCACAGCGCATATAAACATATTTCAAAGAGGGGACTGGAAAGATTGTTCTGTGGGTAAAGTGCTTGCTGCACAGAGGTGAGGGCCCACATTTGAAACCCCAGCACCCACGTTAAAAGGGGGGCATGATAGTATATGTCCCCAATCTCACTTCTGGGGAGGCAAAGACATAAAGATCGCAGGGCTTGCTGCCCAGCCAGCGGAGCCAAATAAGATTAGTGATGTCCAGGTCAAAAAGCAAGGTGAAAAACGATTAGCCTCTGGCCTTCATGTGCAAGTGTGACCTTCCCAGTGAGTACATGCACTCACAGTAAAATAATCATAAAAATTTAAAAGAGGGCAGAGCATTCTAAGAGATGATTTTGTTCTTTTTCTATTACTCTTATTTTTTTGACTTTTCAAATTTTACATACAATATATTTTGTTCATATTCCTTTCCTTCCACCAACTTTTCTCAAATTATTCCCAACTCCATACCAACTCAACTCCATACACTTTCTCTCTAAAAAAAAAAAAAAAACCTAGACAAACAATAAAGAGTACATGTGTACACACACACACACACACACACACACACACAAAAAACCACCACCACCACCAAAAACAACATGGAATCCATTGTATGCTGTTGCCCAATTATTCCTAAGCCTGGGCCTGCCTAAAACCTGAAAATAGATCTACCACCAGAACCAGCTATACCACTCTTTGGCATATATTCAAAAGACTCTATAACTTCCTATAGAGATGCTTGCTCATCCATGTTCATTGCTGCTCTATTCACAATAGCCAGAAATTGGAAAGATCCTAGATACCCATCAACTAATAAATGGATAATGAAACTGAAACATTTACAAAATTGAGTATTATTCAGCTATTAAGAAAAATAAAATTTAAGGTAAATGGATCAACTACAAGCATTCTGAATGAAGTATCCCAGACCCAGAAAGACAAATATTGCAGGTTTTCTGTCATATGTGGATATGTGTGCATCATGTAGAATATCCACAGAGTTTAGGTAGCCAGTAAAGGCCCAAGGGAGGCAAAGGAAATCATTCAAGAAAGGGGAAACAGAGAAACAGAGTATAGTGTCAGGAAGGGTTTTGTTCTTTAACAAGTGAAGTGATATGGTCTTAAGTGATGAAGGACTAGTGTTCACTGACTAGAGTTAGGAGGTATCACTTTGTCATGTGCTGCCTCACACAGGCGCATCTTTTGGATACCTCTGTAGGCAATGGGTGCTTACAAACACCTAGATAGCAGGCATGTTTAAGATGGGCTTCTTAGCAAAACACATGGATATTTGCTATTGCTGTGGCCAGTAGGCTTAGAGATAAAACTGGAGAAACTGTGTTAGGCCATAAAGTTGAAATGTCTGGGTCTATTTTTATCTTGGGATGCAATCACTTTTCTAACCTCACGCTGAACTAACTGCCTTAACATGTCCTTATGAGCTGCTCTAATTTCCCACATAAATGAAAATCATAAGAAAAAAACTTCCCGTGGAGTAAGACAAAGCACAAGGCAATTAGGTATAAACTTATGACTTTTTAATTTTTATTTATTGCTTCAAATTACATCTCCATCAGAGTCGCCTCCTTCCACCCCTTTATAAGGTATAACATACATTCTCAATGTCCAGTACCATATACATATTTGGCAACTGATATTAATATTCTATTATCTATCTATCTCCATGATCTTGTGTTATTTTTCCTGGTAGTGCTTAGACTTAACTACACAACAGGATATTATATATTTATTTGTTGATGAATCTTGTCTATTACCCTAAGAGGAAAAAAGAAAAAGATAAATGCTATTGGAACATAGACTTTACCTAGCATGTCCAGTATTGTATCTTTAACACCTGTAATCCAGGCTAGCCCTCCTAGGGCCTTAGTAATAACTTGCTTCATGAAGTTCACTATCATAGGTCACACAGAGAAGGGTAGTAAACCTCAGAGTCTCCCTAGTTAATTCTCTCTTATGCTGCCTCAGTTCCTTCTGGTGAGTTTCCCAGAGCACTCACATAGAATTACATTTAAGTATTACACTCTCCACAATTTAGGCAGATCCATTCAATATCCATGAATGTTGCCTATTCAAATAACAATATCATTCTTGCACTTGTTTTAAGTGATTCTAAAAGGAGGAAATCATTGGCTTTACAAGACTTTTATAATTGGAAAGCTGGGTGCGTTTTAGCAGAGGCTAATGGATATATTTTTTTTTCTGTGAAGTTGCATTTCCTGAACACCAGGAAAAGAATTCTTATTAAACTTTTAAGCATATTCAAAACAAGCTTTCTTTTATGTTTCTAAAGGAAATTTACATACTGTTCCTAGTTTTATACTAACTTCAGCTTCATGGCTCTTAAATCATCATTTTACACCTTCAGGATTCAGGAAAGAACTAAATATGTGTCCCATAGAATTTGTGTTTGTTTTAAGGATGCATGAGGGTACAGTTGAGAGCTGCACAGCTCAGAACAAATTCAATCTAGACACGACAACACGCCATTAAACTCAGCTCTACCCCTGTCCCGTCTCACAAGAGACTGCAGGAAGAAGTTTCTCCCTCCAACACGAAATTCATGGAACACTTTAATTCTTCAACAACCATACACCAGGCAACAGAAAAAAAAAAATCATTTCATCTCCTAGTGTTTTACAGACCCCAGGCAAATGTAAACAGTAGACGCTGTTAGACATTAAGTATTCATTATGGGCACTAAACAGCTAAACTAAAAATCTACTGATTTATTTGAAATTCCATCTGATTCTAGCAGGAGATTTATTAAATTATTTACCAAACTTCAACCGGAAAAATTACCATTGATTGACTCTGAATATACTGTTTATGAAGGCATATTTATTTCACAGCATGGTTTATATTAAGCAATTAAATTATGTAGCAAAATAATTCCTGGTGTATTCCATTAATTCACTTATGATCCATTTTCGTGTAAGACTGTGGTGCTTCTGTAAAAGTACTCACTGGTGATTAAGCATTTAAAAAAATATTGTGATAAGATTCATCTTCTGTTAGTAAGGGCTATCTGAGTCCAAGACCAAGCTTTGGTATTTATACAGAGAGAATGGTTATCTACCAACATCACAAGCAAACAAACAAACAGAAAACCCACATAATACTATTGCAACTATTTCCATATGATGCTTCGTCAGATCTTTCTGAGTATACCTCATAAGCATCAGGTACTATTTTTTTTCAGTCAATGCATTTTAATTCCAGCTGAAACTTCATTTTTTTATGATTTATTTTATTTCTTCAAGTTACATCTCAATCACAATCCCCTCCCTACTCCCCCCTCTTAACCACCCTTCCACCCTCTTCCCCTTCAACCCCCCATCCTCTACCTTTTTTTTTTTTTTTAGTTTAAGGTATATCTTTTCCCCCCAACAGCTCCCCCCTTTCAGTCCAACAAATGGTTCTTTCTCTTATAACA
>CAJQZJ010001896.1:12506816-12544229 GCA_907164525.1 Lophiomys imhausi
CCCCCCATCCTCTACCTTTTTTTTTTTTTTTTAGTTTAAGGTATATCTTTTCCCCCCAACAGCTCCCCCTTTCAGTCCAACAAATGGTTCTTTCTCTTATAACAATAAATACAATACAAAACAACAGAAATAAATAGGCCACAAGTATGAGAGTTATATGGCTTAGCATTATTCCCAATGTCCAGTCCATATGTATTTGGCACCTGACTTTAATATTCTACTATCTAACCATCTCCATGAGTTTAAAGTTCTATATCTAACTCAGGTTTCATACTAACTTGCCTCACAATTTTAAAAACATCTTCTTAGATCAAGAACACCCTCTTGGTTCCTAAACAACTCAAAATTGAACTATGAGACTCTACCTGTCTATTCTTCAACCACCTCAGAGACCTGAGAGGGATAAATTTATCTGATTATATAGGAAGTGCAGGGCCCACATCTTCCAAAACTAAGAAATGGCATACCCGTGGCTGCCTCGACAGTTCCCATTTTCTCAACATACATTACAGCATCAATCTTCAGCTCTTTGGCCCCATTCTTAAGTTAAGAAAACATCTTTGAATGCCATATTCTGCAGATCTCTTGAGGTTTTTGAAGACGCCCTATCGATCTCTTATATCTAGATAAGCAAATGTTGCTTGTCTCTTAGCAACTTGATTTCTGAGTAGCTTAGAAAATAACTGTGATAGACTGTCACACGCTTGCATGACTATTAGTTTGCATTTCTTAATTATCCTAACAGTTTATGACAGTTGGTAACAAAAGGCAAAAACTTCACATTTCATTTTTAAGCATTACTAGGTACAATACCTTTAAGAAGCATTACCCTTAATTTTGTATCAATATACAAAGATCAATACCAGTGTGGCCAAATATGATCTTAATTTTGTATCAATATACAAAGATCAATACCTATGTAGCCCAATACAATCTTAATTTTGCATCAATATACAAGGGTCAATACCATTGTGGCCAAATATAATATTAATATTGTATCAATATACAAAGGTATAAGGGCATATTCAATAATCTGTACTTTTTTCTTGATCTTTCCTATACTATGTCTATGTCCTATTTTTTCTCAAGTCTGTTCACTCCTACATAGGAGAGAAAGAAGGATACAGTAAAGAAAAAGAGAGAAGTCCCTGGGTCTAACCTCCAAAAGCCATTTAACAAGACCATTTAACAGCTTGTAGTCTCTTCCCCAAATAACAAAATTTTCTATTATCCATCAAATATCCAAAGGGCGGGGGGAAACACCCTCCCCACCTTCTGGGGATGGAACGTCACTCTCTTAAAATGACTTCCTGCTGATTTGGGACGACGTAGTAAACCTGTGTGGGGACCAAATAAGAATGGGAAAAATGGTTAAAAATGTTAATAGAATCATTTGATGTTCAGTCCTTTTGTGCTCAGCTATTTAAATGTCCTAAGACGTTCATAGATAGAAGCTGATCTTCAGGACTTTACTGAAGTTCTGGCTGGAGCAGTCTGTGGAGCTCAACAATCTTAGCGATTTTGAGTTGTTGTGGTTGTAGACTTTTGAGGAAACAGCTATTGAGGAAGTCTGCAAGGCTGGATCGTCTGGGCCACTCGTCTTCTTTGGTGTCTGATCTGTTTTCTTCTGAGGTTTCTGTTGTCCAATTGTCCCTGGATTCCTTGGATGGATGCTTTAAATCTCCTGGAAAGATAAGAACAGAGCCCTGCCCTAATCCAAACTCTGGGACAATTACCTTTTTTTTTTGGGGGGGGGGCTCAGGTAATATTTTTTCCTGGAGCAAATTTGGTTTTTTTAACAATATATAAAGTATTATCTTTCAATCCGGATTAAAGAAGAAATTATTTTGATATTTTGGAGCTAAACAAACCTTTAGTGTATATATCTTGAGATCTCAAAGGACAATTTGTTTGAATTGCAGCATGCCTTTTATAAGTAGCTTTTAAACTTAAATCCTTCCAAATCCTATGTGCCTGTCTCTGAATTCTAAGTATTGGGATTGAAGGCATGTGGTTCCCAACTGATGGGATTAAAGATGTGCTCCACCACCCCTGGATCAAAGTTTTTTCTCTATTTAGAGTTTGTTTTATATCAGGCTGAACTTGAGCTCTGAGATCTGCCTTTTTCTGTCTCTAGTGTTTTGGGATTAAGGGTGTATTCTTCTCGAATGATGGGATTTAGGGTGTGCACCACCACCTCCCTGTTCCTTGTAACTCTAGAATTTATAAGACAACTAACTCTATAGTGATCCTCCTGTCTCTGCTGGAGGTAAAGGCATGGGATAACACCATGCCTTTCACGTATTTTACCTTAGCTCTAAGATTATTCATCTTTTGGAGGTTTGTAAAACCAGGTTGAACAGTTGTAACCTTTAATTTATTTACAGTGTTTTAAACCTGTTACCTGCTTTTTATTTCTTTTTTTTCCTTTATTTTTTATTTCTTCAAGTTACATCTCAATCGCAGTTCCCTCCCTATTCCCCCTCCAGTCCCACCCTCCCACCCTCAACCCCCCATCCTCTTCCCTTTTTTTTTTCTTTTAAGTTTAAGATATGTCTTATTTCCCCCTACAGTTTCCCCTTTCAGTCCAACAAATGGCTCTTTCTCTTATAATAACAAATACAATACAGTACAACAGAGGTAATTAGGCCACAGTTATGAGGGTTATATGGCTTAACGTACATTCCCAATGACCTGCTTTTTAATGACAAACCATGGAAATATCCTATACCTCTACCAAAAAAAAAAAAAAAGAACTTTTAAGCTGCTATCAAGTTTGCATAATCTATGTGGCCGCCTGCAGTCTAACATTCTAATCTGAAATTAAGGCCATTTTCCTTTCATGCCAGTAAGGCAATTATACCTTTGGTAAATTATAGTTTGAAATTTTTATATTGTACTTTTATTATATTTTTTAACTCTTATTAACTCTTTTCTTAAAAAAGTATTATTTACTTCTAGAACATAGCTTCCTCCCTCCTCCCCTCCTGGCCCCTCCTTTCCTCTTTCCTTCCCTCCCTCTTTCCCTCCCTCCATCCCTCCCTCCTTGTTCCTCTACTTGGTACTCTCCTTCTCCTCAGATGAGGTGGACCCTCACATATCATACTCCCTCAGATCTTGCATCATGTGAGGGCCAAGAGCTTCCACTTGTACTGGAGCCTGCTAAGGCACACCATCTAGGGTGTGGTGTTCCACCTACCTGCAGCAGATTCCATGACACTGGTGGGTAAAATTTTTCCTAGGATAGATATGCTAGGTTCCTATCTATTTGGGTGTGTGGGTTGTAGGATAGTTATCCTGTGATGTATGGTTAATATCCAATAATAAGGGAATACATACCATGTTTATCTTTCTGGGACTGAGTCAGCTCACTTAGGATGAGCTTTTCTAGCTCCATCCATTTGGTTTCGAATTGCATGATTTCCTCATTTCTGATAGCTGTGTAGTATTCCATTGTGTAAATGTACCACAATTTTTTTATCCATTCTTCAGTTGATGGACATCTGGGTTGTTTCCAGTTTCTGGCTATTGTAAATAAAGCTGCTATGAACATTGTTGAGGCAATGGCCTTGTGGTTTCATTTTAAATCTTTTGGATATATGCCCAAGAGGGGTATGGCTGGGTCCTGAGGTAGATTTATTCCCAATTTTCTAAGATATCTCCGGATTGATTTCCAAAGTGGCTGCAAAAGTTTGCAGTCCCACCAGCAATGGGGAAGTGTTCCCCTCTCTCCACATCCATGCCAGCATGTGCTATCATTTGAGTTTTTGATCTTAGCCATTCTGACAGGTATGAGATAGAATCTCAGAGTTGTTTTAAGTTGCATTTCCCTGATGACCAAAGATATTGAACATTTCCTCAAATGCCTCTCAGCCTTTAGAGATTCCTCTTCTGTGAATTCTTGGTTTAGCTCTGTACCCCATTTATTGATGGGGATATTGGATTTTTTGGTGTTTAATTTCTTCAGTTCTTTATATATTTTGGATATTAGCCCTCTGTCAGATGTTGGGTTGGTGAAGATCCTTTCCCAGTCTTAGGCTGCCATTTTGTTCTAAGGACAGTGTCCTTTGCCTTACAGAAGCTTTTCAATTTTATAAGGTCCCATTTATTGATTGTTTGTTTTAGTGCCTGAGCTATTGGTGGTCTATTCAGGAAGTTGCTACCACTGCCAATGATTTCAAGGATTTTCCCCACTTTCTCTTCTATTGATGTTAGTGTGTCTGGATTTATGTTGAGGTCCTTGATCCACTTCGACTTAAGTTTTGTACAGGGTAATAAGTATGGATCTATTTGCATTCTTCTACATGTTGACATCTAGTTAGATCAGCACCATTTATTGAAGATTCTTTCCTTTTTCCATTGTATGTTTTTGGCTTCTTTATCAAAAATTAAGTGACCGTAGGTGGGTGGGTTTATTTCTGGGTCTTCAATTCGATTCCATTGGTCAACTGGTCTGTTTCTATACCAGTACAATGCTGTTTTTATTACTATTACCCTGTAATACAGCTTGTAATCTGGGATGGTGATACCTCCAGATGTTCTGTTATTGTACATGAATGATTTAGCTATTCTGGGTCTTTCGTTATTCCATATGAAGTTGAGAATTGTTTTTTCCAGATCTGTAAAAAATTGATTTGGTATTTGGATAGGAATCACATTGAATCTGTATATTGCTTTTGGTAAGATTGCTATTTTTATTATGTTGATCCTACCTATCCATGAGCAAGGGAGATCTTTCCATCTTCTGATATCTTCTTCAATTTCTTTCTTCAGGGACTTGAAGTTCTTATCATACAGGTCTTTCACTTGCTTGGTTAGAGTTACCCCCAGGTATTTTATATTATTTGTGGCTATTGTGAAGGGTGTTGATTCCCTTATTTCTTTCTCAGCCCATTTATCTTTTGTGTAAAGAAGGGCTACTGATTTTTTTGAATTGATTTTGTATCCGGCCACCTTGCTGAAGGAGTTTATCAGCTGTAGAAGTTCTCTGGTGGAATTTTTGGGGTCACTTATGTATACTATCATATCATCTGCAAATAGGGATACTTTGACTTCTTCCTTTCCAATTTGTATCCCCTTGATCTCTTTTAGTTGTCTTATTGCTCTAGCTAAAACTTCAAGTACTATGTTGAAGAGATATGGAGAGAGTGGGCAGCCTTGCCCTGTCTCTGATTTTAGAGGAAATGTTTTAAGTTTCTCCCCATTTAGTTTGATGTTGGCTGTTGGCTTGCTGTAAATTGCCTTTATTATGTTTAAATATGGTCCTTGTATGCCTGATCTCTCTAAGACTTTTCACATGAAGGGGTGCTGTATTTTGTCAAAAGCTTTTTCAGCGTCCAATGAGATGATCATGTGGTTCTTTTCTTTCAGCTTGTTTATGTAGTGGATTACATTGATGGATTTTCTAATGTTGAACCACCCCTTCCTCCCCGGGATGAAGCCTACTTGATCATGGTGTATGATACTTTTGATATGATCTTGGGTCTGGTTTGCCAGTATTTTATTAAGTATCTTTGCATCCATGTTCATAAGGGAAATTGGTCTGAAATTTTCTTTCTCCGTTGGGGTTGTGAGATTTAGGTATCAGGGTGACTGTGGCCTCATAGAATGTGTTTGGCAGTATTCCTTCTATTTCTATGCTGTGGAAGAGTTTGAAGAATATTGGTGTTAGCTCTTCTTTGAATGTCTGGTAGAATTCTGTGCTGAATTCTGGGCCTGGGCTTTTTTTGGTTGAAAGACTTCTAATGACTTCTTTTATTTCCTTAAGGGTTATAGGACTGTTTAATTTGTTTACCTGTTCTTGATTTAACCTTGGTAGGTGGAATCTATCAAGAAAATCGTCCATTTCATTTAGATTTTCCAATTTTGTGTACAAGTTATTGAAGTAGGACCTAACGAGTCTTTGGATTTCCTCAATGTCTGTTGTTATTTCCCACTTTTTATTTCTGATTTTGTTGATTTGGGTATTTTCCCTCTGCCTTTTAGTTAGTTTAGCTAAGGGCTTGTCTATTTTATTGATTTTCTCAAAGAACCAACTATTGGTTTTGTCGATTCTTTGTATTGTTCTTTTTGTTTCTAAGTTGTTGATTTCAGCCCTGAGTTTGATAATTTCCTCTCATCTGCTCCTCTTGGGAGTGTTTGCTTCTTTTTGTTCTAGCTCTTTCAGGTGTGCTTTTAGGCGGCTAGTATAGTAACTCTCCAGTTTCTTTTTGAAGGCACTTAGTGGTATAAACTTTCCTCTTAGCACTGCTTTCAATGTGTCCCTTAAGTTTGGGTATGTTGTGCCTTCATTTTCATTGAGTTCTAAGAAGACTTTAATTTCTTTTTTTATTTCTTCCCTGACCCAGAGGTCATTGAGGAGAGAGTTGTTCAGTTTCCATATTTTTGCAGGCTCTCTGTTGTTTTTGTTATTGTTGAAGTCTAGCTTTATTCCATGATGGTCTGATAAGTTACAAGGGGTAATTTCAATTTTCTTGTATCTGTTTAGGCTTGCCTTGTGGCCAACTATATGGTTAATTTTGGAGAAGGTTCCGTGAGGTGCCGAGAAGAAAGTGTATTCTTTTGTTTTGGGGTAAAATGTTCTGTAGATATCAATTAGGTCCATTTGATTCATGACATCTGTGAGATTCATTATTTCTCTGTTTGGTTTCTGCATCATTGACCTGTCCAGTGATGAGAGTGATGTGTTGAAGTCTCCCACTATTAATGTGTGAGGTTCAATGTGGGATTTGAGCTTCAGTAGTGTTTCTTTAATGAATGTGGGTGGTCTAACATTTGGGGCATAGATGTTCAGTATTGAAATTTCATCTTGGTGGGTTTTTCCTTTGATGAGTATGTAGTGTCCTTCCCCATCTCTTTTGATTAATGTTGGTTGAAAGTCAATTTGTTGCATACTAGAATTGCTACTCCAGCTTTTTTCTTGGGCCCATTTGCTTGGTATATCTTTTTCTACCCCTTTACTTGGAGATAATGTCTATCTTTTTTGCTGAGGTGTGTTTCTTGTAAGCAGCAGAATGTGGGATTCTGTTTTCGCATCCATTCTGCTAGCCTGTGCCTTTTAATTGGGGAATTGAGTCCATTGATGTTGAGAGACATTAATGACCAGTGAATGTTACTTCCTGCCATCTTGATGTTGGTGGAAATAGTGTGTGAGTGAGCTTCTTTTCTTTTGGTTTTGCTGCAGGCATGTTATTTGCTTCCTGTGCTTTCTTGTGTGTAGTTAACCTCTTTCGGTTAGAGTTTTCCTTCCAACATCTTCTGTAGAGCTGGATTTGTGTATAGATATTGTTTGAATTTAGCTTTGTCATGGAATATCTTGTTTTCTCCATCTATGTTGATTAACAATTATGCAGGGAATAGTAGTCTGGCCTGGCATTTGTGGTCTTTTAGGGTCTGCAAGACATCTGTCCAGGCCCTTCTGGCTTTTAGAGTCTCTAAAGAAAAATAAGGTGTGATTCTGATAGGTTTGCCATTATATGTTACTTGACCCTTTTCCCTAGCAGCTTTTAATATTCTTTCTTTGTTCTGTACATTTAGTGTTTTGATTATTATGTGGAAGGAAGATTTTCTTTTCTGGTCTAATCTATTTGAAGTTCTGTAAGATTCTTGAACAGTTATAGGCATCTGTTTTTTTTTTTTTTAGATTTGGGAAATTCTCTTCCATGATTTTGTTGAAGGTATTTTCTGGTCCATGGAGGTGAGACTCTTCTCTTTCTTCTATTCCTATTATTCTGAGATTTCGTCTTTTCATTGTATCCTTGATTTCCTGAAGGTTTTGTGTCAGGACGTTTTTAGATTTGACATTTTCTTTGACAGATGTATCCATTTCTTCAATTTTATCCTCTGAGCCTGAAATTCTCTCTTCCATCTCTTGTATTCTGTTGGTGATGCTAGTGTCTGTAGTTCCAATTTTTTTCTTAAGGTTTTCCAGTTCTATGGATGTCTCAGATTGGATTTTCTTCATTGCTTCAACCTCCCTTTTCAGGTCTTCCATTCCTTTAAGTGCTTTATTCATTTCCATCACCTCCTTTGCAGTACTTTTTTGTTGCTCTCTGAGGTATTTTATTTCCTCCCTTAGGCCTTCTATTATTAATATAAGCATAGGATTAAGGTCATTTTCCTTTGTTTCAATCGTGTTCAGCTGTCCAGAGTTGTCTGTAGCATTATTGCTAGGATCTGGATACATCCTATTGTTTTGGATTTTTTTTTTTAACCATGTTCTTGCACTGACCTTTTGTCATCTGATGACCCTGGTGTTGTCTTTTTGTTTCTTTTATCAGCTGATCTTGGTCCTCAGGAAAACTCCCTACCCCGGGGGTTGGCTGATCCTGAGATCCTGGTGTTTACCTCCAGCTCATGGGCAGGTTCCTGTAATAGACTGACTCTTGGAGAGGAGAGTGGCTGTCACTCTCCTCAACTGCTTGTGACCCAATTGGAACAATATAGAGGGGATTGGAGTGGGGAGAGGGCTATCCTCCGAGGACCTGGGAGCTGGCAGGTCTCCTCAGAAAGGCAGGTAGAGCTGTGATTGGGTCTGTGTTCTCCTCTCACTGACCCAGTCATTCTGGCTCCACAGCTAGGCTGACTGTGCAGGCAGGGAGCTCCACCCACAATGGGTGCAGGCCTCAGTGTGCCTGTTGCTGACTGCCTCAGATGCTTGGGTGCTAGGAATAGTAACCCACCTGCCCCAGTATTTGTGGAGAACACACAGTCGCGGGCTCTGTTTGCAGTCAGTTTTGGCTAATTGCTTTGCTGTGACTGGGTTAAGTCTTTGCATCTCTGCTACAGTGCACACTGTGCCGCCATGTTGGAAACTCCAGAAAAAAAAATCTCACTTACCTTTGCTCTTGTGGTGTGGCTGTTTTTCCCTCTTGGGTGTACAGGTCTGTGTGCAGGCTGGATATCAGGCAGACAGGTGGGGCTGCTGATCTGTGGCTGGAGCGGTTGGGTGGATCTGCTCCTTGGCTAGATCTCCTCTAGCCGGAGCTCCTCTCCAGACCAGTGACAGAGCTGGCTGATCTCAGGGTGGTGTTCCCGGGAACTGCGTGGGCTATTTTACCTGGTTACCAGTCTCAATGTTCGCCTTGGGAATTCAGATACCATCTGTGTTTCACAGTCGGCTAGAGGATCTCACATTCAATGCACAGTGACTAATCTCATTCACCTACTACTCAGATGCACTGCTCTATGGTCGGCGCCATCTTGGATCTCCCCCATCAGGTACTATTTATTCTCTTAACTGAGCTTATTCCTAGCAAACATTGATGTCTATGGAATATGTAGTTATATGTGTACTCAGCCCTTTGCCGCTGCCCCAGAAGGCATTGTAAACATGTGGACATTCAGTAAAATGGAAATGCAGAAGCAGAATTAAGGCAGCCATTGAACAGGAAAAGCATATGGAGATGATGGAAAGAGTGTCACCAGCAACGACACACATGCAGGTGTGTGTGACAGCCCAACTAATAAGGCATTCCAAACCTCAGGGGGCAAGAGCCCAAACTAATTTGATCTCAAATAGATGTGTTTTTGGATGAGTAGATGTTGGTTGTAATTACATGGAATGGTCTACAAATGAGAACAGAACGAGTCTGAGGCAGAACCCATGGCCACTAAGAATTAATCACAAAAGAGGGGGGGGAAGAATGAAGGGACTTGAACACAAAAAAGACAAAGTGCAGGAGTAACTTCTTTGTGATAATTGATGTTTTTATGAGGGCTCTGATCAGTGAAAATATTTTATGAGGGCTCTGATCAGTGAAAATAAAGTGAGGAGACTGTGAAGTCTGAGAGATTGGAGGATCCTTTTCTTACAGCCTTCAAAACAAAGGATGGGGCCATAAGCCATGGAACATTGGCTTCTAGAAGCCAGGAAAGACAGAAAACTGGATTACTCCCTGTAATCTCTGAAAACGCTTCAGTTCTGCTTACAAGTTGCTTCTTAGTCTTGTGAGGCTTCTGGTTCAGAAATGTGAAAGAGCCAGTCTCTGAAGCCACTCAATTTGCAGTCATCTCTAACAAGAACAAAGAGAAATGAAAATCCCCCTTCTCCACAGGAATAGCCTCATTGTTATGTATGCAAATTTCTATGTTACCTATTTTGTCTAGTGAGATAGAGAAAATAAATTTTTTAAAATCTAATCCTCAGTTCCTTCAATGTAGGGCTGAGTGGTTTATGATTTGTAGATTTCTCTTTTTTTCTTTTCTAGCTAGCTAGCCAGAATAAGTTTATGACATTTCAAAACAACATTTTGCTATTTAAATCATTAAGCCAAGTAGGTCTCTTATTATTATTATGAATAAGTTACTGAATTTAAATTTTGGTTAGTTCTTCTATAGATTAGTCAGTAGTGAAAGTAATTAAATTATTTTTATTCAATTCTAAAGATATTTTTGATACATTTAGCCTAATACCATCCAATGAAATAAACTGAAATTAGTACCATAATGTTATGATCCTTTTAGGAGACAGTGCTAACCTCTTATACTGTTTTTGGACAGAAACAACACACATATGTTCACAGTCTACTCCCCATATGTGCTCAAATCCATTACATGACCCTGCAGGAACTACATGTAGATGTTCTGCCCATCATTCTTTTCCCATCCTCTGTTTATCTGATTAGAAATATCAAGGGAATGCTACTAGGGTCTCTCTACCAGGTTTCACAGCTCTGAAATGTAGGCTATTACCTTTTCCTTATTGACATCACCAATGATGGCTAGATCACAGAGGAGTCTTCAAACCCCCTTCATCCAAACATAACCAAAGGGAGATGAGCCATCACTACTTTGTAATCCCTCCACTTTATCATTTAGCTTTAAGAACAAAATAGTGAAAAAATAACTTTAGAATCACTGTAATCAGTGCACCCGCTCTCACCTTACCTGTATGTGCTTGCATGATTCACTCAATCGCTTCAGGACTCCACTTCCGAACCCCTGTCGGGGAACAGAGGCAGCACTGAAGTCACTTGCTTTGACATTTAAATGAGATACTATCCTCAGACCTTTGAGCTGGTGCCGGTGGGAGGCAGTTGGGAGAGAACATGTAGCATCTACTCCCCATCTCTTAAATAGCTATTAGAGTACAAGAAACTTGATGTAGCATCTTTGGATGATGTGGTTGTATTTGGTGAGGATGGGAGTTTGGCTAAATCATAGTCTATCCTTTCCCATTAGTTGTAAAACTCTGCAATTTGAGAAATAATGCAAATATAAAGCATAAGCTTCCAAAAGAGAAGGCACAGTTAAATTAAAAAGATAATGAAAGACGTTAAGTGCATTTAGCTATGATTCCATAGTCACCTATGTTGATAGTTATTCTAATGTTAGCTAGAAAGGTCCATCGAGCCATGGACAGCATTAGCCTACTGGTGCTTGAGGCATCTTCATTCAGCATTTATGATCAAATAAAAAGCCGATATCTGTTGTCGCCCCAGTGGCAGAAACAACTCTAATAGTTTTCTGTGGATTAGCACATCAGATCTTTGAGAAGCCCTGATGTGTTCATGCGGACACAGGAAGCAGAAGAGAAAATCCAGACAGAACCTTTCAAATGTGATTATCCAATAAATGTACTTTAGCATTAACCTCTGGTCTCACAGTATAAAATCCATTCCTTCTACATTACTTTCCCTCTACTTTTATACTGTATTTTTAGTTTTTAAAAATGTTTTACTTTAAAAAATGTCCCATGTGTGAGTTGTACCAGCATATATATCTGTGCACCATGTGTGTGCTTTGGTGGCTGCAGAGGTCAGAAGAGGGCATGGCTCCATCATGCCCATGTCGGAACTCAAACCCAGATCCTCTAGAAGACCTACCTCTCTAGCCCTATATACTACTTTTATTCTAAGAATGTAGGAATGTGGAGCCTGACTGAATCCATCCTGAAAAGAAAAAAAATCCATTTTGTATTAAGTTTGACTCAGAGCTGCCCTCCAGTTCCAGAACAACAACAAAATGTAGCCGGCCTTGTATTCCAGGGGTGTTCCCTTGTCATCACCAGACAGCTCACTCTGAGAAAGCACTCAAAAAGTCTAAACAGAACGGTCTGGCTCTAGCCACCGAACGACCTGCTCCTGGCATTCCTTCCCTCATGGCCCCCGTAGAAGTGAGCGTCTGAGTAGCTGTGGTCACGTCCTTGCCCAGAGAGAACTCCCTAGGACACTTCTCAGGTGACAGAGCCGTGGAAGAAAGCAACCTTCAGGGCAGGAAGAAGATGCTAATTAAAACTATAAGTAATCACCCCAGTAATGAATCTCTGTCAGGAAAGTGAGACTGTTGTAGAAAATAATGAACATAAGAAAATTCAAGACACAGAAGAAACTGAACTGACTTTAAGTTGTCCAGATGAGAAAAGTGAAAGGAATCATGTTTGCTGTCTTCTTGGTGTCAATGACCTCACACTGGAAGAGGACGAGCAGGCCAGCGAGTTTGCCATTGGCACTGGGTGGGAGGAAGCCGTCCACGGCTGGGGAAGGACCTCACCAACTACCTGCATCTGGTCAAAAAAGAAAGGGAAGAAGGAGAGGATAGGAGAAGGCACCAGTGGCAGCAGCAACTGCTTGTTCTGTATGAATCTTTCTCAAGGGAATCTGGAGGCCCGGTCACTCTCAGAGGTTGGAAAATCAGAGGCCTGTGCTATGGCTGAGGTAAGCCTCAAGAACAACTGGAACCCCGAAAAGAACTGGCGCAGCACCTCCCAGGGCTCCAGCACTGCTTCCAGAGAGCCTAATAGACTCTGCTTTCCTACATACTTGCATGGAGAAAAAAAAAAAAGCCTGCAAATCAAGGAATTTATCTGGTACATGGAAGAGTGGGGTATTCCCGAGACAATTAACAGTAAGACCTACAGGGACCCCATTGAAAGCACCGACCAGGGGCCCTCTGTCCCCGACTCCCTCGCGTCCAACACCATTGTGGTTCTGCCTCCACTGAAAAGCTCTCCTCACAACAGCTTGGATGTCCTAAGTAAGAAAAGCAGGAATGTTTACTGGCAGCCAGAAGAAAAGGTTCTGAGGGAGGAAAAGGATGAGTGTGTGGCATGTACAGATGGACTGAAAACAGTAGATGGGAAATGTGAAAAGAGACACTTTGAACTGGCCAGCCACCTGAAGGTCACCAACACATTACCTTTCCCTCCCTCACACTGTGGCCCAGACCCACCTGCTGGCAGCGGAGTCCCAAAGATGCTGCCTGCACTGGTCCATCCTGCCCCAGAAAGTCTCTGTGTACCCATCCAACCCCACCAACATACACTATCTTGCCACCCTGGAGGTTTTGCAGAAACAGGGAGTGCAAAGCTGCAGAACCAGGTTCAAAGTCAAGGAGCCAAAACCTCCCAAGACCACTCAAAAGCACATTCTCACAGAGGCCAAGCAGGAAAACAGACCCCAAGTGCTAGAGAACAAAGTGTTCCTCAAAACTCTCTTACCATCCCTTAGAGTTAGCAGTGTTATCATCCCCATCTCTACTCACAGAGTCCTCTGATTTGCCACAATATAATTTCCTGGGGAAAAAAAAAAAGTCTAAACAAACTTTCTGATGGTCAAGCTGACTGCAGCTAGTTAGTCAGTAACAATGAGCCAATCAGAAATGGACATGACTAGCTACCCAAATGTCATCCAATCATATGGTAAAGAACCTGCTTCTTTGTCTGACTCTCTATATAAACTCTGTACTTTTGGGTCTGGGGGCTCTCAACTCAAACTGCTGTGTCAGTGAATATTGAGAGTCCAAAGCTCTGAGCTTGAATAAACAACCCTCATGTATTTACATCGGAGTTGGCTCCTGGGTGGTCTTTGGGGTCTCAAGAACCCGGCAGAACAGGAACACTGAATATAAGGAACTCACAAGACTCTTGGACTTCTAATCTGAAAGTCATTGCAAATATTTAAGAAATGTCAATGTTTTAAATTATGATTTTAACATAGCTAGATCTAGATTCTGGTACCACATGCCACATACATTAAGTTGAGCAGATTACTATGTTATAATGAGTCCTAAATAACTGGCAGAAAACTTTCAATCATTTCTAACTGAAAGGAATATGAGAGAATGAAATCAGGAAATAGGTTCTAGATAAATGAAACATAAGATGTCGAGAGGCATACATATGACCCCACATAGTTTGTGTTCTAAAACTACAATAAAAGAAGAATTCAAATCAGTGAAATTAGTTTTTAGTAATAAGTTAAACATCACACATAAGATATTTCATTCCAGAATGTGATCAATATTAGAATTATTGAGATAGTTTTATATTTTTATTATTCTTCTTAAAATTAACTTATGTTGACAAAAATGTTTATATTTATTATGATCAAAATTCATTTGTTTGCCATATACCAAGTGATATTGCATATAAGCATATCATGGCTAAAGTAATCCATCTTAATCCAACAATGTGAAATATTGTATTATTTTACATTGTTATGATGAAAACTCTTAAAAATATGCCATCTTAGCAATTTTCAAAGCCTGAAGGTTTGTTATCAACTGTGGTTGCTGTGTTTTAGCACAAGCCCCTTAAACTCACACTGCAATCTTTTGTCTTTTAACCACTGTGTTACCTATCCCAGTCCCCACCCCCAAGGAACCCCCATGACCAAACCATCACTTTCCACTTCTGTGCATTCAGCTCTCTGAAGTTGCACACAGAACTGAGATCATGTGATGGCATTTCACTTACCATGATGTCCTCTGGGTGGGTCCGATATGTCACAATAACAGAGCTGCCTTCTTTTACAAGGCTGAGTGGTATTCGCTGTGTGGACTGTGTTTTCTTTATGTAATCATCTGTTGATGGACACTTTGCTGATGTCCTGTTTTGTCTATTGTGAACAAGGCTACCGTGAGCGTGACAGTATATGTATCCTTTCTATGTACCGACTTCATTTCCTGTGGGATTGCCGGGCCATGCAGCAATTCCATTTATTAACTTTTGAGGATCCCCACCTTGCTTTCCACAGTGCCCTGGTAAGCTACTTCCCATAGTACCCAGAGACTCCCACTTCTGTCTGTTACATAATGGTCATCTTACCAGAAGTGGTGTGGAATCTCATTGTGGTTCTATTTTGTATTTCATTGATCATTAGTGATAGTGAGCACTTTTACATACCCATTGGTCATTTGAGTAATCTGTTCAACTAACCTCAGTTCAGAACCTTGGGTCCATATTAGATAAAGTTATTGGTCTTTCAGGCACTGAGTAGTCTAGGTTTAGTACCTGTTTTGGATGGCAGCCTCTTACCAGACACATGGATTGTGAATACATTCCCTCATGATATCTACCATCCTTTCACCCTGTTCACCCTTTTCTGTGCAGTCTAGAAGATTTATGGCACAATATTACTATCAGAACAAATTTTTAAAATCCAGATTGTATCTGATATTTACAGAACATCTCTGTTTAGAATATCTACACATTGAGTGTTGACTGCCATATGCAACTACTGACTACTGTGTTGGATGAGAAAGATCTAGACAGGGCAAAACCTGACCAAAATCCAAGATACATCAATAGTTCCATTTATGGGAATTCATCTACAGAAATCACCACCAACTTCTTCAAGAGCTAAGAGCTATCTGTATGAAGTATCTGCCAATTACATAGCAGCTACTGTTTGATATAGGTGACTGGTTTGGATTCCACAACTATTTGAAATGCATAAGATTGAAAGGCATACCAAGCACTGGTTGGTATTCCATTTAGTATTCCATTGGTATTTAGGAGGCCTAAAATCCAGTCAGTTTTCAGAAGTCATGTTCCAAGGATATGCTCATTTCTTTAGCTATAAACTGTTGTATTTCCCAGAATTGCTTTGACAATGAAAAGAAATTATTTTGGTGGCCTCACAGAAAAAAAGAAAAACCAAAAGGAATAGTGGCCATATCATTGAGATAATATGGGTGATGATAAGGTATCCACATTGTTGTTTGTAAACTAGAAACTATGCTAAAATTCCTTCATAAAATACTTCTAAAAATAAGGTATTCAGTCATTAAGTTGTTTAAAAAAGTAAATTGCAAAGAGTGACATAATTATTAGGTGTACCTAATTGTCTCCTTTTATTGAATCAACAAAACTATTTCCTTAGTTCTAAACAAATAGTCAAGAGATAAAGGAGAGACACATGAAGATGGGTTTATATTTCTAGCTGTGTGAACTAGAAGTAAACTTAGAGAAAGCCATTTCTACTATATTATAATAAATCATTATGTCAACATTTTGTGTCAGTAAGAGAGAACTGTTATCCTTACTCAGGAGGCAGGAAAATTTTAAGGATGAATTAATTAGTTGCATTGATAAGGATTTATTCTAGATTGTCTCATCATAAACATGAAGTTAATACTCATAAAAGAATATATAATTATACACGTTGGAAAATGCCAGAAAGCACTTAATGATTTTCCACAGCCATGCATTATGGCTAATGCTTATGTTCCTAGAACTCAGGAGATGAAGGCAGAATGATTAGGAGTTGGAAACCAACTCAGGCTATAAAGCAAGAGTGTCAGGCCAACTTGAGCTACACAGCAAGACAGCATCAAAAGAAAACTCTTTTCCAGAAAACTAGATCATCAAATAAACTAAATTATCCCTTATCTAATATACCTTCTTTGGAATTTTTTTGAATGAACATTGATCAATTGTACATATTTATTGGGTGTGGTGTAGCATTCACACATCTATATACAATGTAATCAAATCACTTCAATTTATCTACCACTTCAGATCTGTGTCATTTCTCTGCACCAGAAACATTCAATGTCCTCAATGTGCTCTTCATGATATTCAACTGACTGTTCTCAAATATTGCACTGACTAACTTTCAGAAAGTTTCATCAGGAAGACAGGCATGGTGACACAAACCTGTAATCCTAGCAAGAAGGAGTTTCAGGCAGGAAGATGGGGAGCTCAACGTTATCCTGAGTTATAAAATGACACTCTGTGGGGAGGGGGGAAGTAAGGAGGGAGGAAGGAAGCATGGAAGGAGAGACACAAAGGGGGTCACAAGGGGCACGGTGGGGAAGGGAAGGGAGGGGAGGGAAGGGAGGGGAGGGAAGGGAGGGGAGAAAGTAGGAAGAAATTTATTAAAATTTGTGTCCAGCCAGGGCTGTGGCATTAAGGGAGAAAAAAGTTTCATGTTTCTTATTTAAGGTAAAGCAGAGTTTACACTTGATTTAAGACAGCTGCAGTATATAATAAGATTCAATTTCAAAGAATAACAAGCAGGCAATGACACATTTAAACCCAAAATATATCTTTCCTTCTTTGGATTGGTTTGCTTAGAATTTCTTTCTGAACTAAAATATTTTTGCAAAACCTCAATACATAAAACAAACTAAAAAAGCCATATTGTATGAGCTTAAGATAAGTTATGTCATATTTGTTTCTTCTGATGCAAATCTAGAAATGTGAAGACAGCTTGGATCAATTAAAATATTTTAATTAACTACAAGAGGATTACTACCTGTGAAGGACTCATATTCCTGTCTGCATTCTTATGTGCATATTGCTATAAATATGAATATAGACTGATCAGAATTAATGATAATGAGCAATTTGAACAGAAAATGACAATATTATGTGACTTAATCGAAAGTAATTATGGTGTTTCCTTGTACTTCTTTTTATTATTTTTTTCTCTGAAATTTCACACATGTATACACTGTACCTTGATCATATCCACCCCTCCTCCCTCCCTCCATCTTTGTGCTTCTTAACCATTCTGGCCTGTGATATTTCAATTCTCTTTGATGTATAAGACCTAGAAACTTGAAGTAGATACACAGTGAAACTTGTTTAAAAGTTTAATCACTAGTAACATCAAGAATTTGTTCACACTTTCTACTATAAAACTAAAGGTCATATAACCAAAAGCTAATCATTGTTTTCTTAACGGGTCTAACTTTCATTAGGAGATACAATATGTACACCAAACAGAGGAAAAAGTATGTCACAGAAAAGTCTAAATTGTAAAAAAAGCAACAAACAAAAGGAGATAGTAAGCATGGCATTGGTAAACATACATATATGTATATACATATACATATATACATACATATGCATCATATATGTATACATAAATATCATAAAATCTTCCAATATATAAAATATAATCAATCTGTCTGATTTTGGAAGAATTAAAACTAAAACATGGGAGAATAGTAATATTTTAGTTTGGAGGAATGTGATCTGAGTAGAACCACTCTAAGATCCCATATTATTTATTCAACTGTATAATAAAGACAGCCATTAATTTTATACATCATTAAGATAGGTAGGCCTATTTTAATAGGTATAATAGCTTGGATAATTAGTATCACAGACATATGACTTCTAACTACCAAAAAAATAGTATGAATGAAGGGAAAGAAAATCCTTCAACAATCTAAAATGAAGAAATAAAAGGAAAAATGAAATAAGCCTGTCCCAGATTAGGTGATAGCAATAAACCCAACATATTAGAAGTCACATCTTTGCATGAGTGTGTGTGTGTGTGTGCACCTCATTCTTGTGGCTTTCAAGGGTTGATATACTGTGTTAAAATTTCAGTAGCTATTTTAAAGCCAACTTGGACTGGATAGAAACTTCAGTGCCAAGTTCAGCTACATAGTGAGATCCTACCAAAAAACCCCAAGGCTGGAATTCTGGATCAACAGTAAGGAAAAGCACTGCTGTGCAAGGACCTGGGTTCTATTCACAAGTCAGAAAATAAACAATATTTTAGGAGACACTCCTGAGAACTCAGAGAGATTTCAGCCATTAAAGGGTTACTAATAAAGAATGTGGATGAAGCAATAATACTAGGTAAAACTGGCTTGAAGGCAAGAGAAACTTACACAGAAAATAGTATTTTAATGCTAATTATGAACAGCCTTAATTATTAAGAAGGTATAAAACTCTGAACTAAGGCATACCTTAATCCACAGCTTCAAGGGGCTGGAGGGATGGTTCAGTGGTTAGGAGCACTGGCTGCCTTTCCAAAGGGCAGGGGTTCAATTCCCATTGCCAAAAAGGTGGCTCACAACTGGTATAACTCCAGTCACAGAAGATCTGACAGTAGTTTCTTCTAGCCTCTGTGGGCACAAGCCATATATGTAGTACACAGATATACATGCATAGAAAACACCTATACATGTAAAAATAAAATGATAAAGGGTTTTAAAAGAATAACTTCAAACCACATAAAGTAGAAAAATGACAATTACAATATGGAAGTAAATTTATTTACCAGCACAGCACGAGAATGATAGACCCTTTGCATGAGAAAAAAGATGTGATTGGACTGCAGAACATTTGAACAACATAGTCCCCACGCTTGATATGATGTATCCAATCACTATACAACCTTCTTAAATTCTTTGCCTTTCTTCCCAAAGGAGTCAGGGTGGAGCACAGCACACTTCCACATTTCCATGAATTTGTCTCCTCTTCTACTTATATAGATACCAGAAGTGGTAGGAGAATGGAGGAGGCCCAGTTGGCTCTCATCAGACACATCTGGCTAGCACCCATTAGGACAATAGGTACATGGTGCCCCACTTCCAGATAAATGTCCAATTCCACATCCTAGGAGACTGATGTAGCAGCTAAAACTATTCAAAACAGGACAGAGCCCATGCAGGTGACACAAACTCCTCTCACTGACTGAGCCACTAGTCTGCTCCTAAGATAACCATGCAAAGCGGGACAGCAGCAACTCTTTGTGGATCCATTATCCCCTTCCTGGTTTTAGCTAGGAAGGCAAGTGTGTCTGGATTTTAAGCAGGTGATGTTGAAGTTATACACAGACCCTGATTATCAGCATGTTCACAACACTGAAATAGGGCTCATATGTTAGGAGAGGACAGTTGCATTCTAAATTCTACACTTATAAATTTGTTAACCAGACTCACAAGAGCAGGCAAGGAGTTGCAATGTGTTTAGAATTCGTTCTCAGGCTTTCTGAAAGTGTACAGCTTTTTAATTAATTTTCAGATAGTTAAAGTACAGTTAAAAATAAAATAAGGCTCATAAGTGCTAGATAATGAAGGACAGTACATAGAGCACAGTTAAAAATAAGACCTATGACAGACGCAGGAAGTGGAATAGTTCTACAATGGGTATTTTCTATTAATGAGTTTATTTCACCCGTCATGGACACATCCCTGGTGTCATTTCTGCAACTACTCAAAAAATGTGTATCAATAGCCAGGACAAAAGGCGATACAAGACCATAGTGCAGCCCAGCGTGGTCAAGTGTAATGCACAGCAATGCATAGCTCACTTTTCAACAGAGATTTGGTTTTATTAATTCAACACATACTGTTAATGTTCTTACCAAGGTCAGGTACTAAGGAGACACTACAGTGATGAAACAGATAAGACACTCTTAAAAAATCTTCAATATCCTTAAAAATGAGACAAATGAAAATTAAAACTACATTGAGATTTCAAAGTCCGATCGCTACAACTTTTTTATTATTATTTTTAGAAAACAAACAAGAAGTGTAAGTGAGGATGCTTCAAAAGGGGAACACTAACACTCCTTAATTGTTATTTTGGTTGCAACCTGATATATCCACTATGAAATCAGTTTGGATAATCCTCAAAAAGTTAAAAATAGATCTCCCATATGATCCAGCTGTACCATCCCTTGGTATCTTCTCAAAGGACTTGATATCTTACTCCAAAGATATTTTCTCAGCCATGTTCACTGATGCTCTCTTCACAATAGCTAGGACATACAAACAACCTAGTTGGCTTTGAACCAACAAATAGATAATGACAATGTGGTGTGCCTTCATAATAAAGTTATATTCAGATGTACAGAACAACGAAATTATAAAAATTCTACATAAATGGAAAGGACTAAAAATATTATACTGATTGAATTAACCAGAAAGACAAATCTTCATGTTCTTTCATATTTGTGAATTCTAGATAACTTTTTATGTGAGTACAAAACCTGGGGTAACCAAAGAAACTAGGAAGGTAAAAAAGAACCACATGGGGAGAGAAGTAAGAAAAAGGATCTCTAGAGAGGGAGATAGCAGCGGGACACAGGTGTGATGGAGAGAAAGGTTAGGGAAAATGGGGGAGCAGTTTAACTGGGGAGAAGAAGGAAAGTGTAATAGAGAGGAGGAAGGTGGGAAGATAAATAACACTGAGGACGTTTGGAAAGCCATAGGGAAACACATTTTTAAGTTATTTACTTTAAAACACACTTAAAATATGCACAAATATAAATATAAATAGTTTTAATATATATTAAGCTACATATGTGTGTATCACAGCAAGGATTATAGAAGAGATCATGAACTCTATAAGGGTGGTCAAGGAGATGAGAGCAATGGGAGGGATAAAGGGGAAGGAATAATGCAAATGCAGTATGCTTGGGTATGAAATTTTCAAATAATTAAAAAAGATTTCTATTTTTCCTAGCATTTATATTCTAATTCAGAAAGCAGACAAAGTCAAGTTGCCATCATGAATGAACTAATTGATCAGTTCCTCAACGGCCCAGAATAAATAAAGTTAAGACTGTGCTACATGTGATCTCTCAACTCCATAACATCAACATTTATGAGAGACATTTCTTTGGTGGACCACCTGAGCACTTTGTGGTATTAAGAGTATATCTGGCCTCTATCCTCTATTGATACCCTATCCCTTCCAGTGGTTACAAACAAAACTATCTCCAGAGACTGCCAAATGTCCACTGGAGGAGCACAAGACCTAGTTGAGAATCATTGGACAAGAATGATGGAACCATAGGATGTGTTGTCAGTGCTGATGCACTTTTATGGAAACTGAATAACTTCACTGAAAATGGGGCAAATAAGAAAAATCTAATGAGGCAATAGTTTTCTGAGAGGTCTCCAGAGAGAGAAAACCAAATGTCAAAGCAATAAGTAGGTAATGACCATGTACTTTCCAAGAAATAAAAATTTGTGTGGCCAAAGCACACAAAGGAGACCAGAGGCAGAAAGATCTGGATCACATAAGGCCTGTAGACTGTGATGGAAAGTTTTGATTTAAACTTGATAAACATGTAATGAAAAGCTTTGAGTAGAGTTATTGGCTGGTTGTGAACTGAGAAATGCTTTGGTATAGACCTTAAATATCCATAGGCCTGGGCTTTTACAGCCTGAGGAGAGAGATAGCAGTAATCCAGGTGAGGAAAAGGGACCAGAGATGATATGTCCTGCCTTGCATTGAGCAGAGACTGCATAGAATAGTTTTTCAGAACTGTCATAAATGTAAAGTCTACTGCAAAAGTAGAGAAAACAACTCAGAGTAGCCCTCAAGGACAATATGTTCTAGGTGACACATGGGCAGCAGCTGGGAGCCATGGTACTCACTGTGTATGTATGGACTCTGGCACAGACCCAATCAGGCCTCTTTGAGAAGAAAGGGCTCAAAGCCAAGGGCAGGCCAGGTTACCCAACAGGAACCAGCAAGACAAGCCAAGGCTTGGCAATGACAGCACGGAGATGTGGTTGGGTTGACTTTGTACTGTTCTTGTCAGAGGTTTGCAAAGTCAGTCCTTGCTGCTCAACACAAACAAGACTGAAGACAGGAGATGTTTATTGTTGTATCACTGCATATTTAAGGCATAGTCTGGTGTGCTTTTTGTGCTTAGTTTTCCAAAACTACAGGAAGTCAAGTTCTCCTCATTTCAGCATTAAGTTTTAAAGGTGCTACAACCTGGAGTCATTCTACTTTTTGCTGATAGAATATGAAGCCTAAGCAACTCAAAGTTCTAAGCACCCAGTTCTAACAGCAAGCATTGCAAACTTCTCTGATAAGGCTGTTGAAAGAGCTGTAGTTCAGGGAAGACCTAGCTAATTGCAACCATTTGAGCAGCAGCTAGATCCATCAGTTTTTCTAAGCTCTGTAAATGAATTATTTAGTTCAATCTTTGCAGAGACCTAAGAAAGGTCTTATTAGTTGTCACATTTTATAAATAACAAATCTGAGGTTTGGGGATCATAAGTATCTTGTGAAAGGCACACACCAAGAAAGTGATAGGGGTGAAATTTTAATCCAGGCAGGCAAAGGCACAGCCTTTCAATATGGGACTGAATCATTAAATCATGACCTCTTCCCATAAGGAATATTATTAAGAACTCATATACCTGCCCCTAGAGACATTGCAGATATAGGTGTTGTGTCACATGTGCATCAGTAGGTGGCAGAGAGAAGAGAGGCTATATCTATATTCAGTGTTCTGACTTATGAACATATGAATGAATAGTAGCCTAACATTCCTGGAAAAAAGCAAGCTGGATACCAACATTACTTTAGTGCCATGGGGTAGCCTGTGATGACTACCAGACCAGTAACAGGCAAGCACCAGATGGGCTTCCAGGACAGAAAACATGCCAGAAACTAGAAGAATTCTGCCTGGCCCTGGATGTGGGGGTTGTGGTGATCCAGCCTTGGGGTGTGAGTATGAAAGAGCCAATCCTACCTTTTGTCTGCCTTGTGGTGGTGGTGTTGGCAAATGAGAGATCCCCTCCCCTCCCTTTTGCCCTCACCACCACTGGTCGACAGGAGATGTGGCCCAGATGGGATCACAAGATCAGGAGAGCTGTCCCTGTCCCTCACATGCTTCAGCACTTGGGACAGCAGGCCCTGCACCTTCCCTAGGTAGCACAATACAGCTGGTCCTGGATATGGGGCTTGTGCTGGATATGGGGGTTGTGGGAGAACCAGCTCTTCCTTCTGTCTGCTATGTGATGGTGTTGGCTAGGGAGAGATCTTCTCCCCTTCCTCTTACCCTTACCATCATTGGCCGACAGGAGATCTGGCCTAGATGGGGTCTAAAAAGCAGGAGAACTGTTCCTGCTCCTCACATGCTGCAGCACTCAGGAGAAAGGCCCTGCACCTTTCCATAGTAGAACTGGCCCTGCAAGTGGGGGTTGCAGGTCCAGAACCAGGGCTTTGAGTAGGCCTACCCCAACATTGACCCCATAGATGAACTGCTGGAGTGCAAGAAGAAGCCAGTTCCACAATCCAAAACTACAGGATCTCCATGACACAGGACAGTTACAGCATATCTGAGAGAAGTTCCAGTGAGGTTCTAGTACTGACAAAGTAGTAGAAACCAGAAGACTCACACCAGACCAAGGACTCACTATAATAAACATCTGCAAACAAAATGTGTGGACAAAATTGTGAGCTGGGGGTGATAGCACACACCTTTAATCCCAGCACTCAGGAGGCAGAGGCAGGCAGATCTCTGAGTTTGAGGCCAGCCTGGTCTACAAAGCAAGTCCAGGACAGCCAGGACTGTTATACAGAAAAACCCTGTCTCGAAAAAACAAAAAACAAAACAAAACAAAAAAGGAATATTGTGGGACACACTGAGACACACTGCAGCTTCCACAATGAGATTGTATTTTTTATGCTGGGACAGATTGCAAGGGTGGAGGGTAAGTCTGAGGTGAGGTGGGAGATGAGAGGGAACAGGGTGCATGATGTGAAATTCACAAAATAAATTTTTTTCAATAAAAAACTCATAAAATTTTATTGCACAAAGATAAGGTGTATAATTTATTTTTATTAGTTTATTAATTTATTTTTCAAGTTACATCTCTATCAAAGTCAAAATAATACAACACTATTCAAAGGAATTTCACCAAAAAGAACATCCGGTAATATTTTAAGTAAATAATTCTTTGGAAATCATCCATCACTGTCTGTTAAAACAAAGATGTGAGGAGAAAACAGCTAATTCATTCATTCATTTATTTTAATTTATTCTTAATTTGCAAACAAATTAGTCGAAACAGGAGTTGGTTTGTCAATTTGTTACTCTATTCTTCACTAGTGAGTTCAGGCATTTCCAAAATAACAGGTTAAGGATCATCTCAACTTCATCTGTACCCTTACCTCCAGATCTTCTAGCCAAATATAATTTGGAAAATCAACACAGTCTAGAGCTGTAAACATCCATGACAACATTCTAGAATCTGTGTATCTGAGTCCAAGTGGCTGACACAGGGGTGACAGACTGCTGCCTTTCTATATGAAAGCTTACTTCCTATAGTACTGGGGTTATATAAGAGATGGGTCCAAACTCCTGGAGACCCAATATGCTGAAAAGTACTGTGACTCCCTTAAATAAATTCAAAACTTGAAAACAGAAGTTTCATGTTAGATCCTTGGGCAAGAAACAAAAATACAAACCATTTGCGATTAAAGACCTTTATTACATAGAAGGAAGCACTCCATGGCTCTGGTCAGCAGGCAGGGTAGAGTACAGATCAGGAAGACAATATGTGAATGAACCATTCATGGACTGTACAATGTTCTGACAAGAGATACATATACAGATGTATATCCCATAGCCCAGGCTACTTAAGCAGACAAATGTTAAGTCCCTTGTGCCCTCAAGTGTCTTGGACAGTGGCAGTGTATACTGATGTGGAGATAAGACACATAAGAAATATATTTCTGCTTTCTGGCAAATTCTCTACATATGTAACCAAGTACAGTGGCTGGTGATACATTTCAGAGACTCAAGGTCATCTGCCTTAGGAAGCTTTGATATAAAATGACAAACACTGTAACAGTATTAGGTATTTAGCTAGCAGTCCAAATACTTCAAGTCTTATAGGCTTACCACTTATTTAGTCTCAATTCTCTAATCCTAATTTCAGTTTCTGAATCTGGGCAGAGAGGCCGTTCTGCTGCTGCCTGAAGCCCAGCTTTGGCTTAATCCTCATTTTGGTTCAGTTCATGACTGTTCACTCTGGGCAAAGGGGCCAGGACATACCTAGGAGTATGTTCCTTACTAAAGGAGAAAACCAAGCAAGCAAAGTTAAGAAAATTTCAATATCTTCTATCCAGTAAATAGCTAAATCAGGACTCCAGTGATGTTTCCTGTACTGCAGGTTTGCATACATTTCATAGACATTTATATCCTTCAACAAAATCTCAAAATAGAGTTGATCTCAAGGTGTTGAATGTACCTGATTTTCCACATTATAACATTTCAAATATAATGATTTTCTAATTTAGACTCTCTCTCCACATAATGAATGTCTGGCTGTGGGTCTCTGCATCTGTTTCTATCTGCTGCCAGAGGAGGCCTCTCTGATGAAGACTACAAAAAGCACTGATCTATGAGTATATCAGAATATCATTAAGAATACTTTTATTGATTTTTTAAATGAGTAATATTTGGCTTTGCTCTGGGTCCCTGAGTTATCCAGTCTCTAGTTCTTGGTTACCAAAGCAATGTTCGGTATGATCCTATAGCTCAGGCTATTTAACCAGACATAAGACAATTTTCTTCTTGTAGGATGAGTCTTAGGTTAAATCAGACATTGTTTGGTTACTCCCACAAGTTCTGTGCCACCATTTCCCTACCATATTTTGCAGGCAGGACAGATTATAGGTCAAAAGTTTTGTGGTTGGTTTCTTGTTCATGTTTCTCTTTTAGTAGCCTTCAAAGTAACTTCCCTTACCAAAGAAACTAGAACATAGGGGTGAGGGCTCCATTTAGGCTCTGGCTCTACTTCTCCATCTTCAATGATTTATGTGAGTATTATCCTTGGCAATGAGGACACACTGTCAGTTTGCAGAGATTAGCCTTTTGTCTTAACAACAGTTTGGGTTGTTTAGGGATTTCCATGGGACCTCTTGGCCAACAACTCAGTTGAATACAACCTAGTTCTGCCACAGGAAGCCTCATGTGGTTATAAGAGAAGGCTAGATGAGGCCCAGGTCTCCATAAAATCCCTCCCCACAGAGCTCAAGGAATCCTTGTGGAAGAGGAGATGGAAAGAGTTTAATATTCAGAGGGGATGGAAGACAACAGGAGAACAAGGCCCTCTGAATCAACTAAGCAAGGCACATATGAGCTTACAGAGACTGAACCAACAAGGATGAGGCTTATATGGGTCTACACTAGGTCCTCTGAGTATATATTTAGCTATTAGTTTAATATTGTTGTGGGACTCCTGACTGTGAGAATGATTGGGTCTCTGACTCGTGTGCCTGCTCTTAGGACTCTTTTCCTCTTATTTGTTTGCCATGTCCAACTGCAACATGATAATTTTTCTTCATCTTATTATAAATTATTTTGTTATATTGGGCAAGTATCTCTTAAAAGTTTGTTCTTTTCTAATAAGAGACATAAAGAGAGTTGTAGAAAAAATAAATTAAAATGTTTAACAGTATTTATATTATTATTATTTGGCTCAGCAGCTGTTAATCCTTAACCAGCCATTATAAATGAGCACACAGACACATGATGGATTTTAACAAGCCTTGGCCTTTTTGTTTTGTTTTTTCGAGACAGGGTTTCTCTGTGTAGCCCTGTCTGTCCTGGACTCACTTTGTACACCAGACTGGCCTCGAACTTGCAAAGATCCACCTGCCTCTGCCTCCCAAGTGCTGGGATTAAAGGCATGCACCACCACCGCCCAGCTGGCCTTTTTTTCTAACCCATGGTGTATGTACTCCTTCTTCCTGCTTCTGGCTGGAATGAACTAATCCTCTGTCTAAGGTGCAGGCTTCCTGTTCTAATCTCAGAAAGTCCCACCTTTCTCTGCCTTTGCCCAATCTCAGGCCTCAGCATTTTATTTAACCAATCACAGTCAATGTAAGTGACAGACAGCAAGCAGGACCAATTAATTAACATTTAGAATGCTTAACACTACCCCATCAGGGAGTGGATCTAGAAGGGAGGGGAAGCAGGGTGGAACTGGGAGGAGTAGAGGGAGTGGAACAATAATCAGGATATATTATGTGAGAAAATAATGTATTTTCAGTAAAAGAATAGTATAAACAAAGATTAAAGCATGGTGATAGAAATATGTAATTTAAAGAGCAGAAGGAAAAAATAGAACAAAGCAATTGAATAGTGAAAAAAGTTAAAAGTTTACTTTTTGGTGTGGGTACTTTTTTGCTCTAGATAGCATCTTTGGCATATGTGGTTTAAAGCATTTTAATCAGACTTTGTATGGGTTAATTAATTACACCTGAATTCATACATTTATTTATCTACATAAATACAGTTTAATAAAAACAATGAATAAATAATACTTTTGTATTACTAGAACGTAAGATGATATTGAATGTGTTATATAATGGGACATTTATATATGGCACAAATGATGACTCTAACTAATGATGAGCACTAAATCTAAGAGCTAGACTGCTACTAATAAATTGGTAGACTACTTCTCTGTTTCTTCCTGAAAGTTACTATTATCTTCAAGCTTGTATTGTCCTCTTGCTTTTTAAAACATACATTATATATGATTGTAACAAGAGTTCTACTTGGTTGAGCCTATAATTGTGTTGTCACACATGTGTACCTTAATTAAGCTTTGAAATAGTGCACTAAATGAAGACAGCTCAGTATATCAGAAATCTTTACCAACAAGTACTTGATTACATCTAATGTTTTACTATGATGAGTAATGGTTCCATGAACAACAGTAGTGATGTATGAGGATTTCTGCTACAATGAGAGGTGTGACAATATTTCACATTGTCAGATTCCTTAACATAAAGAGAGTAAAATATATTTCATCATGACCTTAGTTTTCTTTCCCTGTTTGCTGCACATGGTTAGAACGTCTTCATAAGCAATTGACCATATGCATTTTCTCTTCCATTTAAGCTGCATATTCATGATCCTTGATAATTTTCCCATTGGGTTATTTATCTTCCTTACTGATTTAAATCAGTTATGTAAATATTTACACAGTATATTTACATAAACTTTGTCCATTTTATGTATCATTAATATTCCCTGTCAGTTTGTGGCTTATCTTTCCATTATCTTTATAAGCAGTAGGGAGAAGCTTTTCCTCAATGACTATCCTACATTGGACAGAATCCTCCTCCCCCGAGACTTATATCCACATCAAAGTTGGACATGTGCTCTGATTTAGAAATAGAACCTTTGAAAACATAATCAGTTTTAGCTAAGGTTACATTGGATTAGAATGAACTCCCCCAAACAACCATTGTTATTCTTACTGAAAAAAAATAAATAAAGGAAATTTAGACAAAGGTATAGAAGAGATAGAAGGAAGAATTCCAAGTGATAAATAAGTAGACATTGAATGACACTAACTCAAGGCACTCAAAGGAAGGCTACCATATATCCTTAGTTTATCTTTTATTTTTTTTTGAGGCATAAATTAGTGATCCCACCTTGATGCTTTTTTCTTCTATTTATATAAGAAGTGGTTCCAGTACTATTAATTAGAAGGTCCGCCCTTTTTCCCTAAGTTGCAAATCCTCTGCCACACTGCCAAGTGTGGGTTTCATACTGAGAACGTGAGACTGTTCGGTTTGCATATCATGCTAATCTAACATAATCATTAACTAGTAGAGTTCTCTTCTGGGAGTGCTAGGCCTTTCAGCTCATTCTATTTGTTCTCTTCAAGAGTCTCTTGGTTATATTTGGACAATTGAACCTCTACTAAAATTAAAAATTAGGTTATAAATTGCCTCTTAAGTATCTTTTGGAGTTTAAATTGGAATTTCATTTAATCCATAGATCAACATAGGAGAAATAACATTTTATGAAATTAAGCCTTTGTATGAATAAAACAATTTTGTTTTTAATTGTGGTATAAAAGGTTCAAATGATCTTAAACTTGCTGTGTAGTGGACCACTAAAGGTGGTCTTGAACCTCTGACCCTCTTGTCTGTGGCTCTGAAGTGTTAGATTATGTGCATATACCCCCATAATCTGTTCTTTTGTATTTATAATTAAAGTGCTAAGGTACTATAAATTTCTCCATATAAATTATGTTTACTATTAAATGTCTTCCTAAGTACTGTGAATACTTGGTGCCAATATTATTTCTTCAAAATTACATTCTAGAAAGTCTTTGAATATAAAGGTTGGGCTTGATTGTTAGTATTACATTCAGCTGCTTCATAAAGCTCTGGTTTCTTTTGTTGTTGTTTTTTGTTTTGTTTGTTTTTTGACATATTTACAGAAATCATTTAGTTTCCTATTTGGAGAATTGCATTCTCCCCCCCCCCCAAAAAAAAAGATAAATTCATTTTCTCCCTTTTATATATTACTCTTTCTGCAGTCCTGGAGACTTACCTTAAAGAAAAGTGACCACACTAAACAATATATACTGGAAACTTATTAATAGGATAAATCTTTCCTTTTTAAAAAATATCTCCCCAACCTTTTGTTTGAAAAATGTGAAGCCCCTAGAAGTTGAAATAACAATATATTTTTAAGTACTTTAAATTTAAATTCCCTCTTCCCTTCATTTCATTAGTATATACTTCTTATGTAAAATAATGGGCTTCAATGTAAAATTATCTTACATGTTTATAATATGCTGTTAGTGTATTCTGCCCCTAATATTACATTTTTGACTTATCACTCCCCGGTCTTCTTCTCATATCTAAATAATTCCTCTTCCACTTTCATGTCTTTTTAAAGTACTATTTTATCTAGATTCTACATGAGATAAAACATGCTGTATATGTCTTTCTGAATTTGACTTATTTTTGCTTAACATGATGATCTCAAGTTCTGCCTTTTTTTCTGCATACAATATTATTCACCACACTTCCCTTTTTTTATATCTTTCTTTGGGGTGCTGACTGAAATCTCTAGCACTATCTTATATACTAGTATCAGCACAGTGGGCATTCATGGTTTTTTTAAAAATAAATATTTTTTATTGGTTCTTTGAAATTTTCATTCATGCATAATCATATTCATCCCACTCTTCCACACATTCTTCCTTTATCCCCTTATCCACTCCCAATCTCTTGTCCTTTTTTTTTTTTTTTTTGGTTTTTCGAGATAGGGTTTCTCTGTGTATCCTTGGCTGTCATGGACTCACTTTGTAGACCAGGCTGGCCTCGAACTCACAAAGATCCGCCTGCCTCTGCCTCCCAAGTGCTGGGATTAAAGGCGTGCGCCACCAACGCCCGGCCCTTTTTTTTAATAACCTACCAAGTCCCATTTGCAGGTTCATGCATTGAGTACAGTCAACTTACCAGGAGAAGCACCTATTAAAAACAAAAAACAAAAACAGATTCTCCCCCAGAAGTCATCAGCTGTCTGTGTCTCCTTGACCAAGGGTAGGGGTTCATGATACCCCCCCCATCCTATATTGACTGAAAAATAATCTTAGTTACTTTTCTATTGCCATGATAAGGCACCATGGCCAAAGCAACTTATAAAAGAAAATGTTTATTAAAGTTTACTGGTCTTCTTTATCCAACATGGAACTTACAGAAAAATTTACAATGCTCTATTCTGAAAACCAAGACTTAGATACTTTCAAAGAAACATCTATATATAAAAGATCGATTAAATAACCAATTACTAATAGCTAATTAGTTGTTCATTCTCTTAATAAACAATATAGCTGGGCCAACTTCTACTGTGTGATGCTAAAGTTACCGCTAATAATCTGTAGTTCTGGTTATTTTTTTAAATAAGCTCCTGCTTTGTGTTGGAACTGCTCTCAGATGGCCTAGCCTCCCACCCCAGCCTGCCAAGTGTCTCCATTGTAGACATCTGCCAGCTCATATTTGTTAAGTCAAATATTTTTAACTTGTGTACATTTTAAGATTGTTTTAGGTGATACATAAATGTTTAGAATAGCTATGTCTTCCTAATGAGTTGAGACTTTTATTTTTACCTAAAAAGTTTTTACTATTAATTTTTATATTATTTTTATTTAATTAATTTTTAATGCTATTTTGAGTTATTTTTGTATGTAAATATCCTCATGCATGAACCATGCATCTGTTGTAATGCAATTGCAACACCAAAGAGTTTCAGACTGACTATAAAAATAGACTTTTGCTTGTCAGATATGTTTATTTTGAACAACTTCTTTCTTTCTTGTTTGTTCATTTTAATTTCTTTTTTATTTTAAATATTAATTTTATATTCAATATTTGTTATTTTTCTATCTAATAATTGGATGTTAAGTCTGCTGCGTTATTTGCTTGCTCTTGTTAATTCTCATCTCCAGTGGTTTGGGAGCTCCTACTAGTGTACCTTGAATTGGCAACTTGTGGGGACAGATCTACTGGCTATGACAGCAGCATTCTTACTATGATTCTTACATATAATGTGACCCCTCACCTCTGTTCCTGCTGCATTCCTTCCTTGCCAGGATGGAGTGTGTCCCTTGGAGTTATAAGCTGAAATCAACCCTTTCTCCCTAAGTTGTTTCTTCTCAGGTATTTGGTTACAGCAATGACTAAAGTAATTAATACAGTGGGCATATGGTCCACTGTGGAGAACTCATCTTTGCTGAGAGCCAGAAGGTGATGATAGCCTTGAACAATCTCAAAATTTTCAGCAACCCACAGGCTTTACTTTATGCTACACTTTTCTAAATAGCTCTCATGGTCACATACTCATGAAATCTAGAGCTAGGCAGAATACAGATGTTAAAAATTAAGGTGTGCTAAGGAATGACCCTTCCTTTAAACTCATATTGAAGGTCTGCAAACCCAATATGACTTTTGTGGCATTATAAGGTGCTTAGGATGAAATGAAGTCATACAGGTGTGTGTATTGACAGGTTGGATTGGTATCTTAGAAAAAGATGGTACTTACATAGTGTTTTGGTTCCCTCCTCCTCTCTGTCTTGGCATTATCAAAAAGACTAGTTATACATACAGGAAGATGGTGACTGCCTACTGATCAAGAGCCTAGTTCTTGAAATGAAATTTACCTAGCTAGTCCTTCATCTTGGATATATAAGCCTCCAATATTATGAGATATAAGTTTTGTTATTTAAAATAATGAGTCTGTAATATGTTTTTGTGACTGATCATACTGACTAGGATATGTTTTATTGTTCAATTTGCAGAAATAAACAAAAGAAAGAAACACACAGAACCTTCCCAAGCATAAACAGTGCTTACCTTCTGCTGGTTGTAATAGAAGATCCTGACTCAGTTCTTCTCTGTCCTTTGCAGATTATCATATCTCCTTCAAAATCTGACCTACATTGCAATATAGTTTTCCATTTCAGTGTCATGAACTGTCCGCAAGCATTTCTTCCAGTGAACACGTCTATTATCCCCTGACACTTGCTTTCCTTGTTTACATTGAAAAATTCCCCTCCACTGAGTTCCTTCACAGAATTTCTTGGGCTTCACATTTAGAATGTCTCAAACCTTGCTGGTATCCACACACCTGCAGAAGGTATTTCCTTTCTAGTTTCATAAATATTCCATTTGAATTTCACCCGCAGTATTATCTCTTTTCTTTTTTTTAACTTTATATAGCAGTTTATTTATTATTGTTGCTTTTGCTATTATTTCTGGTATTGGGGATCAAACTTATGGCCATGTACATGGTGGCCTAGCATTGTACCCCTATTGTTTATATTTTTGTTATAATGTTTATTTGTTACATCTCTATCATAGTGCCCCCTTTCCACCCCTCCAGGTTCCACCCTCCCACCCTCTCCTCCCTCTCCCACCCATCCCACTCCTCTGATGTGGAGTATCCCTACAAATCAGCCCCTCTCAGTTCAACAGTCGTATGAGGGCTAAGAGATTCCTCTTGCACTGGGGGCCTACATGGTAGCACCCCTAGGGCAAATTGTCCCATTGATAGGTAACAAAGTCTATGTTCCTGATCTTTTTGGTGTATTGGTTGTAGGATAGTTATCCTGTACTATATGGGTAAAATCCAATTCCCTCCTTTACTATTAGCTTTGTTGGCTGAGTGGTACCTCTTGTCTATGCCTGGGAAATGGATAACCTTATCCACTACTACAAAATGTCACTCAGCTCTATCAATAAGAGACAAATGGCAAAAGGTTACCCGCACTGTTGTCTGCACATATTTTTGACATCTGGCATATTATGACCAGTCACCTAGAGGCTTTGAAAGAAGGGACAAAATTGGTTACAATGATGCAGTTATTACTTATGACATGAATAACCAGGAAAGAAGATTGGGTTAAATGTGATGAAACAGCTACTCTGTGGTTACTATAACCTGTGCTGTTGGAGAGCTGCTGTCAGTAACCAACATATATTAGCTGATATCTGTGAAGTCAGTCACATGCAAAACAAAGACTGTGTGTGAATTGTGATATTTTAATCTTCATCATCTAAATAAGCTAAAAAATAGCATTACAACCAAGGGGCTGAGGCAGGAGCATTCCAAATTGAGGCTAGCTTGGGCTATTTAGGAAAGACTTTTCTCACAAAGAGAAAAAAAGATGGAATTTCTACTATTTTATAGCTTTACACCCCACCAGTTGTATTATTATATTTGGAAAAATCACTTATTCTAACCCTTTCAAATCTCCATATCCTCATTTGTAAAACATAGCTACCAATAGCATTTAACAAACATTATTGTTTTTTCTTCCAGCTATCATTCATTGGATATTTATTATGTGCTGATAAATAAAGCATATTGATATGAGTAGGGTAAAAGCTCCATTATTAGTCAAAAGACCCAAGAAATGGAAACAACATAAATGTTCCTCAACTGGAAGATGCATAAAGAAAACTGTATATGATATGTATAGTATATATTACATATATATGGTATATATAACATACTATGTATAGTATATGTAACTATATATAGTATATGTAACATACTTATATAATATGTGTAACAAATACTATATATAGTACATATAGTATATGTAACATAAACTATATATAGTACATATAATATATATATAAAATGAATGCTGTTCAGTCATAACAAGAATGAAATCCTGTCAGTTGCAATAAGATGGAAATAAATGGAGGACATTGTGCCTTGTTAAATAAACCAGGCACAGAATATTAAATACCTTTTTATCTCAATCATATGGAAAAATCTTAAAAATTGGTCTTCTACAAATGGAGAACAGCATGGAAGTGTAGTTACTAGAGGCTCGGAAGGCTAGTCTTGAGCAGGGAAAGGCTGATTAAAAGGTATTAAGTTATAAACAAGACCGAAGCTCTAGTATGTAGATGCTCAGTAGGATCATGACAGATTATAATACTGTATATTCAAAAGACTTGAAGAAAAGATTTGAAATACTTCTACCAGAAATAAATGTAGCTATAAAGACATTGATATACTTACCAAAATAAAAGTTTTAATACTGTGCTTAGATATCAAAATACCACACTGTAACTATAAATATGTATAACTTTATATATCAATTAAAATTTTGAGAAGAAAATTATACAGTTTTCTTTTCGTTGGGGTATGTTTTTTTCATATGATTTGGTAATTTTTTTATTTCACCCAAAGAAGGCTTACATATTTAAACAATACTCTGCTCCCACTAGTTTCTATTCATCCATAAAATTGGAATATATGTTCAGGAAAATTACAACCTGCATATAAATATAAAGTCACTTTTCATGTGGCTTGTCTGTAATGAATGATTAAAATAATTAGTTGCTAAACTTTGTATTTCTTAATACTTTTTCAGACCTTTTTCTAAGTTCAACAGAAAAGCACCTACCCCTATAATCAAATCAAAATGATTAGTGTTATACAAAAACAACTGTAGTTTTAACTGACACAGACTTTCATTATAACATAGCTCTTATAACTGGGAGACACTGAGTTTTAAAACTATGCTGCTTTTGGCATCATAGAGTGACACTATCTCCCAACAACTTCTCTCACTCTAGCATTTCTTATACACTCATAATTTAGTGGAACAAATTGCTAAAATGCTCTTGTTGGTGGTAAAGAACAGTTACCAAACCAGATATGGATAAAACTCTCAATTGTCCAAAATTACATTCTTTGAACAGACTATAATTAGAGAGATACTTTATGTTCTGAAATGGAAGAGGAGTATTTGAACACATAGACTGTATTCTCTGAGCCAAGCACTAAGCAAACAAAAGCCACAAGTATTTCTTGCACACAGAATTATGACAAAGGATGACACACAAGGGCGCTTTGGGAAAAAATTCTAACTTTAATTGGACCTTGATCATACTTAATAAAGGAAGCCAAGTCACTGAGTACCATAGAAAAAAATAACTGTTTGTCATAAAAACTATTTTTAAGTTAAGGAAGGCACACAGGTTAGGCATTTCTAATGGTAATAAAATGATAAGAGAAAAGTGCCAAAGAATAACACAAACCAGCTGCCATCACTTAATTCAAATTATAATTATTTGTGTCCTGTCTTCTTGGAGGTGAATTTAGAATAACTTTGTTAAGAACAGCATTTTCCTAAAAATCAACAGGAGTTTATTTTAATAATCATTTCACTGGGGTTGTTAACCTGAAAGTTGGAGATATATATATATATATATATATATATATATATATATATATATATGAAATATAAGGGAAATCTCAATCATTGTGTTGTTTAAGAAAAGAGAACTGGGCGCACGCCTTTAATCCCAGCACTTGGGAGGCAGAGCCAGGTGGATCTCTGTGAGTTCGAGGCCAGCCTGGTCTACAAAGCAGGTCTAGGACAGCCAGAGCTGTTATACAGAGAAACCCTGTCTCGAAAAACCAAAAAAAAAAAAAAAAAAAGAAAAAGAAAAAGAAGAAAAGAGAACTGGGTTCACTAAAGTTAAAAAGCATAAAACACAAAGTATTAGGAATTCTGATGCAAGTTGGCAGCCATTTTTGAACTACAAAGATAAACAATCTCTCCCCTCCAATCTCTATTCCTAGATACAGATACAGCAGAATGTGTATATGAAAACACATATTAGAGTGTTCATAGCAGAACTATTTGTAGTACCCCCTCGCTGGCTAACCAAAGACTCATCCCGATAGAATGGACCAATGGTGATATAGATTAATCTTTCGAACTTGATGATAAATAAAAGATGTCAGACACATAATATATATATATATATCATACATATATTATAAAATCATTCCATTATACTGAAAAATGTAATTCAAAGTAATCTTCACCATAAAAACTTTCAAATAAGGGTGGAGCAGGTGGCTCAATGGATAACATATACTTGTCCTGCAAGCTTAACCCCCTGTGAACTTGACCCCTAGAATCTCAGCAAAAAGCCACATGCAGCAGCACACATCTGTAATCGCAAAGCTCCTATGCGGAATGTGAGTCAGAGACAAGAGAGTGGCCTGGGAGCCCAAGAGACTGACATGCTAGAGTATGCAGTACTCAACAAGACATGCTAGGCCTCAAAAGCAAAGTAGGATCTCAGCATTCCTGTGGCTGTGCTGGCCTAAAAAAAAAGCAAAGTAGGAAAGCTGAATTGTGCACATTGCTTGGCAGCTCAGAGAAGTTGCTACTCCTTCAAAGGGTTAGTTCCCAGTTTTAGTATAGTTTAGTTTAGTTCCAAGCATCCACATTAGGGCATACAACTGTCTGTAATTCCAGCTCTACAGTATCTGATGTACTCTTTTGAGTTCTCTCTCTCTCTCTCTCTCTCTCTCTCTCTCTCTCTCTCTCTCT
>CAJQZJ010001896.1:12544239-12706542 GCA_907164525.1 Lophiomys imhausi
TCTCTCTCTCTCTCTCTCTCTCTCTCTCTCTCTCTCTCTCTCTCTGTGTGTGTGTGTGTGTGTGTGTGTGTGTTTGTGTGTGTGTGTGTGTGTGTGTCACCCCTTCTCCACAAACACATCTTAAAAATCAAGATGATAAGGTGAGGTCGTATTCCTGAAAATTGTTCTCAGACCCCCGCAAGTAGACCACAGTAGCACATACACACACATATGCAGGCATCATACATGCATATGTATAATACTCACATATGTACTACACACACACACACACACACACACACACACACTACAAATAGTAATTAGTGTGGGGATAGAACCTGATAAGGAGGACCTTACTCACAAATAAGGTTCTTGCTATGAATGCATTAGGTCCATTTTGCCTCAGTTAGAAAAAATATGTTGAGCTCTCTACTTTTTTGTACCTAATTCTCCTTGTATTACATTTCAATAAAAATTTAACATCAAAATTTTATAAAAACACAGTGGAAAATCCACTCCCACAAAATACCATGGTAGTAGTATTGTAATCATAATGCCATTTTTTTCATGTTTAACTAATCCACCCGAAGATTACAAAGTAAATATTTTATATCTCACTTTAGAAATATGTTTTACTAAAGACACATTTAAATCATCAGAGAATACAATGATAATAACTTAATTTGAATCTTAATGTGATTCACAGTCAGAATCTGGTTCTTAAAATATAAAGTAATGAGAGTCAAGTTTATCTTTTTTAAAATGTCCAATAATATGGCATACTGGAGGCTGAATTACACCTCACAGTCTATACAACACAAATGGTTTCTCCAGTGTTCCTAATCTGTGTGACTTATTTTTTTTTCTGGTTGACTGAGATAAGGGTGCTGACCTGTACTTAGAGCCCTGTTATGAAAAGGAAACAAAAACATCAGAATCAAGCGTCCTTGCAAGCTGCCATTCATGAACTGAGAAAACAGCAAGTCATGGTACCTGTCCTAATGCATTTCTATGATTAAAAAAAAAATACCCCAACAAAAAACAACTTATGAAAGAAAGTGTTTATTTGGCGAACAGACTAGGTCAGAGTGTAACACTGAAGGGAAATCACAGAATCACTAGCTTGAGAAAGCTGGCGCATGAAACATGCTGCAATCAAGAACAGAGGTAATCACCAGGCAGAGGTAGCACACACCTTTAATTCCAGCACTCAGGAGGCAGGATCTCTGTAAATTTGAGGTCAGCCTGATCCACAAAAGGAGTTCTAGAACAGCCATTACTGTTACACAAAGAAACCCTGTCTTGAAAAACAAAACAAAAAAGAAAGAAAGAAAGAAAGAAAAACCAAAGGTAATCCAAGCTTTTTCTCACTCTTATACAATTCAGAGCCCAGCCTAGGGAATGTCGCCACCCACTGTGTGTTGAGTCTTCCTATATCAATTAACAACCAGGACTATTTCCCATAAACATATCCACAGGCTGAACTGATCTAGATAATTCCTCAAGAATCTCTTACCAAGTGAGTCTGGGTTGTGTCAAGGTGACAGTTAAAACTAACCATCACAGTGACCAATTCAGAGTTCTTATATGTCAGGGGATATGTTCTATGCTGGCTGGATTGCCCATGTTATTTACTTTCACTTTATTCTTTCCCAACCCTATCTTTGACACACATGTAGCATACCTATACTTTACTTTGCAAAAAATGAATCCCAAATATAATGGGAATCTCTTTAATAAGAAGTTCTATGGGTCTAAGAACAGTAGATGGACTGTCACAATGAATTAAGAAGTCTTAGCTTATTTATCTTAAAAGTGGAGATATTTTATTATGCACTGATAAAAATAAGAGATAAATATATGTAAAAGGCCTCACGTATACTATAGTATCTAACACACAATGAGAACTCAATAAGTACCAGTTTATATTAAGATGTGAAAATTAAATATGAAATTATGATATGGGACAAATTCAAGAATATTGATATTAGGTATTAGTTCTCCCATAAAGTTTTGATAATTTCAATTTGTACTAGGTTTTTCTTTCTGGGAAGATTTTGTCTGTATGTACGTGTGTGTGTGTGTGTGTGTGTGTGTTTGTGTGACAGAGAGAGAGAGAGAGTGTTGGGCATGCAAGTGTATATGACCAAGACCAGAGAAGGGATGATGGGTATTCTCATCTATCACTTTCCACTATCTCCTGTGACAGAGCCTCTCACTGAATCTAGAAACTTCCAGTTTTTAGTTAGGCCAGTTGCCAGTATATTCCAGCAATCATTCTGTCTCCAACCTGGCTGCTAGTGGGTTTCAGGTGTGGATGGCCATACTGAGCTTTTAGGTAGGAATTGGCTATCCAAACTCAAGCTCTCGTGCTTGCATAGTAAGTTCTCTTACCTGCTAAGCCATCTTCCCAGCCTCCTGGAAAGATTTATTTTATTACAGCTTCAATCTACAGATTTGTTTGCTGAAGATCTGTTTATATGTTTCTGATTTAAGAAACATATAGTTTGGTTAGTCTTATATCTTGGAATTTATTTCTTTTAGATTTTTCTGGTTCTGGTTTGGTAGATTGATTATCTTTTTTCCTTTCTTCTTTCTCTTTTTATTTTTATTTTTTAACTTTCAAAGTATCCCTGAATGATTGTTTAGGCTTCATCGCAGCCTGCTGTAGCATCCAGTTTTTTATCTTTAATTTGATTAAGTATTCTTTTCCTTCTGGTTAGTTTAGCTAGGATTTTTTCTTTTTATTTTATTCATGTGTATATGTGCATTGTATGAACATACGACAAGTGTGTGTAGGAAATTAGAAGATAGTGTTAGATACCCTGGAACTAGAATTACATGCCATTGTGAGCCACAGGATATGGGTGTGAGGTGCTGGATGTGAGTGCCAGGAACCAAACTTTGGTCTTTTGGAAGAGCAGCAAGCGCCTTTGGCCAGTGAGTCATCTCTTCCAGACCCTGGCTAGAGGTTTTATAATCTTAGTTATCTTTCCAAGGAATCAGCTTTTGTTTGATTGATCTATATGCTGTTCTTTTTGTCTCTGCTTCATTGATCTTTCTTCCTTGATCTTTATCAGGTCTTGCTGACTGCTACCTTTGTGTTTACCTTATTTTTATTTTTCTAAGACCTTGAGGTGCATTATTTGAGATTTTTGATTTTTAAAATATAGGCACTCATAGCTGTAAACAGTAAATGGAAAACAGGTGGCTGCAGTGGATGATCTTCCTGCTAATCTCAGACTCTTGTCTATCAGATTCCAGTGTCGCTGTCAGTTACTGGGGTCTGTCTGCTCAAGACTGCCAGGAGTGGAGCTTCCTCTTTCTGTTAACTCACTGCCTGGGTCAAGTGTCTTTTTGGCTTGTTAACATTCAGTTTCCTGTTCTCCACAATGACCTATCAGGGCAGAACCCCCACCCTGAAGGAGTGGTAAGGTCAGTTAAATTCAAGTTCCCTAACTGATTGTTGTTTCAGGCATTCGGGTCCTGAGAGTTTGTTTACCTTTTAAACAATGGTTTCCCTCTGAGATGGTACATAACTACTGCTGTCAATCTAAGTCACACAGCATAGCAAAATGGGTTCCCCTCCATCATTGCCCTATCTATCCACCAGATGAAACACTGTCTCAGCCAAAGCTGAGGCTGGAGTTGTGATTTCTAGGGACTATGAACTTGATCTGAGGGTATAAGTGCTCTGTTCACTTAGCTTACTTTGGGATGAGGCTCCTACTTCCCCACTTCTGCCATGATCCACATGGGTGGAACTATGTGGATCTATTGGCTAGTTTTCAGTGTGTTCTCTTTTCTTGCCTGAGTACTTTGCCACTATACTGTGCAGACCCGGGAAATGAAGGCTTATGAGAAATACCTCATTGCTGGGAAAATGAAAGTAACTTATGGGAGATATCTAAGATGGCGTGCAGGCCAGAAGATGCCAGGGTGGAGGGAGCCATCGGGTGAGCAAGACTTCCACGCTCATGTCAGTGCATGATCACCATGTCACCAGGCTTATGCTTTATGGTGTGACAGGATGACCTTTAATGTGATTGGCCCACATAGTCTCATATGGAAACAACCATTTGGTTCTGTATATAAGTCAGAGAACAAACATTAAAAATGGGAAATGCTTAGACATCACCCTTGTCATGTCTGTTTGTCTTTGGAGTGAAGGCTGGAGGTTCAGGCAGGCAGCACACTCACTTTTCCTTGAGAACCCCCTTATGTGGTGATCACCATGTCATGGGGTTTGCTACAACTATACTATCTCTTTCTTGAGTTTTCAAAGCTCTTCTTTCTTTCTCTTTCTTGTTTCTTTTTTATTTATTTATTTTTTCAAGTTACATCTCGATCAAGTGTCCTCCCTCCTCCCCTCCAGGGCCCACCCTTCCTGTTTTCCTCTTCCCCATCTCCATCCTCTCCTCCTCAGATGAGGGAAGCTCCCACATATCAAACCTCCTCAGTTTATCAGTCACATGAGTATTAAGAGCTTCCTCCTGTACTGGATTTTGATATGGACGCCCAGCTTGGGTCAGGTGTTCCACTAACAAGAAATAGGGTCGATGACTCACTGCTGGGTGGAGTTTTTTATTGGATAGTTACGCTAGGTTCCTGTCTGTTTGGATCTGTGGGTTGTAGGATGGTTATCCTGTGCTATAGGGTTAGTATCCACTTATAAGAGAGTACATACCATGTGTATCTTCTTGGGTCTGAGTTAACTCACTTAGGAAAAGCTTCTCTAGTTCTATCCATTTGGTTGCAAATTGCATGATTTCCTTGTTTCTGATAGCTGAGTAGTATTCCATTGTGTAAATGTACCACAGTTTTGTTTTTTTTTTTTTTTTTTTTATCCATTCTTCAGTTGAATGACCTATGGGTTGTTTCCTGTTTCTGGTTATTACAAATAAAGTGGGTATAACATTGTTGAGGTGATGTCCTTGTGGTTTGGTGCAATATCTTTTGGATATATGCCAAGGAATCATATGGCTGAATCTTGAGGTAGAACTATTCCCAATTTTATAAGAGAACACCAGATTGATTTCCAAAGTGGTTGTACAAGTTTGCACACCCACCAGCAATGGAGGAGTATTCCTTTTTCCATATTGTCGCCAGCATGTGTTATCTCTTGAGATTTTGATCTTAGCCATTCTGAGGGGTGTAAGATGGTATCTCAGAGTTGTTTTGAGTTGCATTTCCCTGATGACCAATGATGTTGGACATTTCTTCAAGTGTGTCTAGGCCTTTAAAGATTCCCCTTTTGTGAATTCTTGGTTTAGTTCTGTACCTCATTTTTTGATTGGATTATTTGATTTATTGGTGTTTAATTTCTTGAGTTCTTTATATATTTTGGATATTAGCCCTCTGTCAGATGTGAGGTTGGTGAAGATCTTTTCCCAGTCTGTAGGCTGCTGTTTTGTTCCAATGACAGTGCCCTTTGCCTTACAGAAGATTTTCAGTTTCATAAGGTCCCATTTATTGATTATTGGTCTTAGAGCTTGAGCTATTGGTGTTCTGTTCAGGAAGTTGTCACCTGTGCCAAAGAGTTAGAGGCTTTTTCCCACTTTTGCTTCTATTAGATTAAGTGTGTCTGATTTCATGTTGGGGTCTCTGATCCACTTGTACTTAAGTTTTGTGGAGGGTGATGAATATGGGTCTATTTGCATTCTTCTCCATGTTGACATTCAGTTAGAGCAGCATCATTTGTTGAAGATATTTTTCTTTTTCCATTGTACAGTTTTGGCTTTTTTTGTCAAAAATTAAGAGAAGTCTATTCTTACTTATAATGACTTTTTATTACGCAGGTGTTGTACTTTGGATGACAAATGTCCCACATAGATTCTTCTATTTGAACACTTGATGCCAAATTAGTGGTGCTGTTTGTCAAGATTATGGAATCTTTAGAAGATGGAATCTTGATGGAAGAAGTGCCACACTGGGGGTGGGTCTTGATTATTTATAGTCTCATCCCTTCTGTCTCTCTCTTTCTCTCTCTCTCTCTCTCTCACACACACACACACACACACACACACACACACACATACACAAACTTGCTCTCATTCTCTCTCTATGCTCCTACATATGAATAAAAAAGTGTGATCAGCCAGCTTCCCGCTCCTGCTGCCAAGCTTTCCCTGACTGTCACCAAGCCTTCCCCACCAGTACAGACTCTATCTACAGAAATCTTTTTCTCCTCTAAGTTTCACTTGATTATAGTATTGTATGTATCAAAGCAACAGAAAAGGAACCAATGCACCAGGTCACCCAGAGGCAGATTCCAGCGTACTATCTTAGTGGGCAATCTCTAGATTGGGGACTTTCGAACTCACTGACCTCTTGGGTTGCAAGAATAACCTCTGCCTAACGTACAGGAAGAAAACAAACAACATGGTTCAGTGGCCACTCAGTCTAAATGTTGGCTGGTCCTACACAGTCAGTGGTGTGCCACTGCACTGTGGTCTCTCAAGACCAACCATAGACATAAGAGGAAGACCAGGCAACACTAAGAAGGCTGCACAGCTGAACCAAGAGTCCAGCGTGTGCTTATTTCAGGACAGTATATTTTGAGTATTTCTCTTGAAACTTCATCATACCTACCTAATACAGAAAGTACACTTTCATATCAATTCTAAACTCTTTTAGCTTTAGAGTATTAACTGTAGTTTTGGAGCCATAGACATTGCAGTATTTTATATTATACTATTTTGTTCACACATTGCACAATATTCCAATGATAGATAGCTAGATCGCATAAACCTACAGTTGACTGTATAAAAAATGCTTCTCATTGACTAACACTAGGTTTTCCTATGTCTCTTATGGCAGTGCTCTAGTGGAACTACAGAATGAAAGAGGTAATTAACCCCATTTACCAGCACAATCTAGTCATTTTCTCTGTCACATAATAAATAATTATTTAACTAACACATGTTTAAGAGATTCTGGCCAAAGCAATGGAGTAAGAACCTCATTTCAACCTTAGTACATGATTAGACACCTAATTGACAAATTACATAGCACTATGAATAGTTACACAAGGAGTTCACTTTAATCCCCCACTTAAATTTAGATACGTAAAAATTAACATATACTGACAAATTATCACATCCCTATGGCCTATTCTAATACCAATATCATTGCTAGGATCTTACCTATACACCCCCCCAAGTATGTTATATTATATCTTGTGTGTACATTGTATCTGTACTGAAAAACTGAATTTATGGGCAAAACTTACTTTATTTGTTCTTTTTGCTCTTTTTACTTTATTTCCTCTTTCTTTTTGTATTGCAGTTGTCCTCTAAAGTTGTGTACCAGTATGTGTAGATTTTAAGATAGAGACCTAACATAAGGTGTTCCCAGGACAGGGTATACAAAGGCTTATACTATTGAGTTATTGTGATGGCCAGTCCTTCCATAACTGAAAGATTTAAAAAGACTCAAAATTTGGATTTTTTTATTCAAAGTTCAATGTCTTTTATTCTTTTCACTAGAGAGAGAGAGGCAAAGCTCTGGTTTGGTCTTGTTGTTGTTATTGCTCTTGTTCTTGTTTTGATAAACATGTGACTAAAATCAAGGGAAAATGAGTTTATTTTAACTTACAGATTATAGACCACTGTTGAGGAAAGTCAGGGCAGCAGTACAAGTGGGAACTTGAGCAAAAACCATAGAGGAACCCTTTTTGCTGACTTGTTGATGGGCTCATGGTTAGATATCTTTTTTATACAACCCAGTACTTCCTGCCCAAGGAATGGTGCTGCCCACAGTGAGCTGGGCCTTCCTACATCAAGACAATGCCAGGAGAGACATGGTCATAGGCTGACAATCTGAGCTAGGCAATCCCTCAATTGACACACCATTATCAGGTGAGTCTGGGCTGTGTCAAGTTGACAGTTAAGGCTAACACAGACACATGGTATGAACGTTATAGAGTCAGGACGATTGAAGACCACACACCCCAGACACATGGTGTGAATGTTAGCAAGTCAGGGTGATTGAAGACCACACACCCACCCCGTTTTAAAAATTAACATTTGATGAATCTATCCTATTTTGTCGGTCTTACAGTAGAAATAATTTAAGTCAAAAAACCATTCCCCTGCGGGGTGTGGTGGTGCATGCCTTTAATCCCAGCACTTGGGAGACAGAGGCAAGTGGATCTCTGTGAGTTCAAGGCCAACCTGGTCTACAAAGTAAGTCCAGGACAGCCAAGGATACACAGAAAAACCCTGCCTTGAAAAACCAAAATAAATAAATAGATAAATAAACAAACAAACAAACCCCCAAGGACTGGGGAGATGATTCAGTGGTTAAGAGCACATACTCATCTCCCAGAGGATCCAAGTTCACTCACTTCTTAGCACCCATATCCAATAGCTCACAACCTGTTTGTAACTCCACCCCCAGGCAGCTCTGCTCCAGGATCCATTGGCATCCACAATTACCTGCACCTGCCTACACACACACACACACACACACACACACACACACACAAACACACACACACACACACACACACACACACACACACGTACCTTAAAATGAACAAACAAACATTAAGCCTGAGGACAGAGAGATTTGAATTTCAATTTCAATCACAATTTCTTGAAGCCTTGAATCATTGTTTTTAAAAGTATTTAATTGTATTAACCATATCAGCCCTCATTTATTTTTTGAGGAATGCCTTAAGTCAGGAATTACTTTACATCCTTAAAAAAAAAAACTTAGACTCAAGAATAAAATGCTGAGAAAAAAATGTTCAATAGCTCCAAAGCCCAGATAATCTGGTTATTCAGGAATTGATGCTGCCAATAGAAATTTGGTGTTCCAGGATCAAAGATTAAACTCACTCAGAAGTCAAGTAAACACAACTATGGGCTTGGTATCCTCCAAAGGCTCGCTCACAACCTCATGACAGTGCCCCTCAAATCAGCCTTAAAAACAAAAGAGCGTCACAAATGCAGGTAAAATCACTTGCAGTATTTAGTACAAAAAAAAAAAAAAAAGTCAGAGGTGGAATTCCCAAACCTGATTTCAGTGTGTTATGTATTAAATAAATACAGCCTTGCGTTGGTAGTTTTATTTTTCAGGTCATTTCCTCCTTCTTATGACTTCAGCTAAGTCCTCAAGATATGGAGTCTATACAATCGTAACAAGTTATTATAAGAAATTGAATCTGAAGTTCTTTTTTAAATAATCAGATTAAATTCAGGGTACATTTCCTATCGTAAGAATTTCAAAGTGCTTAAAATCGGGGACAGATTTTTTTTTTTTCTGAGCTGTTACAGGAACTAACGTGGGAGGAAAAAAGAGAGGAGGCAGCGGAAGTGAAGGAAAAGGAGGAAAGTGAGGTGGAGGAGGAAGAGGGGGCAGAAGAATGGAGGGAGGGAGGCATTTAAGAAAGGCTGCTCAGAAAAGCCGTGTTCCCATGAAGAAGCAATTCTATTAAGGAGTTTGGTTTGCTAAAGAACTGGATACATTTTTATCTGGACTTTAACTTGGAAGATGACAGTGTTTTAATCACACACAAAGCAGCAAATTTTCTTAGAATACCAACAAGTGGGATTCGGAGAATTATGTTCTGAGGACATAATGATCACTACAAAAATAAACAACAAAAAAAAAACCCTTTTGGTTTATTTCTCACTGGAAGAGAGCCCACAAAACACAGAGCCTTTGCAAAAGAGAAATCTGATGTAGAAGCTCCATCTAAGGAAACATGAACTTGAACATCCGGGGAGGTGGGAGTAGGAAACTGTTCACTCTATTTTTTCTCCTTTATTATATTTTTTTCTTCCTGATAATTTTGGGAATAGCATCATGTCCCAAATTTCTTCAACTACTGCCAATGTGCTGAACTTCCTGTTCCTGTGAGCAGGAATCTGTCTATCCTTAATTTTTTCATTATTAATTATTTTCCTCGACATAGGTCACTTGAGTCTAAATTACTCAGTTACAAATAAAATACAACTCTCCACTAGAGGGACATATTTTTATCTCAACATTCAAAGAGTTGTCTTTTTACATGTGAAGTGTTAATGGGGTGACACTCCTAACTCTCAGGGAGACATCATAATTCACAGCCCTACTCTCCCTTTGGGAATTAGACAAATGTCCTTGAACATAAAATAAGAATTATGTGACTTAAAGAAGTCAAGATCACATCCTTTAGTTTAATCAAATGATGCAATTTGTGACTTCTACACAATGTGGAAGTCTCCTCTGAAACCAGACCACCATATATGGAAATGTCATTATAACCTGCCCAGCTGTTGCCTGCACCCTAAAGAATGCAGAACAAATTAGGATGAGCTCTCCATTCTATCTGTATGCTGGGGACCTCAGGGAACTTGCTTACTCTTTTTTGTATTTATTCCACTTACTTCTGCAGCTCTGATGACTGAAGTCAAGGTCTCAGGCATGCTAGGCAAATGTTCTGCCTCTGAACTATCCCAGGCCCCTATTCTTTATTCTAACTAATGGTGTACTTTACTTTAATAAGGGAAATTTGGGGCTGGAGAGATGGCTCAGGGGATAAGAGCACTGGTTTCTCTTCCAAAGGACCTGGGTTCAAATCCCAGCACCTACATGGCAGTTCAAAAACTGTCTGTAAAGGCTGGATGTGGTGGCACACGCCTTTAATCCCAGCATTCGGGAGGCAGAGGCAGGCAGATTTCTGTGAGTTCAAGGCCAGCCTGGTCTACAGAGTGAGTTCCAGGATGGTCAGGGCTACACAGAGAAACACTGTTACAAACAAAAACTAATAAGAGAAATTCAATGACCACAAGTGATACTATATTTAAATTTATGGCCACTTACAGATGAGCCCTATAAAACATCTATCCCAAAACCTGACCTGACTATAAGTCACCATACATATGGACTATTTTTTCAGTAATGTATATTAGTTAATTTTCATCAGCACGTAAACAATGCTGATGAAAATTAACTAATATACATTACTGAAAAAATCTAGTTCTTGTCCAAATGGCATATTGTAGATATTATTTACAAAGTTTTAACTTTTAAAAATCGATGTTTTCATACTAACATGTTACATAATTTTTAAAGTCCCATTATCCATATAATCTGTACAATGAAAACAATATCAAACACAGTCCACAGTTGAGTGTTAAAAGTTGCTTAAGCACTTTGTAACAATGACTCACCCAGATGAGGAAACTTTTCTAAGCTGGGTAATAGATAAGTCAGTAAACTGCTAGTCTTGCAGGCAGGCATGAGGCCATTTTTTTTGTTGTTGTTGTTGGCTTTTTGGGTTTGTTGTTGTTGTTTAATTATCCTAGAACTGATGCTATTTAAAAAAGAAAAAAAGCTGGGCTAGCATCTCACACTTGAAATCCAAGTTCCAGTTCCTGACAGGTAGAAACAGGTAAATCTCTTGGTCTTGCTGGCCCACCAGCCCAGCCTACTCAGAGATCCAAGCAAGTGAGAGACTTTTGTGGGGCAGGGGCAGGGAAATGAGAGCTGGAGAGATAGCTCAGCAGAACAGAGTTCAGGTTGCAGTCCATACAACATTCCACGAGTGTCTCTAACTATAGCTCCGAAGGATTCAGAGATCTGATGACCTTCTTTGGGCCTAGGTGAACACATTTGTGTATATACTCACAAGTACACATGTGCACATAAATAAAGTAAGTATTTAAAGACAAAACTAAACAAGGTGAGCAAGGTGGGCCAGTGTCTGAGGAATGACAGCTAGTATTGTCCTTTGGCCTCTATATGCATGAGTCCCTTCACTCACACACACACACACACACAGAGTGAGAGAGAGACAGAGAGAATTTTTTCTTCAAGCAAATCTATATGTGAGATGCTACTGTAGGATTAGGTTAAATAAGGCGCCAGATGGTAATCAGAGGCACTGAAATGTGCAAAGGTCACCAGTGAATATATTTTCTTCTTAGGACGCATGCACACTGATGGCTTACTCTTATTTTAGACATTCTTTCAGCAAAGTCATTTCATTTCCTGGAACACTTCAGATTATACTGAGGACAGCAACTGTTGAGCATTCTTTCAGCAAGAAGGAGGGACCAGAAACAACACATCGTCTGACACAGCGCTCAAAGGTTATAACCCCTTGATCAGTAAGTACACCTCACTACATCTTTACTCTCCACGTGGAAGAAAAAGAAACATAACCCTAGTTAACTTACACACAACATCAAATTCTACTCAAAAGGCTATTACCAATGACAATGAAAGCTATTATTTTCTGTACAAAAGTTTCCATCCTGACTAGACTTGTTGTTGTTAAGGTTCTGTCCAATGAAGAGACAGCTAAAATTAGCTATGCAAGTCTTGCATGAGGGCTTGGACTTCCCAGTGTGATATGAGAAAGCTGGTTATTACCATTCGTGCTTTTTCTACAAAGTATCCAAAACTGATCTCACTGACTTGCACGGGGCCCTATTCTAGGCAAGACACTACTTAATAAAGATTGTGGATTTGGAATGAATAACCTTACTGTACATGCTAGTGGAACCCTTGATCCATTTGATTTCTCTAACTCATTCATCAATAATTAATGATGAGTACTAGACTATGTCTCACGTACTCCTCCTTCCCCATCCAAACACAATTTCAACAAGGTAAGAGGGTGATATTAATAAGAGCTAAGGATCAAATTCTATCCTGAACGACTACAACTTGTTACTTCATGTGGGGCTGGAGGGATGACTGAGCGTTCAAGATCACTTGCTGCTGTATCATGGAGACCTGAGTTTGGATCCCAGCACCCATGTCAGGCAGCATGTAAACTCCAGCGCTAAGAGATTTGGTGTGTCTTCTGGCCTCTGCAGGCACACACATTCACACACTCAGAAATACACACATAAATAAAAATAATAAAGAATAATAGTAAATAGCAAATAAATATTACTTCATTTAGTCATTATATTAAGAAAACAGTGGCAATTATCAGGTTTATTTTAGAGAAAATGACTGAACAGAGAAATTCAGGAACTTGTGCAGGACTTCTTAGGCAGCAAGTGGCAGAACTCAATTCCTAGAGGAAACGGGATTATCAGCATGCTCCCAGGTAGGATTGTTTTACATTTACCTATTTTACATACATGAATGTTTTATTGGCATGTGTGTCTGACTATGCACCGTGTGTGTGCAATGCCTACAGACTCCAAAAGAGGGAGTTGCATCTCTTGGGATTTAAGTTACAGACTGTAGTGTGCTGCCATGCTCTGAAAGAGAAGCCAGTGCTCTTAACCAATGAGCCATTTCTCTAGTCTAGTGACAGGATTTTTTTTAAAAGCCCATAAATGAAATACTGTAAGCATAATGAGTTCCAGGTACCCAAGATTTAGTTAGAACCATCACCACAGTGGGGTCAAGTTTATATAAATATTTAAACCTTCCCCAAATTGTCAAAGTTTGCTTTCCCCTTAGTTAAGATACAAAGGGATTCGATCGCCTGGATGCCAGAAGTGCCTGACCCTTGTATATGTAGTGGCCTGAGAATATTCTCTTTTAAAGCTGAATTTCTCACAATATTCAAAATTGTCCATCCTTAGTATAACATCCAAATTTAAATTTCCAATAAATAAGAAAATAAAGTCAGTTACAGTTTAAAATAGTCTTGTGCATAAAGAATAGTTGTTGCCTAAAACTACGGTTCCAAACAGAAAGTTTTTGGTCACAAATGGCAGAAACACAACTCCAATGATATTAGGCAAGGAGGATGCTAAAAGGATGAAGCATGAAACCACAGGTCCAGCTTTCTCCAGATTCATGAGGGTGCTGTGCATTCTTAGTTTTGACCTCATTCCCCTGGTATGAGGACTTTCCTTGGGCTGATGTTTCTTTAAACACAGAAGACACCCAGATCCTCAACATCCACCATTAGTGCTAAGCCACTTTCTTCTTTCTGTTCCTTTATTGTTTAAGAATTTAATATGCATATAATGTTTTGATTACATTTACCTACCATTTCCTTCCCTTTTTATTTCTGCCCCCTAGTCCTCATCCTCACTATTCTCATCCAAGTTTTTGTGCTTTTTTTTTTATTAGCCCAGAGTCCATTTAGTAAGTGGACATGGGTGTCAGTCCCTCTACTGAATCTACTCAAGCCATATCCCTGAGGAAAACTAATTCTCCTTTTCACAGCAGCCACCGAGTGCCAATAGGTCCTCATCTAGAGAGTGGGACTTTGTGACCCTTTCCCTCGACTATTTTGAGATTTTGGCTGGCTTGATCTTGGGTAGGTCTTATGCATACAGTCATAGCTACTGTGAGTTCACATGTACAACAGAGCTGTAATGTCTGATAAACAGCTTTATTGTAATCATCCACTGGTTCTGGATCTTACAGTCTTCTACCCTCTTTTCCATAAGGATTCCCATGCTTTGGGTGCATGTGAAAGAGCTGAGTACTCCACAGTCTCTCATCCTCTGTCTTTGACCAACTGTGGGTCTTGGTGGAATCTCTACTGCAGAAAGAAGCTTCTCTGGTAAGGGTTAAGAGACGCAGTAATCTATGGGTGTAGAGATATGTACTAAGAGGGCACTTTAATACTAGCAGAATAGCAGTAGTACGATTAGTTCTAGGTCCTAGGCATATCGAGTTATGCGTTCTTAGGTCAGTTAATAGCACCAGGCCTAAATTCTGTCTTTTGGTATCTCAGATAAGTTTGTAATTAACTTGACCAACCTTGGGCTCTGGACCCCTTACTGACTTAGTCACCAACCCCTCAAGCTCAAATATCAGAGGAGTCCCACATAAGTATCCCTTTGTGAGGTCAACTGCTTTAGTAGGATGTTGTGACTAGAAAAGGGAGAGCTGGCCAAAGGAACTCAAGGTGCTTAGCGTTCTGAGAGCAAGATACATTAGCCAGGTAGAAATGCCTAACTTCTAGCTTCATGTACATTCCTCTGTAAAAAAGGCTCAGTTTCACACATGCTAACAAGGACTGCCTTCTCGACTATGTGTCAACTCTGTACTAAACATTTCTCATATCTCATTTCCACTTAACTCTCATAACACTGTCAAGGCAAACACTGTTGTTATTTCCAGAAATGAGATATATTTAGATACCATTTCACTTTTTCCATTTACACTAGAAATTCTAATCATTGAAACCTAAAGAAATACAGCCCACAATGTTATCATGCCTCAGCTAGACAGGACAACAGAACACTGATAATGTTAGGCATTGGTAAAGATGTAGGAAACAAACATCTGCTATTTTAGGTAAATTTTCAACCATTCAAGAAGCATTTTACAAAAAAAATACCTATCACTATTAAATATGTTCAATGTATTCCAATCAGTAATATGGCCAGACAAATAAACCCTATGAGTAATAATAATTACAACATAATTATAAAAGTAAGTAAGATAACACATAATGCATAGTTTTTAAATGAGAAAAAATACTCTGAAAATTACTATATATCCACCAATAGAAAATGAGGCAAATAAACTCCAGTACATTACTACAATAAAACCCCGAGTTGTCACTTACCTGATAAACAACCATATTCTTTTTTTTTTTTTTGCTTGTTTGATTTTAAACAAGCCTTGGCCTGAATTGTACAATCCTAGCCCATCTAAGCTAGCTCATAATTCTATTACCAAAATATGACCCCATATATACATACGTCCCCTCGGACTGCCATTCTCCACGATATGCCTATGTTCCTGGACATGTGGAATGAGGTTCCTTTTTCTAACCCATGGTGTGTGCCTCCTTCCTGCTGCTCCTGGATGGAATCCTCTTGTTCCTGCTGCTGGCTGGAATACCTTAATTCTCTGTCTAAAGCGCAGGCTTCCTGTTCTAACCCCAGGAAGTCCCACCTTCCTCAGTCTTTGCCCAATCTCAGGCCTCGGCATTTTATTTAACCAATCAGAGTCAATGTAAGTAACAGATAGCAAGCAGGACCAATTAATTAACATTTAGAATGCTTAACACTACATCATCAATTCCCTCCTTTTGTCTAAAAAAAAAAAAGGCTAAATTTTTTAACTCATATAGTAAAAACAATAAGAACAAATATGAAACAATCAAGAAAACCATATATAAAAGTTATGCACATATTGTTTAGCCTATTTGTATCAGGAAATCTTGAAGAAGAAAAAAAACTATCTTTGTGTGTCTAAAGTTTTGAACCTAAATAATTTCTATCATATCCTATATTTATAAACCTAAAGATTTAGACTTGAAAATATCCTTTTAAATTCTAAACAACTCAAGTTCAATGGAAATCTTATAATTATTATGCCTTCAACCCCATCAAAGACATAAGAAGGGATAAAGCTATTATTTGAGTGAGTAGGAAGCATAGGAGAGCAGCTTCCAAAAAGAAATATGATGGTTTGTTGCCTAGACAGTCCCAAATATCTCTCAATAGTATTGGAGCATCATCTTCAGCCTTCTGGCCAAGCATTTTTCACAGACTAAATTGGGCAGCAGGAAATAAGGATTTTCCCATTCTGTCTCTGCAGAATCAGGACATTGACTTACCTGCATTTAAGCTCTGGTACATCTTTGGACTGTATATAGTCTGTTGAGAGAGCAGGGGCTTTTTTGTCCAATAGGAATTATCTCCTGATGGGAGATTTCTTTTTGAGGAATTATCTCCTGATGGGAGATTTCTTTTCATTGTCTTCTTCCAAGTCAAATGTCAGGAGCTGTCAGGAGTTGACTGTCTTAAGTCAAACAATTCTTAAAATAATAAAAAACATCTTTAAATACCATTTTCTGTATGCTTCTAAGGGTTTTGAAGACATCTATTTTATTTGTAAATCTATCTATCAACTATCTATCTATCTTTGAACAAGCAAACTGTATATTTTAACCGTTTACTATCTGTTTAACCTATTAAGTCTATTTTGTGATAAATTAAGACTAGTATTTGACATGATCAGAAGCTTGACTGGCCAGCAATCAACATGTATTACCCAGATTCCTAAATAGATTTCAATAGCAACCCATAAAAGGATTGTAAGTAAATCTATACTTTTAAATGAGTTGTATAGGCACAATACCTTATATAACAATTGAAATATACATAGTATGTGTCTAAATATAAAATTCTATACTAATGGATCAAAATTTAACCTTATTTTTGTATCAATATACAAAATTCTATACCAATGTATCAAAGGATAACCTTATTTGAGAATAACAGTAGTTTTGAGTTTCAGAGCCGATTCAATAATCTATCCTTATATCGTATCATTTCTATATTATAAACATATATCCCCCTCTTTCTATTCAAGTCTTTTCCCCCTATATAAGAGAGAAAGAAGGATGGAGAAAAGAAAAAAATAGAAAAATCCTTGAATCTAATCTCCTATATCTTGCTTAACAAGACCATTTAAAAATTTGTAACCATTTTCCACAAACAACATCTATAATAAATCAAATGACCAAAGAATCATCCACCCAACATTTTGGGAGTGGGGCGTCACTCTCTTAAAACTGCTTCCTCATGAATTGGGACACAGAAAACCTGTTTGGGGGCCCAAATAAAATGGAAAAAAATGGTTAATCAATTTAATAGTAACATTGGTTGTCCAGTCTCTATATGCTCAACAATTTGAACGTCCTGAGCAGTTTGTAGTTCAAAGCTGGACTTTTGGTAGGAAAGTTCAGGGCATCACTGAAGTCCTGTCTGGAACAGTCTTTGAGGCTGGACCATCTCAGCATGCTGTTTGAAGTTGTTCTGGATGCAGATTTTTGAGGAAACAGCTATTGAGGCAGTCTATGAGGATCATTTGGGTTACTTATCTTCTTTGGACTCTGGTCCCGTTGTTCTGAAAATATATAATTTCTCACAAGTAACATATAGTTCTGCAATTACCAAAATGCCTTGGATGTGCAGGATGCACAATCAATTAAGAAATATTTTCTGTTCTTTGAACAGCAGAAAGACATTTGCAAGTCTCCATTCATTCCATATAAAAACATGAGATATAATAGTATTACATATATATGCTATATATAATCTATTTTAAATTGAAAATACAGTATAAGACTGTATGGAGTTTAAGTATTCTCCTCAACAGTTGACATAAATTTATTAATTGATTAAAACAGGGTTTATTCTGTGTTGTTCTGGCTTTTTGTAGATTAGGTTGGCCTCAAACTCAAAAAGAACCAATCTGTCTCTGTCTTTGTCTCCCATATTTTGGGAACAAAGGTATGCTTTTATATATTTCTTCTTTCCTTTTCTCCTTTCTTTGGAGATTTAATTTCTATGTGGATATATCTATCCTTATTGAGACAGGGTTTCTCTTTGTAGCTTGGGCTGTCTTGATTTGCTCTGTAGAGCTCTTAGATTAGATTGGCCTCGAACACACAAGGAACCTGTTTTGTCCTTGTCTCCCAAGTTTTTAGATCAAGGTATGAACTTAAATAATTGAATTACCATTATTAAACAATAAGATTGATTAAACCATTTTGTATTAGTTTGAGTTCCAATTCTCCCATGGAAACTCCATTCTTAAGGAGATTGGTGTAAAATAGCATGATGTGCTATTTTATGTTAGCTATTCTTAACTGTTGGCTCTGAGAGGCATGCTGTTTGCATGTTCTTCCCAAGCCTAACTCTGGGTTCTTACATTGGTTAACAGAATATATCTCTTTCTCTACTTTATTTTCAGAGATAGGATTTCTCTGTGTAGCCTTGTGCTGGACTCACTTTGTAGACCAGCCTGGACTTGAACTCACAGAGATTAGCCTGCTCCTGCCTCCAAAGTTCTGGGATCAAAGGCGTACACCACCACACCCAGAAATTAACATATCTCTTTTAGGGGCAAAATGCCTCTTAAAACCAGTTCTCCAGTGGGAGCCCCACAACTAAGGAGACTGGCTTGTGACCCCTTTCTCTTTATGTAAATTTAACATTATGTGTATTTATCCATTAGATCAGTATGGACATTATTAACCTTAACATTTGGGAAAAATGTGTCATTTTTTAATTCTAGACTGTCTTTAGCAAGCAGCCTTATATTATCAGCAGGGTTCTGCCCTGACTCCATTGTTTAAACCAGGCTGGTCTAGAATTCAGAGATCTGCCTGTTTCTTCCTCTAATATGATAGGATTAAGGGATTAAGGGTGTGTGCCAGCACCACCCTGCTCAAATATTTCACTTAAATCCCAGATTAACTCTGTAACCTTAAGAGCAACTTTGCACTGTAGTGACAATTCGAATTGGCCCAAAATCTTCAAAAATCTCTTATGTTTTAGCAATGCCAAACCAGAAAAATATCCTTTCTACCTCCTGATATAGGAAAATCAAAGACATCTAAACAAAAATCAAGCAAAGAAACAACCTTCCAAAAGCCTTGGCATGTTTAACCATGCCATTCCATGCTGCAATTAAAGCTCTGTTCATTATTCCTTGAAATCTAGTTGTGACTCTATTTTACTGGTGGGCCAATACCAGAAACTCCTGACAGGCACCTAGTACCCAGGGAGCTCTTAGCTCCAGCTGCCATCAATTTTGTATTATCTATCTGGAGGAAGGGCCTACCTCCTTCTTCCATTATCATTGTTAGCAATTTAACATTCCATCTGTAAATTCTTTCCTTTAAGACTATCCTAGTCTGAACTTTCTCAAAAACGATACACAGAACCACAAATGTCAGGATAAAAATCATTTGCATGCTAAGAGGAAAAAACTCAATTGGAAAACAAATGTATTGAGGCATTATGAATTCCTCTATTTTTAATCTAGGCCGTTAATTCAGCTCTCAACTTCTGTTTAGAAGGCTGACAGTTTTTTAGTATGTAAGGAGAGCTAAGCCTTTGCTGCAAGGTAGTAGCTTTTGTTAAGGTAGCCGCACCTTTGAAATGCCTTTGGGTTCAGTTCCCCGCTCTTTGGGTAGGAAACTGGGTTTCATCCAGGCCTTCTCACACATGGATTCTAATTGCCGTAGTTGAGCACCATATGTAGAAAAAATATGGCTAATAAGTTATTTAACCAGTATTTATATCATATTTAATTGATTTGGTAGTTGTTAATCTTTAAGCAGACATTAAAAATGAGTACACAGAGATGGTATGGATTTTAAACAAGCCTTGGCCTTAATTGTGCAATCCTAGCCCATCTAAGCTAGCTCATAATTCTATTACCCAAATATGACCCCATATATACATACGTCCCCTTGGACTGCCATTCTCCACAATATGCTGATGTTCCTGGCCATGTGGAATGAGGTTCCTTTTTCTAACCCATGGTGTGTGCCTCCTTTCTGCTGCTCCTGGCTGGAATCCTCTTGTTCCTGCTGCTAGCTTGAATCAACAGCCATATTCTTGATGTGTATAAAAATCTACACTTGATGTTCCCATTTTACATAAAAATTTAGGTGTGAATGCATAAACAAAAATTCAAGTGATTTGGACTCAGCAGTGCTCTTTAAGCAATTGCCACTTTACATCACACCAGACTTTTAAAGTTGTATACACATACCTGCCACAGACAATGCAGAAGGGAGATGCTGAAAGAAAAGCCACTTACAAGAAGTTAAGGATCCCACTTTGAAAATACTTGCCCTCTGCATCATGGTGTGTCAGCCTGTGTTTGTATTCCCTTCTCAAGTCACAGTCTGGTTACCCCCCCAACCCTATTCATCCTAGAGATGTACCCAAGACTTGCCTTTCTTAGCCTCTCTTTTTCTCTTAGAAGTATTTCTCAGGTTACTTTATTTGCTTCCCATTTGTTCCATGTATGGGAACATGGAGAGGAGAGGAGAAGAGGAGAAGATGAGCCCTTCATCAGCCATAGGAGCAGATGGAGTGTGCTTGCCCTAACTACCTTCCCAGCCACCTCCCTGCAAAGGCCACATCTTGGTATCTAACTCTGTGGTCTCCATTTGGAAGTCAGAAATGGAACTGAATGAGTGCATAGCTGACATACTGTAACAGAAAACATCAAAGTGTTTTTGGATCTGTATATTGTCATGCAGTTAAAAGGCTCAATAACTACTGGGCTAAGTGTTGAAGTAATTAGGAACAATTTTCACATCTCAAGAACACCATTTCCCCCGCCCCAACACTGGCTCTCTCTCTCATTCTGGGATTCTTCCCCAAAAAATCCATCAAACCACAAAGAATGTAGGAAAGGAGAGCAAGACTCAGACCCCTCAGGATAATCCTGTCAAATCCTAGAAGAGATCATAACTTGATATCATAATAGTAAAGCAGGATCACTGATATCAACCGATGTTTTGGGCTGTATCTGAAAAAGTCCCCCAGATACTCACGTGTTAAAGTCATGGCCTACTACAGAGTCAGAGATGAGGCTTTGGGACATGATCAGATCAGAAGTTCTTTGACTTCATTAATGAATTCAGTGTCTTAAGTATTTCTATTTCAATTGGATATTGAAAGGAAACTTTGGGGGATGTAAGCTGCAACTGGAAGAAGCAAGTCACCAGGAATGTGGCTTTGAAATATATGCTGTCCCCACTCATTTCCTCATTCTCTCTCTCTCTCTTTCTTCCTTCCCTTCTTCCCACCCTCTCCCCATGAGTGGAGCAGCTTCTGCTACCTCATCTTCCTGTCAGCATGATGATCTGCATCAATATAACCATTGGAATTACATCACCTGCCCATGAATTGAAACCAGAAGACACAACCTTTTCTTCAGGTTTTCTCAGGAACTTTGTCACAACAACCAAAAGCTTACACATTGAACTTTTACCATACAGAAGTGACTTAAAAGATAAAGGATTGAGTATGGCTCATGCTTTCAGAGGACATGACCCATCATTGTGAGAAAGACATGGCAATTGGAAGGGCTTCAACTGTAACAATGGGAGCTAATGGTATGAGCTTCCCACAGAGCAGGCAGACCCAGAAGGAGATTAGACTGAAGCTGGAAATAGATATAACCTTTAAAGCATGCCCACAGAGGCCAGCATTGGTCAGCTAGACCTCATGCCCCAAAGGTCCTATAACCTGCCTAAGCAATGCCATCAGTTGGGGGCCAATGCCTGTGGGTAGTGTGCTTTTGAGTAATAGAGTTCCAAATTTCTGGTTCTAAGAATCTTGTAATTTCACTTGACATTTTGCTTCTAGTTCAAGTTTTGTGGAGATATGGAATCTGTTCCTCTTGTTTAGAATAACTTACCATTTTGTTCTCTTTTGTGTCACTCTCAGACTAGGGATACATTTATCACTTCCTGTACACTGGAGTCATCCCCTCCTTTTTGTTAAGAATCCCAGGGTATTTGTATTTTCATAAGTTCATAGACATGAGCTAGGGAAATAAAACACAACTCTACTTTCTCTATCAGGGAAAAGGGAAGCAACACACTGTCCTTTCAAAATAGTCCCAGGTGGCAAGGCAGGATATGTGAGTTAGTTGTTATTTCTATGATGCATGGTACAGTCAGGCTCTATCCATTTTGCAATACCCAGTCATCAAAATCACCATGCAAACACTGGTGATGGTATAGGGGCAGGCTTTCTGGACCTCTCTGACTTGGAAAGAGTAGCAGGGTCAGGAGGATTCAGACTTACCACAGTAGTATCTTGAGATCAATGATGGCCAGCATGGTTAGCTGTCTTTGAACTCTGCTTATGTGAGAAAAGATGCTTCTCACATGCAACAGTGACCACCCACACCTCCATACTTGTCTTCTTGTCTTTATTACTTCCTTCCACTATCCTTGTGTCTTTTTCCTTCAGCTGTTACAAATAGTCCAATCTAATATTTGTCTTCCAAAATTTATACCATTTATACTTAGTGTGATTACTGTATACAAAGATTTTGATATGCCATGGTGCTCTGCATATTCTATTTGTCTCATTCCCTTTTCACTGCCCTTTTCCTCTTTTCATATCTTCCTTCCTAACATCTTAGAGTGTCATTTTTAATCTCATGAACTTTTAACTGACAATTCTTTAAATTTCCTTTTCAGAGATCTCTTAGTGGGTAACAGGATATGTTGTTAACTAAAACTCATGACAATTTATTTACATTTAATATTGATTTTTAATTAAATTGTCACAATTGTGAAACAGTACAGTCCTTCTGTCTGCATATCCACATTTCAATTTTGTGAGACTTCCCTGAAACTTAAATAAATTTCTCCAGCATTTCTTATATTAGTAATCTGCTAGCTATCAAGTTTCAAGGTTATTATCTTTTAAGTTTATTTAACTTTCCTTTTAAGATTATTTATTTATTCATTATGTGTATGTGTGTGCGCACATGTGTGTGTGCATGTGTGTGTTTATGTTTACCACATGTGTGTAGGTATCCCTTGACACCAGAATAGGGCATCAAATCAGCTAGAACTAGAGTTACAGGCAAGTTGCAAGCTGGCTCAGGTGGATTCTAGATAATTCGTTGAAAGAACAGTAAGAACTCCAAACTGCTAACCCATCTCACCAGGCCCATATTTAATTTTATTTGTAAAATAATTGTACTAATTTTGGCACTCTTGGCTACTAGGTATTTTGTTTTTGGTTTGTTTTTGTTATTGATTCTGGTATGTTTTGATTTTTAATTCTTCAGTTTGTTGTACAGGTAAGTCCAGCAATCTGGCAAGATTTTACATTCCAATTTTACTTCTCACAGTCTGTGCGGTTCCATGGCTGTATCTGTGCATTTTCTTTAAAGTTTCTAGTTGTGTTTGAGTCTCAAATTCACACTCTTATAGCTCCAGCTGAATTGTGGGTGACTAAGCACATGCTTTTAAAAATGCAACAAAGTCTTAACCTTACCAGAAACAGTTCTGAATTTCAGAGTTCTTAAAGAGCCTAGTTGACTCCTAGTTTCCAGTTCATTTTGCTCTGGGGCACCTACTCAATGCATATGTAATGTGTATTCAGCTAGGGATTTGTGAACAGTTCATATTAAGATTTTGCAAAATATCTATTGCTTTCACATTTTCAAACTATCTGCCTGGATGACATCTGTTCTTTCAAGCTGGTAATGAAGGCTTGAGTGATTAACAGAAGGAAACTGTAATACACAGCAGCCATTGATGCATAGGTTTGTCAATCATTGACACAATTACTCAATTTATAAATTACTGCAAAAAATAGAAATTCCCATGGAGTTGTAAGAAGTAATAACAAAGACTCAACATTTATACTTTACTTAATTGCTCTAATGCTGACATTTTAGAAAACAACTGTGCTGTACAGAAACCAATAAAATTATGAGTAGCATTTTGCCAATTCACTTATCTGTATGCCCATCAATATTTATTTATGTGCATGATAAAATTTTATCATAAGCATGGGCTTATTGTGTCTACAACTAAAATCAATCAATAGACTCCTCACCAGAAGGACACCCTTGATTTTCCTATTAACACATTCATCCCCTTCTCTTCCAATCACTCATGTCTTTAGCCCATGGAAAGCCATAGTTTCTATTCCATTTCTACAATTTGGTCATTTCAGACTATAGCATAAATATAACTATAATATATATTTCCATCTAGTATTGACCTTTCTCAGCATAATTTTTCAGGAATTTTCCCATATATAAATATATACATAAGTATATATTTTATTCTTTAAAAATGAAGACATATCAACTCCTGACAGCACCCCCTATTCTACCCCAAGCAGAAGATGAGCACTGAAGAATCTCCAGTGGGAGATGATTGAATTAGTTGCAAGCCTATCTCTTGGTAGGAAAAGCCCCTTGCTCCAACTGTAGACAGAATGCTGTCCAAAATGGACAAAACCTGGAAGCAGGTAAGTCGACAGCCTAGCTCTGCCAAGACAGGGTAGGTAAGTCCTTCATAACCCCTGCTCTACAATCAATGTCTGTCAGAGAAACGGGGCCAAACGACTGAAGATCAATGTTGTAATGTATGGAGAGAAAATGGGAACTGTCCAGGCAGCCACTGGTATGTCATTTCTTAGTTTTGGAAGCTGCAGGCCCTGTACTTCCTGTAAAATCAGATATATTTATCCCTCTTAGGTCTCTGAGGTGGTTGAAGAACAGATAGCTAGAGTCTCATAATTAAATTTTGAGTTGTTTAGGAGTCAAGAGAGTGTTATAGATCTAAGAAGATACTTTTTAAAATTGTGTTGCAAGTTAGTATGAATGTTGAGTTAGATATAGAACTTTAAACTCATGGAGATGGTTAGATAGTAGAATGTTAAAGTCAGGTACCAAATACATATGGACTGGACATTGGAAATGTACACTAAGCCGTATAACCCTCATAACTGCGGCCTAATTACCTCTGTTGTTTTGTATTGTAATTATTATTATAAGAGAAAGAGCCATTTGTTGGACTGAAAGGGGAAACTGTAGGGGGAAATAAGATATACCTTAAACTTAAAAAAAAAAGGGAAGAGGATGGGGGGGTTGAGGGTGGGAGGGTGGGACTGGAGGGGGGAATAGGGAGGGGACTGCAATTGAGATGTAACTTGAAGAAATAACAAATAAAAAATGAAAACTTTTATTCTTCTCTCATACACTACATCTCAATAACAGTTCCCTGCTTCACTCCTCCTAGTCTATGCCCCTATCTCCCCTCTCCCTAGATCCATTCCTCTTCTGTTTCCCTTTTTTTAAAAAAAGAGAGAAATCTCAGGGATTTCCACCAAACATAATCTAACAAGATGCAATAAGACTGAGCACAAACCCTCATATAAATGCTGGATGAGGTGACCCTGTAGGAAGAAAAGGACCCCAAGTACAGGCAAAAGAGCCAGAGACACCTTCACTCCCATTGTTGGGAGTCGCACAAGAACACCAAGATACACAACCATAAGGTATTTGCTCAGTACCTAGTTCATCCTCATACAGGGTCTATGTTTGTCATTTCAGTCTCTGTGAGCCCTATGAGCTCTGCTTAGTTGATTCTATTGGCCATGTTCTCAGTGTTCTCTACCCCTCTGGCTCCTATAATCATTCCTCCCCATCTTTGTGGGGTTCCCTTGGCTCTATCTAGTGTTTGGCTGTGAGTCTCAGCATCTGCTACCATCAATTGCTGAATGACATCCCCCTGATGACATGTGGCTAGGCTAGGCACTGATCTATGAATATATCATTAGGAATCATTTCATCAACTTTTTTCTCTTTCTTTTTTTGCCAGTTATATCCTTTTGGTTCTATCCTGGGTCTATGGGTTTCATTATTAATATTAAATTATATTCTATAAAGTAAGTATATCACATTTGTATGGTAAATCTTTTATGGAATCAAGCTGTTATGTATGCATAGAGTTTGAATTTTTGTTTTCTTTTCTGTCATTTTGTTTACTTATTTATTGATAAATATAGGTTTTTGTTGCTCTGAGATGAATATCCAAGAAAAGAGTCATTAAGTCTTAGGATAGTTGAATACTTGGCTTTCAGTTTTAAAAGAAAAGACCAGTTGTCCCTGGACTCCTTAGATGGATGCTTTTAATCTCCCGGAAAGATAGGAACAGAGCCCTGTCCTAATCCTAACTCTGGGGCGCTACCTCTTTCTTTCTTTCTTTCTTTCTTTCTTTCTTTCTTTCTTTCTTTCTTTCTTTTGTGTGTGGGGGGGCAGGTAATATATTTCCTAGAGCCAGTTTTCTTAGTTTTGGAAGCTGCTGGCCTGCACTTCCTGTTTGTTAAGATATAATTATCCTTCTCAGGCCTCTGATGTGATTGAAAACTAGATAGTTATAGTCTCGCAGTTAAATTTTAAGTTGTTTAGGAATTAAAAGAATGTTCTAGATCTAAGAAGATGTTTTTAAGTTGTTAATGCAAGTAGGATGGAATCTGAATTAGGTATAGAACTTTAAACTCATTGAGATAAATAGATAATAGAATATTAATATCAGTTTCCAAATATGTGTAGACTGAAAATTGGGAATGTATGTTATACCTTATAATTTTCATAATTGTGGGCCTAATTATTCTTATTGTTTTGTATTGTGTTTATTTTTATAAGAAAAAGAGCCTTTTATTGGACTAAAAGGGGGCACTGTTGGGGGAAAGATACACATTAAATTTTAAAAAAGAATTCACTAAATATAAATAAATAAATAAATAGATAGATAGATAGATAAATAAATAAATAAATGAAAAGACCAAACTGTTTTCCCAGGAGACTGCATTGTTTCTCAAGGTCACCAGTACAGCATTTCCTCCAGAACAGAAGCACCACTATTTGCTGTTACTACAATTCCTTTCAAAGTCTTATCTGATTGTGGCTTTCACCTGCATTTCCTTCAAGGATGCATGCTCTAGAAAGCACACAAAGTACTCCCCAAGCATCTTCAACAAATAACCCCTTAGAAACTGGGCAAAGAGCATGGTGAGACATTTCACTGAACAGAACATTTGAGTGATAATTTCTAGACATGAATCTTTTTTAACGGTTGTTTTCAGAATTACAAAACATTCTCAACACTCTTGCAAGTTCTCTTTTATTTAAAAAAAATTGTTTCCACTTCTTTTTTGTGTGCACATGTGTGTCTCTGTGTACATATGTGGACGTCTGTGGAGATGTTCCTGGGGGACAGAAGACCGCACTGGATCCCCTGAAGTTGAAGTTTACTGGGGATGGTGAACTACCCAACACATGTGCTACTAGCTGAACTCAGGTCCTTTGCAATAGCAACAAGCATTCTTAGCTACTGAGCCTACTATACAACCCCCTTCTATAGTTATTTTTATTATGTGCATAAAGACTTTTAAATTATATGATAAAATACTTATAGCATAAAAATGATGTAAAATGGAATGCAGTAATAAATTCTAATTTTGCAGTATTAAAAACATCAATTGTATGTAAAGACTAGAAATCAATATAGCAAAAGATAGATTCGTTATTTTTGATAATAATAATTAAGTTTTTCCTATTCTAGATTTCTTTGTAATGTGGTTGGTTAGAAATTTATCTCCTAGAATTACTGTTATTTTACCATTTTATTATGTTATAATTTAATTATTATTAAAAATGTGTTTTTCAAAGATACTAATTAAAAACTCAACTTGAATGTTTTGGTGATAGTAATGCTTATCTAGTCTCTGAACTTTACTATGATAAGTTAATACATTTCTCTAGACTTCAAAAAAATCACAAGATAAAAGCAGCTTTTAACTTTTTCATACAAAGTAATATAGGTGATGATTTCTATTATATTTGGCAGTCTATCAAGAGATAATGTGCATAAAAATATTGTTAACTATTAAGTCACTCATGACTAATTTGAGTAATTTGAGCCATATCCTATGATAAAGATTTTATGACTAGTCTTCTAAAATTTTAGAATTAGTAACAATTAAGCAAGAAGACACAACAGTCCTAAACATATGTGCAACAACCTCTGGCACATGCAGTTTCATAAAAAGCATACTACTAGATTTCAAGACACAGGTCAACCTCAGGGAAATAACTCCATGCATCTATTTTAACCACAATGCAATAAAGTTTGAAATCAAGAGCAAAAGAGTCTCTGGAAATTGCATGAACTCGTGGAGATTAAATAACACTACTGAATGGTGAATGGGTCAAAGAAGAAATCAAGAAAAAATTTAAATCATGGAAACAAACAAAAATGAAAACACAGCAAAATATCCAGGACACATTAAAACTCAGTCCAAAAAGGAAAGTTTATAATGCTAAGTGGCTACATTGAAAAACAAGAAAGAGTAAAAATAAATGAGCTAATGATGCAACTCAAGAATTTGGAAAACAACAAAACTCTAAAATCGAGTAGATGGGAAAAATAACAAAAATCACTTCAGAAATTAATGAAATGAAAAAATATCACCATCAACAACAACAAAATACAAAGGACCACAAATCTAAGAGCTGGTTCTTTGAAAAGATAAATGAGATTAATAGACTCTTATCCAGATTAACCTACAAAAAGAAAGAGGAGACCCTTATCCAGATTAACCAACAGAAAGAAGAGGAGACCCAAATAAACAAAATCAGATATGATCAGGAAGATATTACAACAGACGCCAAAGAAATCAGATTATTAGAGAACACTTCAAAAACTCTATTAAGTTAGAAAACCTAAAAAAAAATTAAAAACCTGCCAAACTTTTAGATTCATCTGAACCATCAAATTTAAACCAAACTGAAGTCAACAACTAAACAGACCATAATAAATAGATTGAAACAGAAATTAAAATCTTTCTGGATAGATAAAAGTCTCAAGTCCAGATGGATTCACAACAGAATTCTATTTTCAAAATATTACTGAAACTGACATCTCTTAAATATTTAAAAATAATAGAAACAGAAGGGCCACTTCCAAATTCCTCTACAAAGCCAATATCACTCTAATACTAAAAACCAAGTAAAGACATTACAAAAAAAGGAAAACTATATGCTAATATTCTTGATGAACAAAGATACAAAAATGTTTAATAAAATACTGGCAAACAGAATGGCAGCATATATCAAAGAGATTACACAGAGGCTAGTTCTGCTCCCCCTTTTCAGTCCTGCTCCATTTAATTCAACCCAAAGCCATATGGGTACTTTCTAGGGACTCCTACTTTCTGCTAGACCCTCACCATTCCCCTGGGATTCTGGTTGTCTTTTCTGGCCTTGAGACCCAGGAACAGTCCACACTAACAGGGGAACAGTGTCCCAAGCTTGTTTCTTGACAAAGCCACTGAAAGCAACAGATTAGAGCTGGCAACCAAAAGTCCCAGAATAGATGCTATAGCCCCAATTAGCAAACAAACAGAAGAAACTGATATCCCACTGTGTTATAAATTTGCTTACTCTTGAACATTGCAAACACCCATACTGAAAGAAAGGTGACTTGAAAAAAAAAAAAAAAAAAACAGAATAAAAGAAGGAAAGAAAAACTTAACCAAAAAACTAACTGCAAATCATAGTTTTTTTTTTTGCAAATTGTAACACAAAGATAAAAATAGCACACACCCTAAAGTAGCATGTCTCCTCAAAAAAATAGTAATTTATTAAAATAAAAATAAAATCTCTGGTAATGCCTCCTACTGAAAATGACCAAGAATGATTCCCAATGAATTAAAAAAAAAAGACTATAGCTATAGAAAAGAAAACAAAAGAAAGAAAAGAAAAATAACAAAGTTACAGAGATGAATGAAACAAAATTGTACACAAAAGACATAGAAGCAAATTTGGAGTATTTAAAGAAAATCAAAATCAAAATAATGATGGAAATGAAAATCACAAGCCAATTAAAAACATGAGGGGAAAGCCTCATCAACAGAATAGATCATGTGAGAAACAGAAATCCAGGGATCGAGGTAAAGTAGAGGAATTTGATCACTCAGTAAAGGTCAGTGAGAATTATTTTTAATCATGAATAAGAATGTGGGAGAGTTTTGGAACACCATGAAAATATATAACCTCCAAATTTATATGCATAAAAGAAGAGTACCACAGCAAAGGCAGAGATATATTAATTATAGAAAAAAATTCCCCACCACCACAGAAAGAGATCTTCAAACTGAATTCAAGAACACATCAAAAAGATTATTCACCAAAATCACATTGGCTTTATCTGAGAGATACAGGGATGGTTCAATACATAAATAAGTCATTAAACATAACCCCCCACATAGACAGACTAAAAGACAGAAAGTACAGGATCATCTCATCAGATATGTAAAGGGTTTTTGATAGAGTCCACACCATTTCACAAAAGTCAGAGAATCTAGGGATACAGGGAACATACCTCAATGTTAAAAAATAAAATACAGCAAGCCTACAAATTATCTTGCTAAATAGAGGAAACTCAAAGCATAGACCCTAAGACCAGTTATAAAACATATTCCGTATAGTACTTGAAGTCAGAGCTGGAGCAAGAGGACAAGTAAAGTAGATAAAAGTGAGACCACCAACAGGAAAGAAAGCAGTCAAAGTAATCTTATTTTCAGATGATTTGATTCTATACATTAAAAACCCTAAAGATTCTACTCCACTTGTTAGTGGGACACTTTACCATAGTGGAGCTGCCAAGTCGGGCCCCAGAGCAAGAGGAAACTTAGCCCTCATGATGAACTGAGGGGGGCTGATATGTAGGGGCAACCCACATCAGAGAAGTAGGAGTGGGAAATGGGATCAAGGATTGGAGAGAGGGACTGGGAGGGGAGGAGTGAGGGGGCTGTGATTGAAATGTGATTTGAATTAATAAATAAATGTATTTTTAAAAAGCTGATTTAAAAAATTAATCAAAGTACCTGGATACAAAATTAGCACAGAAAATTCATAAGACTTCCTATATACAAAGATAAACAGTGATAAATAAGTCAAGGAAACAGTATTATTTGCAATAGCTTCAAAAAGGAATATCTTGGAATAAATTTACCTACGGAAGTGAAAGACTTATACAATAAAAATATTAAGAAACAGAGAAAAGAAACTGAATATTATTCAAGGACACGGAAAGACCTCCCATGCTCATGCATTGCTAGCATATTGCACATCCTGCCAAAAGCAATCTACAAATTCCACATAATCCCTATCAAAATTTTAAATCTTCACTGAAAAAAATCTTAAATTCTATATGTAAATATAAAAGATCCAAGATAACCAAAATGATTCTTAATAACAACTGCACTTAAAGGCATCCCAGATTTTAAGCTATATTACAGATCTAGTGTAATAAAAACAGCATCTTACTAGCATGAACATAAACACAACTTGCACTGAGGAAATTAAGAAAATCATAAGCATATATATACTTTTAAAAATCTACATTCTAACAAACTGCAAGATCTGAAGGAAATGGATGATTTTATAGATACATGTGGTCTAGCAAGCTAAATTAAGATAAAATAAATAATTTAAATATTTACTAAATAAACAATTAATGAATGAATGGAATATAACTGAATACCCACCCACACTCCTACAGCCCCATGATTTTTTTACAAAGAAGTCACCAGGACATATACATTGGAACATTGGAGAAGAGACGAATTTTCCAGCATATGGTGCTCATCAAACTAGATAGCTGTACATCAAAGAATGAAACTGGATCTTATCTTTTACCCTGCATAAACTCAACTTGAAGCAAATCAAGAACTTCAACACAAAGACCCATAGAGAAGAAAGTAGGGAGTACACTTGAACTCATTGTCATTGAAAGGACTTTCTAGAGAGGACTCTGCTAGCTCAGATATTAAATGAAACTATAAAGCTTCTGTATAGCAAAACAAAAAATAACAACAAAAGCAAAACCAAAGTCACTTAAGTGAAGAGGCAGCCTATAGAATGGGAAGAAAGCTTTATCAAACTTACATCTGGCAGAGAGTTACTAGAATATACAAAGAAATAAAAAAAAGAAAGAAAGAAAAATTGATATTGGCTATGGACTTGCTGTAAACTGCCTTTATCTTTATTATGTTTAGGTATGTTATTAAGTATGATCACTGAGATGATCGTGTGTTTGAGTTTTTTTTTTCTTTCAGTCTGTTTATATGGTGAATTGCATTTACTGATTTTCATATATTGAAAAAAATCTCTGCATCTCTAGGATGAAGTCTACTTGATCATGGTGGATCTTTTTGAAGTGTTCTTGGATTTGATTTGCAAGTATTTTGTTGAGTATTTTTGCATCTATGTTCATACAGGAAATTGGTCTGCAATTCTCTTTCTTTGTTGAGTATTTATAAGGTGTGCATATCAGGGTAACTGTGGCCTCATAAAATAAATTGAGACATGTTCCTTCTATTTCTATTTAGTGGAATAATTTGAGGTGTATTGGCATTAACTCTTGTTTGAAAATCTATGGAGTGGATCCAGATGGGAACGGAGTTAAGGAAGGGGGACTGTAATCTGAATATATTGTATGAAAAAAGAATCTATTTTGAATAAAAGGGGAAATTTTGCTTTGCATTTATATATTTAATATTAATAATATATTTTAAATTTTGCTTTAAAAACTAAACATTAAGAAAACAATACAGTTTTGAAATGGGGTATAGAACTAAAGATAGTTCTCAAAAGATGAAATGCAAAGAGCTGAGAAATAGTTTTAGACATCAAAGAAATGCAAATTACAACTACTTTGCAATCTTCCCTTAACCCGGTCAGAATTCCTAAGTTCAAAAATACAAATAAGGAGAAACATTGGTAGGGACATGGTGGACAGGAAACCCTTAGTCACTGTTGGAAGGAGTACATTCTTATGTCATCACTACAGAAATCAGTGTTGGAGTTCTTCAGAAAGCTAGAAACAGATCTACCATGTGATCAGCTCTCATTCTTCCGCATATACCTAAAGGACTTTGTATCCTGCTATAGGGATACTCATTCATGTTCATTGCTGCTGTATTCACAGTAGCCAGAAAGTGGAAACATTAGTGGGAGGAATTCATGCCTGGTAGTGCCAACCTGGACAACTACCTGGAGAGGGCATAGATCTTGGCGGAGAACCTACTTCTGTCTCTTTCCTAAGCCAATACAATTTCTAACTTGGAAACATTATGCAGAAAGTTTGTAACAGTCAGAGGACCAGCATGCCTGCTGAGATATTGTCTCTTCGGTTGAGTCAGGGAAGTTGTACTCATGAAATCTGAACAATACAATACAGTTGCCTGAGGGCTTGCGTAATGACACCAACAGTCAACATGTCAACATGGATAGGGGACATTTCACAAGGCCAAACCGTTAGATGAAGAGCTACAGGTAACCAATGGCTGCTCAGAGGGAGAATCAGTTTTCTTAGAGATTGAGCCCCCAAGAAGTCATCCAATCCCCAGTGATCAATCCTAAATACATGCACATGCAAACAACACTAAATTGACTCAATAATGTGTGTGTGCGTGTGTGCGCGTGTGTGTGCGTGCCTGTGTGCACATGTGCGTGCGTGTGTGTGTGCGTGCATGTGTGTGTGAATGCAGACATGTCACAGCAATAATTATAGAAGAGATCATGAATTTGAACAGAAGTGGGAGCAGACATGAGGAATTGAAGGGGGAAAGAGAGAGGGGTTGAACAGATTTAATTTCAGTACTTATGTATGAAAGCCTCAAACTAATAAAAACTAATTACGTAAAAACTTAGAATTACTATGCAATTAATTAAGGGGAGTATATTTAAAATATTATCTAAATATGAAGGACATTCAGAGTTGAATATTGTGTATTTTATTACCTTGTATGCATATATACATTTTGTGTGTACATGCATGTTTACATGTTTTTCATATGGTGCCAAGCTTTACATAGGTTATAGGGATTCAAACTCAGGTCCACATAATTTCACAGCAAGTGCTTTTAACCACTGAGCTATCTCCTCTGCACATGAGTTGAAAAAATTTTAAGTCTCATATACAAAAAATAAAAACTAAGGGATAAACTAAAACCTGTATGGATGGACATTTAGTAAGCACCTCACAAGATAAGGTGGGCCCTAGGGCCATCTTTCTAATTTGCTGATTCATGCTATTGAGTCAATTAGTGTGGTCTCTAAATTCAACTCAGCAACCCGACTGAAATCAATAAATCCGTGTAATCTATTTAAGCGTCTGATTCTGGTTCTTTCATTTTATACAACCAAATCAGTAAATATAGCACACCAAATGCAGTCCTCTGCATTTAGTTATCACATACATTGTTTCAGATTTGTTTACTTGAAATTTATGAAACGTCATAAACACCTACAAGCAATTAAAAGTGAAAGTGATTTATGACATCATGGAGGCATTTCCATGGCCAGATACAAAACTTTTTGTTTTTATTCTCCAGGTGGGAAACATAGACCTTTTATCTTCACCGTAAAGCCATTAACATTTAAAAACTGGCAAGGCTGGTATTTCCTGTAGTAAATAACTTCTGATACAACCATCCACCCATCAGTGTCAGAGACTCGCACTCGAGTCTGACCCAGCCATGTATCTTGGAAGTGGCCGGATACTAGTTCATAGCATTCTGTTCGGCAGCAATAAGAGCTCAGGAGAAAAATCCTCAGAGTGTGATATTAATAATTAGCATGCTGATAACTAGTGTGCTTTTAAGAGCTCATAAATTAGAAGTTCATGGTCATGAATACTGCAAACACCCCACTAACACGTATGCCCCTGAAAACACAGTGGGCCATAACGAGGGAGGTAAAATGGGTAGCTTTTATAATTTATACATTATTCATTTCCCATCGGTTTTCATAACAAACAACTCCTGGCAGGAAATGAGCTGCCAAAGAAAAGTTACAGAAAAGGAATCTAGGGGCTGGAGCTAAATTAGCTAATAAGGAAAAAAAAATTATTAGTGTTGAAGAGTCTGTTGCTACCAGATAGAGCAGTTGGCTGGATGTGAGAGAGCTAGATTTCACCCTTAGTCCACAGGGGATGAGAGTTAGCGATCTCAATCTCTGCCTCTGAAAGGCATTTTAACTATTCAACAGGAAGGGAAATTGGGAACTTGGTTATACTGTTACCTACCCCAGAAAGTCCTTCAAAGATTCCTCTGCAGCCAATACCCTCAATGGATTTCATCGAGCAGAACACTAGCTTCTGCTTTAGGGGACTTGTTTTAATTTGCAAACACCCCTTTGAGTACTGAGCATGTATGAGGAGTTTATGCCTGAGGAGTCTCCCCTTCATGCTGCCATTTCCATTTAGAAAATGCAGGTGAGCAGGTACACACTGTACCTTGATGAAAATGCCCAGCTGACTGTTAGCAAGGAAATACACCAGAAAGATGCTTTTTTCTTTTAATTCAGTGACATCAATTTAGGAAAATGCAATGTTTGGGTGTTCTGAGGTCTTGCAATCACTACCAACATTTAGTTTGCCTCTGCACGGGTGACGCCCACTGACCTGAAATAGGCATCCTGCAGGAAACTGTGTGAAGATTCCCCTCATTCATCCCAGTTTTCACCTTAGCTGTACTGTGAGCTTGTGGACAGACAAGTTGGTGTCCATTCTGTTCACTATGGTATCCTCCCTCATTTAATACAAAATCTATTATTTTTGCAACAGTATTCAAATGCCTTAGGCTAAAAAGGGAATGTGTTCCTACAGAACATAAACTGATGTCCTGACCCTCAATAAGGCGCTATCTAGAGGTGGACTTTGAGATGAGGTCCTGTGGATAGAGTATCATGGTGGAAGAAGAAATGATACAGGGTTCATTCTTTCTCCCCTTTCCACTCCCTCTCTTCTTCTCTCCTCCTTTTCCCCTTGCCTCCCCCTTCCTTCAATTCCTTCCATTTTCTACCTAGTTCTTTTTCCTGGTAGATGAGGCAGGTCACACAGGGCTATAACTAAGCAAGCCCTCAAAAAGAAGATGACTACCTGGGAGCTTGAACTTGGTTTTCTAACCTCAGGGACTATAAGAAAAGAAAAAAAAAATACAAGCTGCCTAAGTTGGTGTCTCTACAGCAGCCCAAAAAAGGTCCACGAAGTTTGTATGATCTTGAAATTTAGCATCCAAAATCTAGGGTCTCTTTTCTGTTTCCCTCCTTTCATCCCTTTCTTCTTTCTTCTTTCTTTCTTTCTTTCTTTCTTTCTTTCTTTCTTTCTTTCTTTCTTTCTTTCCTTTCTTTCCTTTCTTTCTTCCTCCCTCCCTCCTCTCTCTCTCTCTCTCTCTCTTTCTTTCTTCCTTCCTTCCTTTCTTTCTATAGTACCTGGGATTGAACCCAGGGTCCCTCACATACTAAACATATATGCTATCATCAACCCATATATACAGTCCTTTTGATATTTTTTAAACATAGTAGCAGGATTTACTAAATTGTACAGACTGGCACTAATCTTGCTTTGTAGACCAGTCAAGTCTTGAACTTGCAATCCCCCTGACTCAGCTCCCAAATACCTGTGATTATACATCTGTGCCATCAGGCCTGGCTTTCAGTAACTGTTAATCCTGATTGACAGGACCCACTTACAAAAAGAAATGTGTTCACAATATTAATGGTGTTTAAGTCAGGGGACAAAAGAGAGAAGAGAGGGAACTGGGTCAGGGAAGGAAAGAAGCAAAAGCAAGTCGGTGTGCCTAAACTGTTCTCAGGATCCTAACAGACAGCAACACTAAGTCTGAAGTCACATAAGAGAACTATGTCCAAAAAGTCCATTGACTATTCTCCTGGCTCTTATCTTTTCCTATCACTTAGTGGTCAGATGTCTCCTCTCCTCTTTTGGAATGTGGTTCTGAGTAGAAGTAGGGAAGCCAGAGCCCTGTGCATCTAGCTCTGACGGCGGAACTGTTGTGGTTCCTGCCACAGTGAGCCCAGAGAGATTCAGGCAATCATCTGGCTTTCATCTTCAGGAAGAAATAAAGACTTAAACCTTATACAAGAACTTTAGATCCATACCAGCAGGGACCTCCGTAGAGGCTGGTGAAACAGAAAGTACGATGAGCAACTGAGACCAATGTGAAGGATAAAAGAGCCTGGTCAGGTATGAAGTGCCATCTAAATGGGACCTAGCACCTTCTCTCTCCTCCCTCAGTAACAGGAGCATTTAAGAAACATATACAATGCAGGAGAGACAGCTGAGTCAATAAGCTGCTTACCAAATAAGCTTGAGAACTTCAGGGAGATACCCAGAAAGAGCCAGGTGTAATGACACACACTTGATATCCTAGTACTGGGGAGGCAAGGAGATCTCTGTAGATCACTGGCCAGCCATCCTAGCCTGCTTGGCAAGTCTTTGGTACTAGTGAAAGATGCCACCTCTTAAAACGAGGTAGATATCAAGTTAGAAATGATAACCCTATTTATCCTCTGGCTTCCACACTCATTTTCAACCCTCACACAAACATGCACAGATACACACAAAAGAAATACATGATTCATCCTCACAGAAGTCTCAGGCTAGAGTAGAATAGAGCAATTCTGTGATCATAGTCAGCAAGAGCCCATTGTACCACTGCTGTGTGGATAGAATTACAGAAAAGTCTTCAGTGGTCCTCTTGACTTTTAGGGCATTTGACCCTTCAAACTCCTACCACAAACCCTATCAGCTCAATTCAAGCATTCCTATGAATTGTGGCTGAGAGCAAGGCATGGCATGCATAGAATGACTTCTGCCACTATTCTATTTTTAAGAAATGTTGCAGACATTGCTATGGAAAGCAACAGGTAACATTCTGTATAAAATATGTTCCACCAGCTGGCTCCACCTGTCAGTCCTCCCCCTATGCAGCTGCTTTACTTCCAAGACTCTCCAGGGGCCGATGGGGCAAGTCACTCTTTGTGCTGTGCCTGTGAACGTTCTTCCAACTCTTCTCCAATTATGTGCTGACCCTCTCAGCCTTCTGCTTGAATGCACTTGCCCTTAGACTCTGACCGATGAGAACGGCATATTGACTTAGAGATGCGCACCTCCGTCAGCATCTCTGCCTGACACTTCTGGCTTTCTGGCTAACTCAGTCCTTGATACAATGAGGAACCTAATACTTTGAGAAGTGGCAGGGACATTGTGGGTGGCAGCAAAGAAAATGATACTGAAAGCATTTGCTCCTTTGTGTGCCTTGAACTGAACGGGCTTCCCAAGGGCACAGCCATTCTTTGATGAGTTTTGAAGGCTCAATCTGCCTTGCCGAAATAGTCAAGAAGCATCTGTTGCCTATCTCTTGGTGCTGAAAGACCTGAGCTGTTATCAATCCTTGTCAGAAAAGTTTCCTTTTGCAGTACTCAACAGTCAATATTAAGATACATAATGGGTCAAAGTACTGAGAATAAGAGACTGAGTACTCAACCGTAAACAGGACATCTACATTAACCTCAATTACACACCACTCAGACTCAGGTGACACTGAGGAAGAGAAAGCAGAAAGAACATAAGAGCTGGAGGTTGGAGAAGTGTGCCACCGAATACTGTCTTCTGGATATGACATGGCTATCACATTGATGAACTCAGACCTACACATGATCTACATGGGATCAAGACAGCCATGATCCCAGTGCAGGTGATCTCTCCAGCCTCACTCCCTTGACAGTGGTGAATTGTTGAGGGAAGGAGAACCATTCCTTTTTGAGGTTATGGGTACTGATAGGTTTCCCATGTTTCAGTGGGTGGCCTCAAACCTATGCATATATGAGCAGCAGTTACAGGCTTAATGGGTTATAAAAGAGGTGGGGGGAATTACATAAAGTTGGGAGGGGCATCATTGGGAAGATATAGGGGATTGGAGGAAATGGCATAGGTGTGACCATATTTCATTGTATACATATATGCAATTCTCAAAAATAAAGTAAAGCCGGGCGTGGTGGCGCACGCCTTTAATCCCAGCACTTGGGAGGCAGAGGCACGCGGATCTCTGTGAGTTCGAGGCCAGCCTGGTCTACAAAGCAAGTCCAGGACAGCCAGGGCTGTTACACAGAGAAACCCTGTCTCGAAAAACCAAAAAAAAAATAAATAAAGTAAAAATTTTAAGACATATCTATTAGAGCAACAGGAAAATGGATAGAATGGGAAATCATCATATTAAGTAAAATAGCCATTCTCAGAAACACATACACTGCCTGTTTTTTCGAATATATAGATCCCATATTTTAGGTTCTGAATATGACTTTAGATGGAGCTCACCTCTAGCTCTGCTCTTGTGTCTTCGCTTCCTGTTTGGCCAAGACGTGAGTGACTTTGCTGTCATCCCACCATCAGAGAGCCACTCCATCAGGCTTCCCCTTCAGGTTGGACTGAACCTCATGAAACTGTGAGCCAAAGTAAATCTTTCCTCACTAATATGGCCTCTTCCTGGTATCTGCTATCATTTTGAAAAGAGGAACAAATGTAGAAATTATGGGGGATGAGGGTGGGGGCCAGCTGGAGCCAGTACATTTTCTTCTACCTGGGAACCTGAGAGATGAGGTAGGCTCAGAAGACACAGTGTCCATGTGCTCTTGTTTTCTGTGGATGTATTTGTCTCTTGTTTCAGTAAAATTCTTTAGTGTTCTCTAGCTGAATACACTATTTAAAAAAAATCTTTGGGTGGAAAATTCATCTCATAGATTACTAATTTTTCTCATCCTAGTTTATACTTTTCTTTCTATCATTCAGCTTGTTTTAGTCTTATCTGGATACACGATGTTTATATGTAATCATCTCTAGGTTAATAGCTAACTTTTTTTTTGAAAGACAAGACTTTTTACTTTTAAATGATTACAAGCACACCAAATAACACATAACGAGTTGAGTCCTAGCATCTAGTGATTTGGGTTAGGATACACTAACAACAGCTGAACAAGCATATTCACTGTCCTAAATTATCCAGGATGGACTACCATAAGGCTAGCTGCTGCTTCATGGGAGTTACAAATAGCTATTTACTGCTTTTTCATAGATAACACCCCTGACCTTTTAAGAAAGTGGTAGGGAACAATTAACTAACTCCCTTTCTTTCCTCAAAGAATTGTTTTTTTTTTTTCCTACTAGACTAAAAACAGAAAATTCAACATTAATACCTGTCACTTGCATGAACACACAGGTGACATATACTCCTTAAAGACACACAAGTTTTAAATGCTGTTCACTGACCATTGCTATGGATTCTGCCATTTCTTCAATGCCATTGTTTCTGGGCTAGATTTTGTTTCCTTGGGTCTTCAAATATCTTTGTTGTTTTGATAACTAATACACAAAAAATGCTAGACTTGACAAGCACATTCATAAGACAAATTTGACAGACTTCATCCTCCATCTGCCACTGTCTGTCAATAGACAATATTTCTGAAAAATTGGACAAGCCCTGCAGTTTCTGTAGTCCCATCCAAGTCACAAGAACAGCCTCATTACAATAAAGTCTGATCTTAAGTACATAATAGTCCAAACATTAGGTTTCTCTTCTCATTCAATTTAGACTCACTTCAAGCAGAGACATTAGTCACATATAAAACGTGTCTGCTTTCTCCTCACCCCTATATATAGCCTGGGTCAGACTGGGTTTCTGAAGCCTTCAGTCTTTAGCTCAGGAAAAGGCTTTATTCTACTGGCTGAGCCCTCTAGAGGATGGCAGGAGCACAATGCAGAGTCTTCAGCAGTTCCCAGGTACCTTTCCAAGGTGGCTTCTGACCACAGCTCCCAGAACTTAAGTGATCACTCCTTCAAACTAGTCACATTCAAGTTTCCTATCCCTGAAATTTCTGGTCTCCCAGTCCTTTTTGAATTATTCCACCCCATCTAGGAGTTTTCTCTGGTAGAGAGAGACTCTTTCACACCACTTCTGTGAAAACAGACATATTTTCTCTTTCTTTGTTTTGCCTCTATGAGCCAATCCCAGAAGGTACAGACACCCATCTCTAGTGTTCCTCTTATGCTGAATTCATTTGGCTTCAGGAGGATACACATCTCTTCCATGCCCCATGTGGGGAGGGCATGAATATGACGGCATATCCCACTGGTATCTTTCCTCGTCATTCTTTTCAACCTCATCTATACATCAAACTCAGAGGCAGTTATCCATAAAACTTGGCAGCACCATCTATGAGCATATTTTGTTAGAGGTTTTGTTTATCTTTGAGCAACTGCATTTAGACTATGATGCTAAGCACTTATTGCATTTCTAATACAATACATAATGTGTGTAGTAAGAAGAAATAATATCCAAAGTGGTTATTCTAGCTTTCTGTTGCTCCAATATGGGGGGCGGTCTCTCTTCATTGGCCTCCTCTATCTCACTGGCCAATCAGAACTTTCCCTTCAGTCATGGAAATATCAATGGAAGTAATTCAAGATCAGAATCCACTTTTAGGACTTTCTTGCATCTCACACTCTGTGCCTCCTAGACTGAAGGGCTCGGCCTGGCTTATGGAGCTTTCTCAAGTACACATGTTAACCTCATCTGTGTAGTCTATGAGTTATCTCTAACTTGCTTCCCTAAAGATTTCTTCAATTTATCTTTGTTGTGTTTACATTACACCCAAACTTGCTACAGTCTATTTTTGTGCCGTCTTGTCAAATAATCCAGGCTGGAACCTGGGGTTAACATTCCGCAGAGGCAAAGGTTTCATGAATATAATCCTGAGCCATTGATTTCACAGGCAAGGAGTTCTTCTGTGTGTCTGTGACGTATTGGATGCTAAGACTCAGAGATCGATAATATCTCAGTAAGTACAATACTTCATTTTGCCTCGCTCGGGGAAGGATTCATTTTGTTTGGGAGAAGTCAATGAAAGAAGTATAACTAATAAAAATGCAGTGTTTCCTTACAGTGATTTAGGTTTCTGCTGAATTTGAAATTTTTATGCCAATACTCCACAGGTCACTGATTTAGACAAATTAAAGGCATGAATCATATGAGTGCCATAATTGCAGGAGTGGTTTAGTTTTCACTTTATGTTTACAGAATCTATTTGTTTTGCAATGTTTTATTGCCCAGGTTTACCTATTTTCCTTGTTATGCTAAGGCAGTTTCTCCTTGGGCTATCCATTTGTCTATGTCTTGCTTATGGAATCCTACTAAGTGTGTGCTAGGCTTCTGCAGCTTTCTAGATAGTATGAACTCTTACAAAACAGTTTCCATCTGTCACACAGTATCATCAACCTATGAAAAGTTTGTAAGGAGACAGTGGGTAACTAGCCAATATTTTACTGTGCAGAATCAATCTCTAAATTAGTCTTCCACAAGTAAGTAATTATAAATGATATTTTATCAGTTTATTATATACTAGTTCAAGACATGATTAAATTATTTCCCTGTAACACTGTGATGTAGGTTGCCATCCTCCATTTAAAAATTTAAAAAAATTAGCCGGGCGGTGGTGGCGCACGCCTTTAATCCCAGCACTTGGGAGGCAGAGGCAGGCGGATCTTTGTGAGTTCGAGGCCAGCCTGGTCTACAAAGCGAGTCCAGGACAGCCAGAGATATTCAGAGAAACCCTAAAACAAAAAACCAAAAAAAAAAAAAAAATTTAAAAAAATTAAATATAGGGACCACAGCAACATGCTTCAGACACATACAAAGAGAGCATAATACTGATACCAGGTGTGACATACACCAAGCTCCTTGCTGCCAACAATTCTAAAATTTTGACTTTTGCTCAACTTTCCTATTTGTCTCCTAAATAGCTCAAACTGTATTTATGTTCATTTTTGACACTTTTATCATAATGAAAACACTAGACTTTGTATGAATTATCACAGAGAATTCGAAAGAGTTGGGGTTGGCTCTTAACACTGAGCCGTCCACCTAATTTTAGTCTGAGAATTGACTGTGACCCCTGTGGAGTCCTCCTTAAAACAGGATATGATAGGAAATGCTGAAAGATGCTTCTAAGAACAACCTGGGAAGGTAAGCTTTTGGGGGTTCCAATCATGTCACTCCCACACCACCTTTAGGACAGGAGAGAAAGAGATGACAATAAGTGAGCCTTTCTTGACCAGAACAAATTCATTGTAGAATAAAAACAAAGTTAAATGACAGAACTTGAGGTCTGGAAAGATTCTCAACGCGGTCCACTCTCTCGTGTTCCCATTTGAGAGTACTGAACAGATGTTTAATCAATATTCCTCTTGGCATTTCAAGAGTGTTTGTGCTTCTCTATGTAGGTCTGCCAATGTGTGTACTAAGACATGTGATCTAATGAAGTGCAGTGGTTAGGAGCACTCTCTCTCCATGAACATGTGTCCCCAATTCTGGCTAAGTCGTTTGCTAGTTCTTTGACCAAAAAGCAATAGATTTAACTGTTCTGAGTCATGCACTCCTTATCAATAAAAAAGATGTCACAGTGGAACAAACCTCACAAGGTTAAGGGCTTGTTATCTTTTTAAAAAATTATATGTGCTTCATAAGTATATACTCATATGTGTATGGGAGCTTTGCCTGCATGTGTATACTGCATGAGTATCTACTCAGAAAGCACATATGGAAATTTGGCCTTGAACCCACTGTGTAGCTAAGGCTGACCATGAAACCCCAATCCTCTTCCCTCAGATTCTTTTTTTTTTAAATACTTTATTTTATTTTTCTTCAAGTTACATCTCAGTCACAAACCCTTCCCTATTCCCCCTTCCTATCCCACCCTTCCAACCTCTTCCCCCCAGCAGTTTCCCCTTTCAGTCCAACAGATGGTTCCTTCTCTTATAACAGTAAATACTATACAAAACAATAGATATAAATATGCCACATTTATGAGAGTTAAATGGCCCAGTATAAATTCCCAATGTCCAGTTTATATATATTTGGCCCCTGACTTTAACATTCTACTATCTAACCATCTCCATGAGTTTAAAGGTCTATATCTGACTCAACATTCATACTAACTTGCAACACAATTTTAAGAGTATCTTCTTAGATCTATAACACCCTCTAGATTCCTACACAACTCAAAATTTAACTATGAGACTCTAGCTGTCTATTCTTCAACCACCTCAGAGACCTGAGAGGGATAAATATATCTGCTTATATAGGAAGTGCAGGGCCTGCAGCTTCCAAAACTAAGAAATGACATACCAGTGACTGCCTGGACAGTTCCCATTTTCTCTCCATACATTCCTGCATCAGTCTTCAGCCTTTGGGTCCTGTTTCTCTGACAGACATTTGTTGTAGAGCAGGGATTATGAAGGACTTACCTACCCTGTCTTGGCAGAGCTAGGCTGTCGACTTCCCTGCTGCCAAGTTTTGTCCTTTTTGGACAGCAGTCTGTCTGCAGTTGAAGCAAGGGGTTTTTTCATGCCAAGAGATAGGCTTGCCACTAATTCAACCATCTGACACTGGAGATTCTTCGATGCTTATCTTCTACTTGGAGTAGAATAGGGGGTGCTGTCAGGAGCTGATATGTCTCGATATCAAAAAAAAATCTTAATTTAAGATAACATCTTTGAATGCCATATTCTGCAGATCTCTTGGGGTTTTTGAAGATGCCCTATCCATCTCTTGTATTTAGATAAGCAAATGTTGCTTGTCTCTTAACAACTTGATTACTGAGTAGTTTAGAGAATATCTGTGATAGACTGTCATAGTAGCTAACAAAGTGACATGTTTGCATGATTAGGAGTTTGTTTTACTTAACTATCCTAGACAGTTTTAGACGGTTGGTATCAAGAGGTCAGAGCTTCACATTTTACTTTTAAGTATCTCTAGGTATGATACCATTAGGAAGCGTACCTTTAATTTTGTATCAATATACAAAGATCTATTCAATTGTGGTTAAATATACTCCTAATTATGTATCAATATACAAAGATCAATGCCTATGTAGCCCAATACAATCTTAATATTACGTCCATATACCATTGTGGCCAACTATAATATTAATTACAAAGATCAATACCGATGTAATCCAATACAATCTTATTTTTGCACAATAAACAATGGTCAATACCAATTTAGCCAAATATACTACTAATTTTGTATCAATATACAAAGGTATAAGGGCATATTCAATAATCTGCCCCTTCTTCTTGGACCTTCCTGTGCTATGTCTATGTCTCATTTTTCTCAAGCCTATGCACTCCTACATAGGAGAGGAAGAAGGATACAGAAAAGGAAAAGTAGGAAGTCCCTGGGGCTAACCTCCAAAACCCATTAAACAGGACCATTTATCAGCTTGTAATCTCTTCCCCTAAATATCAGAGTTTTCAGTTATCCTTCAAATAACCAAAAAGAAGGGCGGAGAAACACCCTCCCCACCCTCTGGGCATGGGTCGTAGCTCTCTTAAAGTGACTTCCTGCTGATTTGGGTCGTAGTAAACCTGTTTGGGGCCCGAACCAAAATGGAAAAAATGGTTAAAAATGTTAGTACAATCCTTTTATGTTCAGTCATTCTGTTCTCAGCTGTTTAGCTGACCTAAGGAGTTTGTAGGCAGAAGCCGATCTTGCAGGCTTCACTGAGGTTCCGGCCGGGGCATTGTGTAGAGCTGAATGGTCCCAGTGACATTGGATTTCCGTGGTTGCAGGCACCCGATGGAGACAGCTATTGAGGAAGTCTGCCAGGCTGAATCAACTGGGTCACTCGTCCTCCTTGGTGCCTGATTCTGCTCTCTGCTGAGGTTTCCGCTGTCCAGCCATCCCCGGGCTCCCCAAATGGACGCTTTGATTCTCCTGGAAAGAAAATAACAGTGCCCTGCCCCAATCCCAACCCTGGGACAATTACCCTCTTTTTTGGGGGGCTGGGGCTAGGTAATACTTCTCCTGAAGCAAATTTGGCCTTCCGACAACATACAAAGCGTTATCTTTCAATCCGGGTTAAAGAAGAAATCATTCTGTCACCTTGGAGCTAAACCAGCTCCAGTGTATATATTTTGAGATCCCAAAGGACAATCTGCCTGCATCGAGAAGGCCTTTTGTAAGTAGCCTCCAAACCTAGGTCCCTCCAAATCCCATGTGTGTGTCTCTGAACTCTAATTATTAGGATCAGAGACCTGTGGTTCCCATCTGAAGGGATCAAAGATGTGTTCCACCACTCCTGGATCGAAGTCTTTCTCTATTTAGAGTTTGCCCTGCATCAGGCTGACCCTGAGCTCCGAGATCTGCCTGTTTCTGTCTCCAGTGTGCTGGGACCAAGGGTGTATTCTTCTTGAATGGTGGGACCAAGGGTGTGCACCCTCACCACCCCGCTCCGTATGACTCCAGAATACATAAGACCACCAACTCTATGGTGCTCGCCCCCCCCCCCGCCCTGTCTCCACTGAAGTCAAAGGCATGGGCCAACACCACAATTCTCTTGTATTTTACCTTAGCTCCACGTCTTCTCAACACCTGGAGGTCTGCAAAACCAGGCCGAACGGCTGTATCCGCTATTCCATTCACAGTGTTTCAGCCCTGCCACCTGCCTTTTTTTTTTTAGTTAATAAATTTATTTGTTTGTTGCTTCAGGTTACATCCTTATCATATTGTCCTCTTTTCCCACTTCCCAGTGCCACCCTCCCATGCTCTACCCTCTGACCCTTCCGTCTTGTTCCTCTGGGGTGGAGGGTCCCTGCCTAACAGTCTCTCACCACAGATCAGGAGTCATATGAGGGCCAAGAGCCTCTTCATTCACCGGGGGCCTACGAGGCAGTACTGCCAGTGAAAGGTGTAACCTTGCTACTGGGGGAATACTAAAAAAAGACCAACAAACACACAAACCCACAAAAACAAAGAATATCAACTAAAAAGAGAGGAAAAAGAGAAGGGAAAAGGAAAAAGAAAAAAGAAAAAAAGGAGTAGGAAAAAGAAAAAGATAAAAAAAATGTTTATGTCCATGTTCCTTTTGGTGTGTTGGTTGTAGTACAGATATCCTGTACGATATAGCTAAAATCCTACTATAAGTGAATAGATGCCATGTGCATCCTTCTGAGACTGGGTTAGCTCACTCAGGATGAGCTCCTCTAGATCCATCCATTTGGTTGCAAATTGCATGATTTCATTGTTTCTGATAGCTGAGTAATATTCCATTGTATAAATGTACCACAGTTTTTTTAATCCATTCTTCAGTTGAGGGACATCTGGGTTGTTTCCAATTTCTAGCTATTACAAATAAGGCTGCTATGAACATAGATGAGGAGACTTCCCTATGTCTCCGTGAGAGGTCCTTTGGGTGTATACCCAGAAGTGGTATGGCTGGGTCCTGAGGCAAGGTTATTCCTAGATTTCTAAGATATCTACAGACAGACCTCCATAGTAGTTGCACAAGCCTGCACTCCCACCAGCAATGGAGTAGGGTTCCCCTTTCTCCACACCATCGCCAGCATGCGCTATCATTTGAGCTCTTTATCTTAGCCATTCTAACAGGTGTTAGGTGGAATCTCAGGGTCGTCTTAAGTTGCATTTCTCTGATGATTAAGGATGTTGAACATTTCTTCAGGTGTCTCTCAGCCCTTTGGGATGCCTGCTTTGTGAATTCTCTATTTAGCTCCATCTCCCATTTTTTGATTGGATTATTTGGTTTCTTGGCATTTAGTTTCTTGAGTTCTTTGTAGATTTTAGATAATAGCCCTCTATCAGATGTGGGGTTGGTGAAGATTTTCTCCCAGTCTGTTGGTTGCCGTTTTGTTCGAATGATAGTGTCCTTTGCCTTACAGAAGCTTTTCAGTTTCATGAGGTCCCATTTATTGATTGTTGATCTCAGGTCCTGAGCTGTTGGTGTTCTGTTCAGGAAGTTGTCACCTGTGCCAATGAGTTCGAGGGTTTCTCCTACTTTTTCTATTAGTATATTTAGTGTGGCCAGCTTTATGTTAAGGTGTTTGATCCACCCGGAATTAAGTTTGGTACAAGGTGATAGGTATGGGTTTAATTTCATTCTTTTGCAAGTGGACATCCAGTTGGACCAGCACCATTTGTTGCAGATGCTGTCCTTCTTCCATTGTGTTTTTGTCTTCTTTGTCAAAGGTTAGTTGGCCATAGGTGTGTGGGTCCATGTTTGGGTCTTCAATTCAATTCCATTGATCCACTGGTCTGTTTTTATACCAGTACCATGCTGTTTTTATTACTGTTGCTCTGTAGTACAGCTTGAAATCTGGGATGGTGATACCTCCAGATGTTTTTTCATTGTACAGGATTGATTTAGCTATTCTTGGCTTTTTATTGTTCCATATGAAGTTGAGAATAGCTTTTTCCAGGTCTATAAATTGTGTTGGTATTTTGATAGGAATTGCATTAAATCTATGTATTGCTTTTGGTAGGATAGCCATTTTTATTATGTTGATCCTCCCTATCCATGAGCATGGGAGATCTTTCCATCTTAAAAGGCCTCTTCCATTTCTTTCTTCAGTGGCTTGAAGTTCTTGTTGTATAGGCCTTTACTTGCTTGTTTAGAGTTACCCCCAGGTATTTTATATTGTTTGTGGCTATTGTGAAGGGGGTTGTTTCCCTTATTTCTTTTTCGGTATGCTTGTTTGTTGTATAAAGAAGGGCTTCTGATTTTTTTGAGTTAATTTTGTATCCAGCCACCTTGCTGAAGTTGTTTATCAGCTGTAAGAGTTCTTTGGTGGAGTTTTTGGGGTTGCTTATGTATACTAAGAGATCATCTGCGAATAGGGATAATTTGATTTCTTCATTTCCAATGTTTATCTCTTTGATCTCCTTTAGTTGTCTTATTGCTCTAGCAAGGACTTCAAGTACTATATTGAAGAGATATGGTGAAAGTGGACATCCTTGCCTTGTCCCTGAGTTTAGAGGAAATGCTTCAAGCTTCTCTCCATTTAATTTGATGTTGGCTACTGGCTTGCTGTATATTGCCTTTATTATTTCTAGGTATGGTCCTGGTATGCCTGTTCTCTCCAGAACTTTTAGCATGAAGGGGTGTTGGATTTTGTCAAATGCTTTTTCTGCATCGAGCGAGATTATCATGTGGTTTTTTTCTTTCATCTTGATTATGTGGTGAATTACATTGACAGACTTTTGTATATTGAACCATCCCTGCATTCCTGGGATGAAGCCTACTTGATCATGATGTATGATACTTTTGATGTATTCTTGAAGTCGGTTTGTTAGTATTTTATTAAGTATTTTTGCATCTATGTTCATGAGGGAGATTTGTCTGAAGTTCTCTTTCTTTGTTGGGTCTTTGTGTGGTTTAGAAATCAGAATGACAGTGGCCTCATAGAATGAGTTTGGCAGTGTTCTTTCTGTGTCTATGTGGTGGAAGAGTTTGAAAAGTAATGGTGTTAGTTCCTCTTTGAAGGTCCGGTAGAATTCCATGCTAAAGCCATCTGGCCCTGGGCTTTTTTTTTGGTTGGGAGATTATTAATGACTGTTTCTATTTCCTTGGGTGTTATTGGGCTGTTTAAGCTGTTAATCTGATTTTGATTTAGTTTTGGTAGGTGGAATTTATCGAGGAAATTGTCAATTTCGCTTAGGTTTTCAAATTTAGTGGAATATAGATTTTTAAAGTAATGCCCGAATATTTTCTGGATCTCTTCAATGTCTGTTGTTATTTCTCCCTTTTCATTTCTGATTTTGTTGATTTGGGTTCTTTCCATTTGCCTTTTAGTTAATTTGGCTAGGGGTCTGTCTATTTTGTTGATTTTCTCAAAGAACCAACTCTTTGTTTCATTGATTCTTTGTATAGTTCTTTTTGATTCTAAGTTGTTGATTTCAGCCCTAAGTTTGATGATTTCCTGCTTTCTGCTCTTCTTGAGAGTGTTTGTTTCTTTTTTTTCCAATTCACCCAGCTTAGCTGTTAATTCACTAATATGAGCTGTCACAATTTTCTTTTTGAAAGCACTTAGTGCTGTGAACATTCCTCATAGCACAGCTTTCAATGTATCCCATAGGTTTGGGTATGTTGTGTCTTCATTGTCGTTGGATTTTAAGAAGTCTTTGATTTCCTTCTTTATTTCTTCCCTGACCCAGTGGTCATCCAGTAAGGAGCTGTTCAATTTCCATGTGTGTGTAGGCTTTCTGTTGATTCTTTTGCTGTTGAAGACCAGCTTTATTCCGTGGTGGTCTGATAAGATACAGGTGTTATTTCAATTTTCTTGTATCTATTGAGACTATCCTTGTGACCAACTATGTGGTCGATTTTGGAGAAGGTTCCGTGGGGTGCTGAGAAAAAGGTGTATTCCTTTGTGTTTGGGTGAAACGTTCTGTAGATATATGTTAAGTCCATTTGTTTCATGATCTCTGTTAGACTCTATATTTCTCTGTTTGTCTTCTGTCTTGATGATCTGTCCATTGTTGTGAGTGGGGTGTTGAAGTCTCCCACTATTAATGTGTTGTGATCGACCTCCCCTTACGTTTTAGAAGTATTTCTTTTACGAAAGTAGGTGCCTTTGTATTTGGGGCATAGATGTTCACTATTGAGATTTCCTCTTGATTAATATTCCCTTTTATGAGTATATAGTGCCTTTCTTTGTCTTTCTTCATTAACTTCAGTTGGAAGTCTGTTTTGTTTGATATTAGGATGGCTACTCAAGATTGCTTCCTGGGTCCATTTGCTTGGAAAACCTTTTCCCAGCCCTTTACTCTGAGGTAGTGTCTATCTTTGGTAGTGAGATGTGTCTCTTGTATTCAGCAAAAGGAAGGGTCTTGCTTGCGGATCCACTGTGTAAATCTGTGTCTTTTTATTGGGGAGTTGAGTCCATTGATGTTGATGGATATTAGTGACCTGGGGTTGTTATTTCCCATTAGTTTGGTATAGGTGGTGGTCCTGTGCCTCTTTTGGTTTAGTTGCTGAGGGGTTTTCTATTCCCTTTGTTTTCTTGGGTGGAGTTTTCTTCTCTGGGTTGGGATTTTCCTTCTAGGATTTTCTATAGGTCTGGGTTTGTGGGTAGATATTGTTTAAATTTAATTTTGTCATGGAATATCTTGTTTTCTCCATCTATGTTGATCGAGAGTTTTGCTGGGTAAAGTAGTCTGGCTGGGCACCTATGATCTGTCCAGGCCCTTCTAGCTTTCAAAGTTTCTGAGGAGAAGTCAGGTGTGATTCTGATGGGTCTGCCATTGTATGTGACTTGACCTTTTTCTCTTACAGCTTTTAATATTCTTTCTTTGTTCTGTACATTTAGTGTTTCAATTATTATGTGGTGAGAGGAGTTTCTTTTCTGATCTAATCTGTTTGGTTTTCTGTAAGCCTCTTGGATTTTATTGACATCTCTTTTTTCAGGTTTGGAAAGTTTTTCTCTATGATTTTGTTGAAGATATTTCCTGGACCTTGGAGTCGGGAGTCCTCTCTTTCCTCTATACCTATAATTCTTAGGTTCCATCTTTTCATTGAGTCCTTGATTTCTTGGATGTTTTGGGTGAGAGATTTTTTAGCCTTCTCATTTTCTTTGGATGTTGTACTGATTTCTTCCATCGAATCTTCCATGCCTGAGATCCTGTCTTCCATCTCTTGCATCCTATTTTTGATACTCACATCCATAGTTCCTGTTCTCTTCCCTTGATTCTCCACTTCCTCTTTTAACTCTGACTGTGTTTTCTTTATTGTTTCTATTTCTATTTTCATGTCTTGAATGGTATTGTTTGTTTTGTACATTTCCTTCTCCAGCTTGCTTGTTTTTGTCTGAAAATCTTTCATTGCTTTGTCCTTTTCCTGTTCAAGCTCTGTCACCTTGGCTTGGAGTTCTTTAATGGTGTTGGTCATTGTTTTGGCTTGTAAAATTGTGGCTTCTTTGAATTCCTTCATAGATTTAAGTTCTTCTTGAAGGGACTCTATCACTTTCCATAATGCAGAATTGTCATCGTTTTCACGTGTTACTGTTGGTGTGAGGTCATCCGAATTGGATGAGCTAGGATAATTCTCCTTTGTTGGAGTCATATTTCCTTGATTTCTATTTTTTCTTGGACCTTTGGCCATTGGATGCGTTTAGCTGTCTGTTCTTGTCGTTTTCTGTGCTTGGATCCACAGGGGATGCTTTGGTGCAGGGGACGAGTTACTTGGCTATCTGTCGTTGCTTACAGGGGGATTTCAGGATCACTGTGGTTTTAATCGCCTGAAGCACTGTGAGCTGGTGCAGCCTATTCCCAGGTTGTGAGTAATGGACCAGGATTGTTTCACTGCTCCCAATTCAGACTTCTCTATGATGCACTCTGAGTTATCAGCCTGTAATGGTTCTGATTGTATGGACCTGTTTGCCCAGGCACAAATTCTGTGGGCTTTGTTTGTCGTCCCGGAGGCTGACAGGGTCTGGCTCCACACCTAATATGTCTGGGTTTTCCAGAATACAGCTATGGTCCCCTGACTTCTGGTTTCTCACTAGGCTTCTCGCCATAGGCCTGACCCCTGTGCCTGGTTCCCTCCCTGTCTGCCCAGCCACGGGTCTCCCTCCCTAGCTGCTCGGCCGTGGGTGCACCGAGCCCCGGATCCTCCGGCCACCTGAGTGGGACTCTCTCCCCAGCAGCTCAGCTGTGGGTGCACGGATCCCTGGACCCGCCCGCGCCGGGCTCCCTTCCCAGCTGCACTGCAATGGGTGCGTGGGGATTCGGCCCCTCCGCCCCCCTGAGCCTACTTCCCACCCTGATTACTTTGCCCGCCGGCTTCCCGCTCTCTCGGAACCTCCGCATCTCGAGTGGCTGCGGAACACCCGCCGAGCGCCCTGTTTCTTCCTTGCTAAGACTTCCACTATCCCGCAAAGTTTCTTAAGTGGCTATAAGTTCTTCCTGAGGTGTGGGGAGCCCAGTAGGCTAGTGGGCAATCGCCAAGTGGCCTCTGATTCTGCCTGCTGTGAGTTGGGGTCGATCTTACCAGGCGCCTCTCCAAATGGGAGTTCCCGAGTCCTGGGTTTAGTGGCTTCTGTGTCTGCAAGAGATGGGGGGAGAGCCTTACTGTGGGACTTTTAACAGTCCCTTGGGAGCTGTGAATGTTCCCGGGGGGGTCTAGCCCCTCCGGTTTTTGCACAGTGCCCAATAACTCTGTGTTTTTTATGGCTCTTTTTTCCTGCGTTCAAAATGTGTCAGTGTAGGTCGCCGCCATCTTGGCCCCCCCTTTCCCTCAGATTCTTATGTGTTAAGGTTACAAGCATGTGCTGTCATGCCCAGTTTATGCAGTGGTGGGTATTGATCTTAGAGCCTGATATCTTCAAACAACATTCTAGCAACTGAGCTACATCTCCAGACCTTAAAATTTCTTAACAGAGTACATACTTGATAAATATTAATTGTTTTTATCTTGTATGTACATTTAGGTATGTATCTCCAGGTTTAATTTTATTTTAATTGTATGTGTATGGGAGCTCTGCCTGCATATATGTCTGTGAGCCATGTGCAGAGGTAATGCAGAGGCCAGAAGAGGGCATCAGAGCTGGATACTTCTGAACTGATGTGTGTGTGTGTGTGTGTGTGTGTGTGTGTGTGTGTGTTGGGAACAGAACATGGGTCTTCTAACGGAGCAGCAAGGGCACTTAACTACTGAGTTACCTATCTAGCCCCTCCCTGCATCTTCAGTTTTTAAGAGCACATGATACAAAAAAGGGGCTCCTTCAAAGATGTTCCACAACTGGTCACATGTACAGAATAAGAGACTTTGGAGAGCCAAGCCTCAAATAGGAGGTCTGTGTCACACTCCTTCCATCAGAGCTCAGGGAATCTTCCAAGAAGAGGATGTAGAAAGATTGTGAGAGCCAGAGATGAGAGATGACTTTCAGGAACCAGTGTTTACCATACACAACAGGGCAGCTGCACATAAGAACTCGCAGCAACCTTTTGCCAGATAGCTGGATTGTCTGTTCGGGACCTGAGGGTGCCCGGCAGGGTGGGGATTATCTCTGTGTGGGATCTGAATCTGCCCACTCGCAGACAAAATCCATCATGGAGGAGGAGAGATGTGCACAAAGTCCATCCCTAGAAGAGAAACTGTTAGCATTTGATAGCTCTACTAGTACAGGGATAGTCAATTTTCATTAATGGTGTGGCTACCAGTTGGCTGACCATACCTCAGAGTAGTCTCCATATCCCAGAGTAGTTAGCCAATATAAATTGAATTTTATAGGTTTAAGAGAGTTTTGGGGAAGTGAATACAATCAAAACATGCTGTATGAAACTCTGAAAAAAGTACTAAAAACATTATTTTTTTTAAATGATTCTTGGGGGACTGTGCAAGCAGCCAGTTGTCTGCCAGTTCTTAGTTTTAGAAGCTGCTGGCTCCTCACTTCCCATATATTCAGATACATTTATCCTTCTCAGATCTCTAATGTGGTTGAAGACTAAATAGTTATAGTCTCACAGTCACATTTTATAGGAATTAAAAGGGTATTATAGGTCTAAGAAGATGTTTTTAAGGTTGGTAATGCAAGATAGAATGGAAACTGAAGTTAAGTATAGAACTTTAAACTCATTGAGATAGATAATAGAATATTAATGTCAGTTGCCAAATATGTATGAACTGGACATTGGGAATGTATGTTATATCTTATAATTTTCATAATTGTGGCCTAATTATTCTTATTGTTTTGTATTGTATATATTGTTATAAGAAAAAGAGCCTCTTATTGGACTAAAAGGGGAAGCTATTGGGGGAAGAAGATACACCTTAATAAAGAAATGCAGATAGGAGGATCCAAGATGGCGGCGGCCTGCACGGATCTATTTTGATTTTGGGGTTAACAGTCACAGGGCGGCGAGTGTTGCAGGATGCTATACAAATGGCTTGACCACTTCTAAATCTCACCCAACTACCCAGGCAACACTGAGGGTCCCTGGGCAGGAGGTTCCTTCCCACTCTCAGACACGCAAGGAAGCCGCTGGACCCGGGAATCGGGATTACTCCCATCCCCCACCAGGAGAGACTCCAGGTAAGTTCCAATCTAATACCCAGTGGGCAGATTCAGATCCCACACAGAGATAATCCCCACCCTGCCGGGCACCCTCAGGTCCCGAACAGACAATCCAGCTATCTGGCAAAAGGTTGCAACCCTTGGAAGTGAGTGCAGCTCAGCTGCAAAGAGCCTTCAGACTGCAGATCCCAACCCACTGTTATGATGTCACTGGCCAGTTTCCAAGCCCCAGGAGCAGCAAGGCTATTGGGGGTGAAGGGCAGATTTACCCACCACAGGAACCAACCCCGGGCAAACTGCGAGATATTTGAGACTGATGTATATCGGACTTTTGTACTACTACTGGCCCTTCCGGCAGGGAACCAGAGCTTACTTGTACACAGCTCCACCACCTGGATTAGTTAGGTCTCCACCTAGGAGGCAGGGCTGAAAGACACACATTATAGGGGTGGAGTAAGGCAACTCGAATTCTACACCAAAGTGCCCCCTTTGGACCCAAGTCCAGAAGACAGCTAAAAAATTCCACATGGCCAGAGGCCCCAGACAAAAAAAAAAAAAAACAGAGCGAAATGACTCCAACAAAAGAAAGCAATGCCATTCCGTCCAGCCCAACCACCTCACCACAGCTGAAACACATGAAAACAATGACAATTCAACATTATGGAAAGTGATAGAGTCCCTTCAAGAAGAACTTAAATCTAAGAAGGAATTCAAAGAAGCCACAATTTTACAAGTCAAAACAACGAATAACAGCATTAAAGAGCTCCAAGCCAAGGTGACTCAGCTTGAATAGGAAAAGGACAGAGCAATGAAAGATTTCCAGGCAAAAACAAGCAAACTGGAGAAGGAAATATACAAAACGAACAATACCATTCAAGACATGAAAATAGAAATGGAAACAATAAAGAAAACACAGTCAGAGTTAAAAGAGGAAATGGAGAATCAAGAGAAGAGAACAGGAACTAAGGATGTGAGTATCAAAAATAGGATGTAAGAGATGGAAGACAGGATCTCAGGCATGGAAGATTCGATGGAAGAAATCAGTACAACATCCAAAGAAAATGAGAAAGCTAAAAAAATCTCTCACCCACAATATCCAAGAAATCAAGGACTCAATGAAAAGACGGAACCTAAGAATTATAGGCATAGAGGAAAGAGAAGACTCCTGACTCCATGGTCCAGGAAATATCTTCAACAAAATCATAGAAGAAAACTTCCCAAACCTAAAGAAAGAGATGCCAGTAAAAATCCAAAAGGCTTACAGAAGACCAAACAGATTAGATCAGAAAAGAAAGCCACATAATAATAGAAACTCCAAATGTAGAGAACAAAGAAAGGATATTAAAAGCTGTAAGAGAAAAAGGCCAAGTCACATACAATGGCAGACCCATCAGAATCACACCTGACTTCTCCTCAGAAACTTTAAAGGCTAGAAGGGCCTGAACAGATGTCCTACAAACCCTGAGAGAACATACGTGCCCAGCCAGACTACTATACCCAGCAAAACTCTCTATCAACATAGATGGAGAAAACAAGATATTCCATGACAAAATCAAATTCAAACAATATCTCCTCACAAACCTAGCCCTACAGAAGATCCTAGAAGGAAAATTCCAACACAGAGAAGATAACTACACCCAGGAAAACACAGGAAATAGAAACTTCCACAGCAACTAAACAAAAAGAAACACAAGACAACCAGCTATACCAAAATAATGTGAAAAAACAAGCCCTGGTCACTAATATCCATCAACATCAATGGACTCAACCTGCCAATAAAAAGACACAGACTTACAGACTGGATCCGTAAACAAGACCCATCTTTTTGCTGTATACAAGAAACACATCTCACTATTGAAGATAAACACTATCTCAGAGTAAAGGGCTGGAAAAAGATTTTCCAAGCAAATGAACCCAGGAAACAAGCTGGAGTAGCCACCCAAATATCAAACAAAATAGACTTCCAATTGAAGTTAATAAAAAAAGACAGAGAAGGACATTACACACTCATTAAAGGAAATATCCACCAAAAGGACATCTCAATATTGAACATGTATGCCCCAAAAACAAAGGCACCTACATTTATAAAAGAAATGCTCCTAAAATTTAAATTGCACATTATTCCAAACACTTTAATAGTGGGAGACTTCAATACTCCACTCACAACTATGGACAGATCATCAAGACAGAAGCCAAACAGAGAAATAATGAGTCTAACAGAGATCATGAACCAAATGGACCTAACAGATATCTACAGAATGTTTCACCCAAACACAAAAGAATACTCCTTCTTCTCAGCACCTCATGGAACCTTCTCCAAAATCAACCATAGAGTTGGACACAAAAATAGCCTCAACAGATACAAGAAAATTGAAATAACCTCTTGTATCTTATCAGACCACTCTGGAATAAAGCTGGACTTCAATTTCAAAAGAATCAACAGAAAGTCTACACTCACATGGAAATTGAACAACTCTTTACTAGAGGACCACTGGGTCAGGGAAGAAATAAAGAAGGAAATCAAAGACTTCTTAAAATCCAACGAAAATGAAGACACAACATACCCAAACCTATGGGACACAATGAAAGCTATGCTACAAGGAAAGTTCATAACACTAAGTGCCTTCAAAAAGAAAATTGTGACAGCTCATATTAGTGAATTAACAGCTAAACTGGGTGAATTGGGAAAAAAAGAAGCAAACACTCCCAAGAGGAGCAGAAGGCAGGAGATCATCATACATAGGGCTGAAATCAACAACTTAGAAACAAAAAGAACTATACAAAGAATCAATGAAACCAAGAGTTGGTTCTTCGAGAAAATCAACAAAATAGACAGACCCTTAGCCAAATTAACTAAAAGACAGAGGGAGAAAACACAAATCAACAAAATCAGAAATGAAAAGGGAGAAATAACAACAGACATTGAGGAAATCCAGAGAATATTTGGATTCTACTTTAAAAATTTATACTCCACCAAATTTGAAAACTTAAGTGAAATGGACAATTTTCTTGATAGATTCCACCTACCGAAGCTAAATCCCAAGCAGATAAACAGATTAAACAGCCCTATAACCCCTAAGGAAATAGAGATAGTCATATAAAACCTCCCAACCAAAAAAAAGCCCAGGGTCAGATGGCTTTTGCATGGAATTCTACCGGACCTTCAAAGAGGAGCTAACACCAATACTTTTCAAACTCTTTCACAAAATAGAATCTGAAAGAACATTGCCAAACTCAATCTATGAGGCCACAGTCACCCTGATTCCTAAACCACACAAAGACCCAACAAAGAAAGAAAACTTCAGACCAATCCCCCTCATGAACATAGATGCAAAAATACTTAATAAAAAACTAGCAAACTGATTTCAAGAACACATGAATAGTATCATACATCATGATCAAGTAGGCTTCATCCCAGGAATGCAGGGATGGTTCAATATACGAAAGTCTATCAATGTAATTCACCACATAATCAAGATGAAAGAAAAAAACCAAATGATAATCTCGCTAGATGCAGAAAAAGCATTTGACAAAATCCAACACCCCTTCATGCTAAAAGTTCTGGAGAGAACGGGCATACAAGGATCGTACCTAGAAATAATAAAGGCAATATACAGCAGGCCAGTGGCCAACATCAAATTAAATGAAGAGAAACTTGAAGCATTTCCTCTAAACTCAGGGACAAGACAAAGATATCCACTTTCACCATATCTCTTCAATATAGTACTTGAAATTCTTCCTAGAGCAATAAAACAACTAAAGGAGATCAAGGGGATAAACATTGGAAATAAAGAAGTCAAATTATCCCTAATTGCAGATGATATGATAGTATACATAAGAAACCCCAAAATTCTACCAGAGAACTCTTAGAGCTGATAAACACCTTCAGCAAAGTGGCTGGATACAAAATTAATTTAAAGAAATCAGAAGCCCTTCTCTATACAACAAAACAATGGGCTGAGAAAGAAATAAGGGAAACAACCCCCTTCACAATAGCCACAAACAACATAAAATACCTGGGGCTAACTCTAACCAGGCAAGTAAAGGACCTGTACAACAAGAACTTGAAGCCCCTGAAGAAAGAAATGGAATAGGCCTTTAGAAGATGGAAAGATCTCCCATGCTCATGGATATGTAGGATCAACATAAAAAAATGGCCATCCTACCAAAAGCAATATATAGATTCAATGCAATTCCTATCAAAATACCAACACAATTTTTTATATACTTGGAAAGAGCTATTCTCAATTTCATATGGAACAACAAAAAGCCCAGAATAACTAAATCAATCCTGTACAATAAAAAAAACATCTGGGGGTATTACCATCCCTAATTCCAAGCTGTACTAAAGAGCAATAGTTGTAAATACAGCATGGTATTGGTATAGAAACAGACCAGTAGATCAATGGAATCGAATTGAAGATCCAGAAATAGACCCACACACTTATGGCCAACCAGTTTTTGACAAAGAAACCAAAACCAAAACGGCACAATGGAAGAAAGACAGCATCTTCAACAAATGGTGCTGGTCTAACTGGATGTCCACTTGTAAAAGAATGAAATTAGATCCATACTTATCACCTTGTATAAAACTTAAGTCCAAGTGGATCAATGACCTTAACATAAGGCCGGTCACACTAAATCTACTTGAAGAAAAAGTGGGAGAAACCCTCGAACTCATTGGCACAGGTGACAATTTCCTGAACAGAACACCAACAGCTCAGGACCTGAGATCAACAATCAACAAATGGGACCTCATGAAACTGAAAAGCTTCTGTACGGCAAAAGACACTGTCATTCGAACAAAATGGCAGCCTAAAACTGGGAGAAAATCTTCACCAACCCCACATCTGACAGAGGGCTAATATCCAAAATCTACAAAGAATTCAAGAAATTAGATGCCAAGAAACCAAATAATCCAATCAAAAAATGGGGGACAGAGCTAAATAGAGAATTCACAAAGGAGGAATCCCTAATGGCTGAAAGATACTTGAAGAAATGCTCAACATCCTTAATCATCAGAGAAATGCAACTCAATATGACTCTGAGATTCCATCTCACTCCTGTAAGAATGGCTAAAATCAAAAGCTCAAATGACAGCACATGCTGGCGTTGGTGTGGAGAAAGGGGTACCCTACTCCATTGCTGGTGGGAGTGAAAGCTTGTGCAACCACTATGAAGGTCAGTCTGGCGATATCTTAGAAAATTTGAAATAGCTTTGCCTCAGGACCCAGCCATACCACTTCTGGGTATACACCCAAATGACTCCTCACTGAATCAAAAGGAAGTTTCCTCATCTATGTTCATAGCAGCCTTATTTGTAATAGCTAGAAACTGGAAACAACCCAGATGTCCCTCAACCGAAGAATGGGTTAAAAAACTGTGGTACATCTACACAATGGAATATTATTCAGCTATCAGGAACAATGAAATTACAATTTGCAGCCAAATGGATGGAACTAGAAAAGCTCATCCTGAATGAGCTAACCCAGACTCAGAAGGACACATATGGCATCTATTCACTTATAGTAGGATTTTAGCTGTATAGTAGAAGGGATCGCTACTACAATTAACACACCAAAGGAAACTTGGACATGGACATTTTATTTTTTATTTTTAGTTGTTTATTTATTTATTTTTATATTTTTTATATATATTCTTTTATGTATTAGTCTTTTTTATCTATTTGTCTGCTTATTTGTTTTTTTTTTTTTTTTTTTTTTTAGTTCTCTCTCCTGGGCAATGAGACACTTATCTCTGATGGTACTGCCTCGTAGTCCCCCAATGAATGAGGAGGCTCTTGGCCCTCATACGACCTCTCAACTGAGATGAGGGGCTGTTATATAAGGACACCCCACCCCAGAGAGATGGGATGGAAGGGTTAGGAGGTAAAGAAAAAAAATGAAATGTGATGTTTTGGCCTTTTACTACTAATTGTCATAAACTGTTTAGGATAATTAAGAAATGCAAACTAATAGTTATGCAAGCCGGTCAATTTGTTAGGTACTATGACAGTCTATTATAGTTATTTTCTAAGCTAATCAGAAATAAAACTGCTAAGAGACTAGCAACATCTGCTTACCCTAATATAAGAGATAGATAGGGCGTCTTCAAAAACCTCAAGAGATCTGCACAATATGGCATTCAAAGATGTTTTCGTAACTTTAGATTTTTTATATCAAGACATATCAACTCCTGACAGCACCCCCTATTCTCCTCCAAGTAGAAGATGAGCATCGAAGAATCTCCAGTGGGAGATGATTGAATTAGTCGCAAGCCTATCTCTTGGTAGGAAAAGCCCCTTGCCCCAACTGTAGACAGAATGCTGTCCAAAAAGGACAAAACCTGGAAGCAGGTAAGTCGACAGCCTAGCTCTGCCAAGACAGGGTAGGCAAGTCCTTCATAACCCCTGCTCTACAATCAATGTCTGTCAGAGCAACGGGGCCAAACGACTGAAGATCAATGCTGTAATGTATGGAGAGAAAATGGGAACTGTCCAGGCAACCACTGGTATGTCATTTCTTAGTTTTGGAAGCTTCAGGTCCTGTACTTCCTATAAAATCAGATATATTTATCCCTCTCAGGTCTCTGAGGTGGTTGAAGAACAGATAGCTAGAGCCTCATAATTAAATTTTGAGTTGTTTAGGAGTCAAGAGAGTGTTATAGATCTAAGAAGATGCTTTTAAAATTGTGTTGCAAGTTAGTATGAATGTTGAGTTAGATATAGAACTTTAAACTCATGGAGATGGTTGGATAGTAGAATGTTAAAGTCAGGTACCAAATACATATGGACTGGACATTGGGAATGTACATTAAGCCATATAACCCTCATAACTGTGGCCTAATTACCTCTGTTGTTTTGTATTGTATTGATTATTATAAGAGAAAGAGCCATTTGTTGGACTGAAAGAGGAAACTGTAGGGGGAAATAAGATATACCTTAAACTTAAAAGAAAAAAAAAAGGGAAGAGGTTGGGGGGTTGAGGGTGGGAGGGTGGGACTGTAGGGGGGAATAGGGAGGAGATTGCGATTGAGATGTAACTTGAAGAAATAAAAATTAAAGGGAAAAAAAGGCAGATAGGAGGGTGACAGGGAAGAGGGTAGGAGAGTGGGACCTGGGACCAGGAGGGGGAGAAGGGTGGGAACTGTGATTGAGATGTAACTTGAAGAAATAAATAAATGTTAAAAAAAAAAAACTTGTCAGCAAGAAAGTGGTGGGGAATAAAAATGAGTCATTGTATACCCACTCTTAAGTTTGTGTGCCAATTATCCTAATGTAATTTTTATGATTAAAAATAGAAATCCCCAATATCTCACTTACTTGCCACAAAGTTTCATTTGATGGTTACATCTTTGTCCTACAACTCAAAGCCCAACTATAAGCCACTCTTTGTCACTTCTTCTCTGAGACAGCAGCCCATGTTTGGGACATTATTGTCCTCGGGGTGAATAAGTGAATAAGTGAAGGAAAATCATGTCAGCTGATGACATTAACAATACTACCAAACAGCAACATTTGTCACTTTCTTTTGTATTCCATTTGCCAATCAAGTCATATGGCCCAGCTAACCTCAAATGGTCCAGAATCTGTAATGGCTTACACAGGTTGCCGTAGGGACATTTTGAAGTAACTTTTGTAGGGGGAGGTTCAGTCAGTAAGGAGCTTGCTACATAAGCATGAGGACTTGAATTCAAAACCCCAGCATCCATATAAAAAGCATGCAGCTGTAACCCAGAGCTAGGCAAGCACAGACATAAGGATCCTTGATCCAAAAATCTTGGCCAGGTAGTGTCACCAAACCAGTGAGCTTCTGATTCAAGGAGATACCCTATTGCAAAAAGTAAAGTGGAGAACAGAAGAAGACATCAGACTGCAACCTCCAATTTCTAAAAGTACACACACATGCGCGCATATACATGCATATAAATGACACACACACAAATTATATTATTTTTGAGCAATATATATATATATGCATGTGTGTATGTATATACACACACATATATACATACATATATGGATCCTGGTGTTACATGCTGGTAGACCACATCTCTCACCCCAAAATCCCTGTAAGATACATGTTGACTATGTCTCTGAGTGAGAAAGTTTATACATAGAAAATCAAAACCTTAGTGTGATGATCACTCAAGAGAGGCACAATGGTGATAGATAGCCATGAACTTTGTCATCATGGAACCTGAGGTTAGAAAGGAAGAATATTTAATACATAATGAGTTGATTGCAATGGTGGTGCTCAAAGGACATGTACAGGGTATCTTGAAATAATAAGTACAGGGAAGGTCAAGAAAGTTTCTTTGAGGTTGCTGGTAGGTGGCTCAGAGGTTAAACTACTTCCCACAAAGCATGAGGATCTGAGTTTGGATTGCCAGGACCCACATGCAGTGCTAGTGTGGCAGCTGCTTATGTCTGAAGCACTTGGTAGGTGGAGACAGAGTGATCCCTAGAGTTTACTGGCCAGCCAGCCTGGCCAGTTGGGGAGCATGAAGTTTGCTGTGAGACCCTACATAAACATATATATTGATAGCAAGTAAGGACGACACTATCTGGCCTCTACCCAAATGCACACACACACATTACAGGTACACACATGCACACAAAAAAAGCACCAAAGAAGGAAAGTGAAAGTGATCTCTGATCTGGAATATGACCGGTGGACTAGACCATGGTACACATGTAGAGGGACTAACACACCAAGTGCTGGGAATGAAAATGACAGTGCTGTGTTTTAGTGACCAGTCATGTGATGGACGGAACTATGTCAGAAGTCACGGGCTAAGGAGGCCAGGTTGCTTAAGGAAAGCAAAGAAGTCATGCTGCCTCCTGGGAAGGAGCACAGAGTCAGGACCTCTGCTTCTTGGGTTTTGAATCTTCATTTTCCCATCTCTCTGTGAAATATTAAACATGGTATTTACTCTTCTGTTTTAGTTGTCCAGTTATAAAAAGGGAATAGGTGTGATGCCTACCTTAGAATTTTGTTAATCAGACACTTTACGCAAAGCATTTAAAACAGTCTAGTACAGGACTGTCTTTATTCTTATTACTAAAGCAAGGAGAATAAGAAACACAGAGGCACAGTGGTTGAGCTGTTATGTATCAAGGTAGTCCAGTCAGGACAGCAAGACTGATCAACAACAATCAGCAAATCTATGTACTATGATGATGACAAGAAGGGGCAAAGGGGCAGTGTCAACTCTCCCCGTTTTCCATTGACCCCACAGGGCAGTGTTGGGTCAGGGTCAGGTGGGAGCATAAAGATGTGGAGGAACCATCTCTCCATCAAGAGCCATAAACATGATGTTCCTGCCTCGTTACAGACCATGGACCACGGAAGAGAGAAGACAGCAGAGCTAAGTGGAGACAATTTGCTAGCTACAGTCTAAGGACAATTCAGTGACAGCACCCAGAAAGCAGCTTAGCTGATGAGGAGCACTGCAGGGGAGCCACCTGGTGACCAATGGAGATGTACCTGTGGGCTTGGTGATCTCATGTGGGACTGAGTCCCTAACTGTAACACACTTCAGAAAACTGAAACCCACTTATTAGACTACTGCTTGAGTTTAGGGAGAACAGCATCCCTAGGAGGACTACTAGGCATAGCCTGTTTATAACTGCCTGCTGGGACCAGATGTCACAGAAAAGGTTTGATTTGGAACAGATTCTAAGGCACTCAGCAATATAGACACACACACACATACGTATACAGGTGTGTGCATCTATATGTATATTTAAGTGTCTATGTATATATATGTACACATACAAGTATTTGTATGTGTATATCCCTATATATAGATATACATGTGTGTCTCTATGTACATTCTATATGTCTATATATACATTCATCAGTACAAATAGAATTAATCATATATAGAATACATACATTCTATCTATATATTTGTGTGTGTGTGTTTGTGTGTGTATACACATTCATCAACCTAAATGGCTCTATATGGAGTTCCTCAGCTGCTGATAAGACACTTTGGATTGCGAATGGCAATTGGCGCCCTGGAAAGAGCTCTGCTTGCCAGCCTCTATATGCTCCTTTTCAAAGTGCTTGTGGCCTGCTCAGAATAGTTTTGGAAACTAACAACTGCACCATCCAGCTTGGTGCCATTCATGATAATCTCCCAGGTGTCTCTCTCCCTTAGTACTCCAAGACAAGTCGTGCGGCTCATTTTGGTGAACAAAGCAAAGGATCAGTGTGACCGAGCGAGCGTATGACTGCTCAAGACAAAGCCAAACGACAGAAAGGGATGAGGGTAAAATGTAAGGTACTGGGCTGGTGAGACGTCTCAGTCAGTAAAATGTTTGCTATGCAAGCATGATATCCTTTGGGAAAAAGACAGGCAAGGCAGTAGGAGTCTTCAGTCTAGCAGTGAGGAAGCAGACACAAGCAGATCCCTGGACCTCACTGGTGGGCCAGAAGTCTAGCTGAATCAGTGAGCAACAGGTTCAATGACAGACCCTGTCTAAAGAAAAGGGGTGGAGGATATGGCAGAGAGTGATTGAGGACTGAGGAAGACGCTTGACAGTGACCTGTGACTTACACACACAAACTCACTTATAAGGGACCATTCTAGGGTCACAGAGCTAAAGGAACCCACTCCCCAGGGCCAAAAACCTCAACACCATTTATATCTACTACTTTGTTGAACTCACTAAGCCAGATCAGAAGGGAAAAAAACCATTTGAAGACTACAATGATCTAGGCAATAATTTGCTATTTTATACTACACCTGAGAAGAACGGTAATAGTAATCATACTTCATTGTCCTTTGCTTGGGATCCTTAAAGCAGTTTTGATCCTTTGGTGGTAACAGGGGATAATGAAGCTCCTCCAGATGTGTGGTTTGAATCCTAAAGTCTATCAGTACAGATGTGGCTAAGACCCTCTCGAGCATTTAGCTTTTCCATGTCACATAATGAGGCAGAAAGTAAATCTGAGTCAATGATACATCTGCTCATAAACTTCCATTTGTTAAATATGAAGCAAAATCCTGACAGCCATAAAACAGGGTGAACAGTTGTGTGTTTGTATTAAAATATCATCGAGATAAGCAATAGCCAGCTATGTGAGCAAAGGAACATCTGCGATATTATCTTGCTATTTCTGGCTGAGTCACCTCATGCTGGGAGACAATATAGGGAAATGAAGTTATCCCTTGTGGTGTTCTTAATTGAGTTAAGGAAGGACTCTGTATCTTCTTGGAAGCTGTCCCTACAGATGCAACAGGTCTCTTTTAAAAACAAATTTTTTTAGTGGGTTGCTTCAGATTACTGCAGATATGGCATTGTAGACAATTTTAAAATAAAGAAATAAAATTCTGTCCTGATAATTCTTGGAATAAAATGAAAGCATTCACAGCTTTGAAATTAATAAATCTGTCTCTTCTGTATGACTTCTATTTATTTATTTATTTACTTATCTGTGTGTGTGCATGTGTGTATGTGTGCACATGTATGTATACACATGCATATATGTGCATCTACATGTGGAACCCAGAGGACAACTCCAGGCATTGCTCTTCACAACTGCCATCCACAGGTTTTTATTGTTTGCTTTAACATTTGGTTTTGGGTTTGAGACATTATTTGCAATGTGGAACTTGCCAAACACTTAGACTTGTTGGTCAGTGAGTCCCAGGGATTCTTCTGCCTCTGACTCCCCAGCATGGGGATTACAAGCATATGCCAGGACACCAACATTTTTGACATGGCTTCTAGGTGTCAAACTCAGGTCCTCGTGCTTGGAAAGCAAGCATTTTTTTTTTTTTTTTTTTTTTTTTTTTTTACTGAGCCATCTCCCCAACACACTTGCCTTTGTAAAAGGCCTTTTTGTTTGACCTCTGGAAAGGGAGCTAGCTCGTCAGAAGCATTTGGAAATGCTGTCTCTCAGGCTCTTATGAAGAGAAAACAAGGCAAAACTCTCTCCTTCATAGGTCTTCTTAAAATGCTTAGTAATTTATGAACTAAATATTTTGGGTACAGATAAAGCCAATAAGATACCTGTTGTATTGAATCATACTCTATAGAGAAGTACTGAAATAATGGCATCAAGATCTCGTATTGTTGTAAGCAACTCTAGAAGCAATTGGATGCTAACCTCTCATCACAGAGGTGGTGAGCATGTACCCACAAGCACCATGTGTGTGTATGATTGGCAGGTAGAAATCATCAGTTTTAGTGAAGAACCCACCCACTTGATTAGATATTGGATTTTACCTCTTGAGCAAATCACTGAACCATCCTGAGCCATGGGTTAAATTCTCTTTGAAAAGGAAGAGCATTATATAGCTTTGTCCTGTAGATTCCACCAGAAGTGAGTCAAGGTATTTAAACTGCAGTACACTGAATTTTGCTCCTTAAACATGTCCCATCAGTGGTTCTTACTACTTTAAGTAGAGCTGGAAATAGGGTGGATTCCAGATAGCTTGTTCATTACATTAGGAAGCAAATATGTTCATTATGAAGAGAGTTAGAAAGTCAATGAATCCTAGCTGTCAATGTTCCCAGATAGGCCTGGCATGTTCATGAAAAGCCTATTACTACACATAAGACAGTCCACAGTTCAATCACAGGCCTTAACCAGACCTGTGTCAATCTGGACAATGCAAACACAAGGCAATCTTAATTGGTAGGCTGACTGAGTACAAAAAAAACTAATGCAGAGTGTCTTCCAACTTAAGGCTCCATGTGCCAAACGAGTGCAGGTATTTTTCATTTTAGTACCAGACAAGATATATCCTGCCAACTCACACTTGATTTGGGCACAGCCACCTTTCGTTCTCAGAAGGTCTGATTCATATATGTCCCCAGTGCCCCTGTGTGCAACTGAAAACAAACAACCAATTCTGAGTGAGCCTAGAAGTCATTTCTAGAGGCCAATACTGAGTGAGCCATGCAAATTGGATACAGTCTGAATTTTAAAGACAATGATCTCTGTGGGCATCTGTTAGATATGAAGATCCCTTTGAAAACTTCCTTCAAACAGAAAAATATAAAATCAACAGCTGGTGACTCTGAAGAGAAATATACTTTAGTATAAACTATAGTCATCAACCTAAATCTGTGTTATTTCATAATATAAACTACAGCTTTGTAGAATGCTTTTTATCTGTACTTTATTGATCACAGAGCACATCACAGACATAAAACACTAAATAACTCATTAGAAACACCAAGTACCTAAAGGGATTATTTTACTTTGAATGCATGGTTCCTATTTAAATATAAACGACCCGACACAAAGATGTAATAAATGTATACCTTTCTTCCAAATGTTCAGCCCCTTTACAAACAAGTTGATCTTTATGACAGCCTCATAAAGTGTGAACATGGTGTGTATAGCTTTCATGTTTATATTATATATTATGGGAATAGAATTAGCGCCCCCAGAAGGTGTGCAGCATAACTGTTGTTTCCTTCCCAAAAACGCTGCCTTCATGTTGGACATGAATCTGTTCTAAATTTGCTTAGTTCTAAATCATCCCCTGACTTTACTGTTGGGATTCTCCCCCCCCCACACACACACACACACAAGTGTTGCTCTGAATGGACAGCAGTTATGCTATTGCTCCATATGAATTCTTATGGTACTGACTTCAAGTCCATTGATAATATCAGACAGATGCCCATCAGTTCTCCAAGTTCTAAGATCTATACACATCGGGGAACTCTCTGCCCATCCATCCCACAGGGATGTCTCAGAGCCCCATGACCCTATCCACACAGCAACTAAAGTCACATCAGAGGCTGGCAAAAGTGAATCATCTCCCCGAGGGAACCCAGGGCACCTTTAAAATATCACCATAAGGTTTGGGGATCACTTACAAATGTCCATGACAGTTTGTAGTGAATGGCAAGTCTGTCTCCAGCAGGCATCTCTCAGATACTGATGCCGTGGGTTGTGTGACTTTTGATTTCTATTTTTATAAATGCATTATTTAACACCATTCAAGAAGCTATTTGTCAACCTTAATTATGGCTTACATTAGAGTTTATATTGATTGGTTTTTGATTGGCTCTGAACTCTTTGTCCAGGAACAAAAAAAGTAATTTCCATGAGAAATTACCACTAGTTACTTTCTGCACAGCTTAAAATATACTTTTTAAAAATGCATGCTTTTAGGATGACTGGGGCAACAATCATTTTTAAAATACATATAGCCTCTTGTTATTGAATGGTATGAGCAAAATAAATTAAGGTTTATATGCACTCCAAAATATTTTAAGATCTATAGCTCCTGGTTTGCTTTAATGTTTTACAAAGTCTAATTATTTTTCCCAATATTGTAATTATTTGTATTCCCTCAAAATGTTAGATTTTTATATTTATGACAAATAGAAAACATGAACCAGTATATCACTTTCTACATATAGTTTGGGACTCCTGGAGGAATTTGCATAAAATCCGGACTTCTCTATAGCTGTAATAATTCAAATGCCATGTTGGTTACTGTGGTAGAATAGTTGTTGGCCTTAACACTAGATAGTAGATGTCATTTTTATTTGTTATTATTGTTATTTGTATCTTAAAAATGAGAAACTTGACATTTATGTTAGGAAGCTTGGCTGAGGTACTTAAATATTTGACAACAGGATCAGGATTTAACCTCATATGTATCCAAGATCAAAAAATCTATGTCTTTAATACAGGGCTTCATTTAGCAATTTTCATGAAATTTATAAAAGTGTGTATGAAAGATCTGCATAGTGAAGAGGTGGGATAAACAAGGGAAATAGCATGAAAAGGCTAGACAAATGAAGTTTTCTGAGGAGATTTGTGAAGAGCTGGTCCTGACCTCCTGCTATAAGCGTTGATTGTATTGAGAAGCAGTTGACTGTAACATAAAGGAAAATCCTGGTGAGCAACACAGTATTCCAATGTGACAATTTCTCTTCACTCCCTCAGTTCAGACCACCATCACCCTGTCGCAGCACCACATTGGCTTTCAAGTGGGCTCTTAGAATTTGGTCTGGCTTTTCCAGTGTATCTTCTGTGATGTGTTCACATTGTTCCAAAGTCAAAATGTCATTAAGCCTTCCTGAAAGCCATCTTGAGTCTCTGTTACTCTTGGAATAATGAACTCTGAGAGACTAACACAACCTTTTAAAGTCAGGCCCAAGCTTGTCTAATTACCTCTTCCCCCTTGGTCTCTGATGTCCCTCTGTCTACCAGGGCTTCCCACATGCCCATTACACATGATGCCAGACTACACAACATCCTTTCATCTCAGGACCAGGCCAGGAGATTTCCTCTAGTGTGATCCTCACACTTTGAGCCCCCTCTGGCATGGAAGTTTTGGATACCATCATTCTGAATCTATGTTGATTCTAGCCTTCTCTTCATTTGGGCCTCCCTATCTAAAACCCTGGTATGACCACCAACCAACTCACCTGTGCATTACTGCCATGACTTACTCTGAAATTTGTCCCATTGTATCATAACAAGCTTTGTGCTTTTCTAGAAAAGCTCACCTTGTGGCAGGAGAGAACTTACATCCTATCTTATTTACTAAGGAGTCTCCAACCAGTCATTGCTCAGAAAATATTATTTTTCAAATAAAAGATGGAAGGATGAATGGATGATTGGGAGGAATATGACAGGACATATTAGAAAAGATGAGAAAGGATAGATTGAAGAATGTCACAGTAATATAGTCACCTTGAAAACAATAGAAAAGCATAATATATTTAATATCACAGTGTATCAAAGCATACTCTTACAGAGGAAAAAATAGTATCAATTTTATACTAGTAACTATAAATAATAGTTACAAATTATCTCTATAGGGTATCCATAAAGTCTAGAAACACAAATGTTAGGGTTTTTTTTTTACTAGTTTTTTCTTTGATGACATTATTTAGTAAAAATGAAAGGGACTTAAGTTTTGTCAAAGGTGATAAGTATGGGTCTAATTTCATTCCTTTACATGTGGACATCCAGTTGGACCAGCACCATTTGTTGAAGATGGTGTCCTTTTTCCATTGTATGGTTTTGGCTTCTTTGTCAAAAATTAAGTGACCACAGGTGTGTGGGTTCATTTCTGGGTCTTCAATTCGAGTCCATTGATCCACTGATGTGTTTCTATACCAGTACCATGCTTTTTATATTACTTCACACCTGTCAGAATGGCCAAGATCAAAAACTCAAATGAGAGCACATGCTGGTGAGGTTGTGGAGAAAGGGAAACACTCCTCCATTGCTGGTGGGAGTGCAGGTTTGTACAACCACTATGGAAATCAGTCCAGCTATATCTTAGAAAACTTGGAATATCTCTACCTCAAGAACCAGTCATACCACTTCTGGGTATCCACCCAAACGATCCCTCACCATACCACAAGGACATATCCTCATCTATATTCATAACAGCCTTATTTGTTTTTTGTTTTTTTTAAGAAAATATTAATTTAATTAAAATAAAATCAAAATAGAACTCAGAAGAAAAAATGACATGACAAATTGCTAGAAACTGGAAACAACCCAGATGTCCCTCAACTGACAAATGGATTAAAAAAAAATTGTGGTACATTTATACAATGGAATACTACTCAGCTATCAGAAACAAGGAAATCATGCAATTTACAGCCAAATTGATGGAACTAGAAAAGCTCATCCTGAGTGAGCTAACCCAGACTCAGATGCACATGGCATCTACTAACTTATAATTGGATTTTAGCCATATAGTACAGGATAACTATCCTACAACCAACACACCAAAAGATCAGGAACATAGACTTTGTTACCTATCAATGGGACAACTGCCCTAGGGTGCTACCATGTAGGTCCCCAGTGCAAGAGGAAGCTCTTAGTCCTTATATGACTGTTGAACTGAGAGGGGCTGATTTGTAGGGACACTCCACATTGGAGGAGTGGGAAGTGTGGGAGAGTGAGGAGAGGGTGAGAGAGTGGAACTGGGATGGGTGGAAAGAGGGTACTGTGATGGAGATGTAACTTGATGTAATAAACATTATAATAAAAAAGGGATATATTTGCCAGAGTTTCTAGAATTTGGAAGCACCCACAGATACTACTAGCACTCTGTAAATGGTTTCCACAATCTCTGGTTCAATCTCTGCCTGACCTGTGAAGTCTTGCTGATTTTTTTTTTTCTCATGGAAAGGGTAGAATGATGGGAACAGATCAAGCAGGAACCTCCTGTCTATGTGGAATTTGAAACCTTTTGGGATGCCCTGCTCTAACAAGAACTGTGTCCTACCCCCATCATCTAGGGCAAGCATACCGGACCTGCAGCTTGAAGGCTGCAAGTGCCCCCAGAATAGGCGTGGTTATGGCCTGATACCTTTGTAGACAACATCATGGTATTGCCAAGAGATTGGAAACTCTGCTCTAGGGGCTTCTTGTGACATGTTAACAGAGCTTTCTTATCTGTATAGTAGCCTTTAGTGTTATATATACCTGGATTCAATACCCTCAGAACTTGTGTGTCATTTTTAGGGCTGTCTCTTGATTTATAAAATGAAATAAGCAGATTTTTTTAAGAAAATGGGGTGATTGTGTTGATTTTTCAAAGCTGGTTTCAATTGACTTCCCTTAACTTTTTCTATCAGACTTACCTCTCAAGGCAGCAAGAACCAAGCTCAGACAGATCTATACCTCATCTTTGTGCTCCAGACCCCTGTTGTGAGGCCTGGTTCTGACTTTGTGTTTCTAAGTTTTACCTTAAATAATTTTTACCTGCATTTTTATTTGACTTATTTTGTATGTGAGCATGTGTGTGCTCATATGCCACAATGAATGTGTCAGTCAGAGGACAGCGGGCAAAATCAGTTATCTCCTCCCAGGTCATCAGGAATAGCAATAAGCTTCTTTCCCCAATGAGATATTTTGCTGGCCCAATGTTACCAACTATTATTTATTGAGAACTTTGTAGCTCCCAACTTATGCTGAATTTTAGATTCCAGTGCCTTCCATCTTGCATATCCAGCCACTTCTTCTAAGGCAATGACTTCCAGATACCCAAACCTCACAAAACTTCCCATTTCAAGCCATGCTTTCCCAACACCCTTACCCTGAAAAGTGGTTCATTCCCTGCTCTTAAGCACCACTCCAACCCTCCCACCCACCTCCATCCCATACAAAGCCCATCAGAAAGTGTGAGTTGTTTTCCCATAAAGTCCCACTGTATTGTAAAAATCATACATAATGAAAGTCCAACTGTATCTAGGATAAAAGAACAATATGAAGAAAAGCAAATGGAAGAAAAGACTAGAAATCAATAGAAAAGGAAAGTGACTGGTCGCAGATCAGGGACAAAAAGGAAACAAGGATCTAGGTATTTTCTATGGTGAGTTAGAAAATATGACACACCAAGAAAAGTGCCCCTGTGTGCAACTCCAAATACTACATATGCATACAGGCATCTAAAATTACAGTCACATATCTGTTGACCAGTGGTTTCCTAGTGGGAGAACAATGTTCACATTAACACCCTGTGTTCCTTATTAAGGTTGCTGCTTTTGTTGTGTGTTAATATTGTTTAAAGCAAATAGAGACTGGGATGTGACTGTGCTGCAGCATTTGCCTGGCATGCAAAAGGTCCAGGTTGGAGCCTCGGCACTGCAGTGATAAGAAACAAAGAGAGAGCACCCTGATGGCACCTGGGGCCACTGTCTATTCTTAGGCCTTGCAGTTCAGGCCTGAAAAATCTTCCCATTGACTGTAATTCTATATTGACAAGCAGGATAATCACTTTGAGACATTCTTCCATGTCTAAGATTCTTTAAAAATAACCTTTCTGGGCCAAATATTAAATTCTTGGGCTTTTCATTAACGCTTTGAATATTTCAGGATCGTGGGTTGTGCTTCCCTATATTGAAGGAAGGTTCCTCTTTGCCTCTGCTGCAGTATAAGCAAGGAATATACTTCTCTCCAAATTGCCTTTTTTATTTTTACCATTGTGTTACAGCACAACCTTCTGTGTGTAGCATACAAATGATAGTTGGTAAAGAGATTGTGGGCTTGCATGCATAATAAATACAGTTCTATTTGAGTAGTTGGTGAGTATTTCATAACACACAAGTAGGAAATGGGACAATTTAAATATTTTGGGAGGTTTCACTATGTATTCACCATGCATGCATGTACATATTTACATACCATTTTCAACACTCTTATTTATAAGCAAATAGCCAAACAGCCAATTATTTGTATGTGGGCCAATATGACACAGTCAATGGCCTGGAAAATATAGGGCAGTTAACGAACTCATTATTGTAAAATGGGAAATGCAGGGAAGGTATACCAGCTATTTGAAACATAAGTCACTGAAAAGAAATCAGTATCCTTTGAAAAAATTTAGGCACAATAACTGGATATAAGTCCTCTTGTTTTTGTAATATTTTAAAAAGCATAGAAATGTGAAACATCTTGAAAAGTCATTTTAGACAAAAAATGCTGTTCAATACCTTTCCATAGAAGACTTGGAAATCAAAACCAATATATTCTTTGTGACTTACATTTCATTTTTGAGGGATGCTGTATTCTATGGTCTATGGCTTCCCCTGCAGCAGCTCCTTGAATCTTAAATAGAAATACCTGTAGAGAGTGGTCAACTATCCCAATGGGTTTTTCTATTAAGGACAGAGACTCTGCGGAAGTCATGTATTTGAGATTTACTCTTAAGGGACAGAAATCAGGCTGGGCTGTTTTGGTAAGGGGAGGTATCACATGAGAGTGAAGGATGCCACCATTACTCCATCACTGTCCATCCAGGTAAAACAGTGAATGGAAATGACTGATCTACAATTTGCATCCTCTTTTCGGTCCATCAACAGAACATTATTAAAACCACTCAGCCAAAGTCCATTAGAACAGTACTCACGTATGAAACAATACCCAGGTCTGCTTGGTCTCCTGTTTTTATCCACTGCTACAGGACTATAAATATTCATCGTAATGTAACTGAAAATTATTGAAGTGAGAAAAAAGAGAAACAGGGAAGCCATTTGCTTCAATTCATAAACAGCATCTGTTGGGAAGTTATTCATAGATTGCTTCAGGGCCTGCTGAGCAGCAAGCCCACGGAAAAGGATGCCATTGCAAGCAAATTGGCGCAAACTGCATGGAGGTGCTATTAGACATGATTCACTGACAGTCAGGGAGAGTGATCAGGCACTGGGTTGTTTTATGTGTTCTTTTATCACTGGGACACAGAGCTACCCTCCAGCCAAAGCCTCTTGCAGTTCAAATTAGACAAGCAACCTTCCGAGTGTATTCCGCCTAACTAGTGTCTGGGGAGAGATGATGCAGCCTGTGCTCCAGGTCTTAGAACCTGTTCATCTGCTCACACTTTAGGCACATGTCAGATGCGACCCCTGCAAGCTGGCTGATTTGGATGTCCCTAGCAAGACCTTGTCCATCAAAAATTAAGCATAAAAGAGAAAACTTGTTTAGAAGGATGAAGTCAGTGGTGTGCTCAAACTGAAAGAGGTGAGTGGAATGCTTGCCGCTTATCAAAGCTGCACTAAGAAGAAAAATTAGCAGGCACCCTTTCCAAGCTGGCCTCTCAGCAAAGTCGTATTTCATCAGAAACTGTATTTATGGCTTCCCAGTCAGAGCCTCAAATTCAGTTCACCGAAAATAAACACAATGAGAGCTTTCAAATGTGAAGTGATCGTGAATAAAATAGATGAGTTGGTTTAGTAACTGTTTATACTTGTACATTGATTCATGTGTTTGTGGTTTAAAGCCATCTTTGAGACTAAGAAATAATATACTTTGTTTTTCAGATTTGGGATGTATTTTGGTGATGCAAATATCATCCATTTCCAGCTAAATTCACAGATTCATCTTAATCTTACTACAAGAAAGACAACTAGGTCTAATGCATCTCCCAAGGCAAGAGATGCTCTACCCTTCCAAAGGAAAGACCCTTGTGTACAGTAAACCCATACGCATGCACACACACAAGCACACACATGCACACACACACACAAGCACACACATGCACACACACACAAGCACATACAGACACAATCAGACTAAGCCTTTAGACATAATTAGCATATTATAAGAAAAAGGGTGAAATTGATATATATATATGTATGTATGTATCATGAAAGTGCCACCAGCAAATTTCAGACTTAAAAATTTTAACTAAAGTGGTTTCCGTGACAAATAAACTACAAAGAAAGTAAAACAATCAGTAGAAGAGAAGAGAGACATACAGAATAAAAGAGGCTTAAGGATTATGTCAAGTTGGCTGAGAATATAACAAAATTGGTGGAACACTTGCCTGGAACAGTGAAGCTTTGTATTTAATTATCATCAAGTGAAAGCATCAGACAGATGTTGAGATCTTGAATTAACTGAACATATTCTTTTAGGTAGAAAAACAACAAACACACACACACATTGTTGAAAATTTTTGAATGCTGATTAGTTACATTAATAGCTTTTAATGAATTACTGTTTTATATAATAATATAATTAGAGTTATATTTTAAACAGCCCTTATATCTTAGACATACTGAAATGCAGACATTAAAATGATGCCATAGAAAACTGAAAGAATAAATGACACAAGAATTTCTTAATTTGACAATTAATGACTTTTGGTGATAAAGACATGGGAATTGGTCAGCCAATTATCTCCTTGCCTCAGTCCTCTACAATAAAATGGTAATGTCATACTTTCACTTGTCTTGTAGCTCAATAGCTCTCCACCTTATTTTCTGACACAGGCTCTTTCACTCAACCTTGAACTCACTGATTCTGCTAGGCTGCCTGGCCAATAAGCCCCAAGGATGCTTGCTTACTCTTATTAGTACTGGGATTACAGATGTGCACCACTCCACCCAGCTTTTTATTTGGGTACAAGGGGCTGAAACACAAGTCCTTGTGTTTGGGTGACAAGCACCTTAGCTACTGAACCATCTCCCTAGCCTCTAAATTTCTTCATCTGTATCATTTCATTTACTTACTACTAAGTGGCCATACTTTATATATACAAAATGACCTCTCATCAGCATGATGTTATATTAAATCATAGGAATAAAGATATTAGCTAACAAAAAAGTTAAAATGGTTCTCTCCTAGTAATTAAGGACATTAAAAAAATAATGAATGAAGGGTCTTATCTAAGGTTCTCTTGCTTGTTAGAGTCAAACTCATGATAAAAGTCTAAAAGGAGCCATCCTAATCCAAAACTCTTTTGGCAAATCACCCATTATTGGCTCTGTAAACATTGAACAATTTTGCATAAAGTTGTGGATAACAAGGGAAAGAAATCTCATAGGGTCTTATATCCTTCCCCACATACATGCTATAAAGGTTACTGAGCTAATTAAGCCCATGCATTACTAATTTGTATACAAAAAATATAGCACAGATTAGATACTATCAGAAAATAAAAACATTCCAGATTTTATGAAACAGAGATGTTGGCTCCCTTAACTTATAATTAACCTAGATTGCCAAAAAAAAGGGGGGGGGTGTTTTGTTTGAAACATTGATTTGCCCAATCATTGGGTGCCATTCTGCTTTCTTCATACCTTCCAACAGAAGCCACTCCAAGCTTGCTAGGAATTCTTTTGGAGGACAACACTATTGTCCCACCATCTAAATTCCCTATGTTTAAATCCTCTCAAACAAGGCAAATAAGACAAGTAGTCCTTCTCAGTTTCTGTGGCTTCTGTCCGCTTTTCTAAGTTAGATCCCACAAATGAGAAGATGGCTGAGGGAGGGGTAGTGGAGGCAAGACGTGATCTTCAAGTGAACACTGCATAAATAAGGCATATTCTGCCCCTGTGCACTCTTGGCAGGAATTTGAGGTGAAATTAAGAGTTTTTAATTACTCATTAATTTCAGGTTCACTTATTATTTGCACATCACTGTTATATTACTAACCACCTGCTACATGTCAGAGACTGCGACAAGCACTTGGTGTGACACGCACTTGGTGTGACAAGCAGACAGTGAAAGACCTTGACCTCAAGGAACACACAGACATGTGCATGGGAGACTAAAAGGAAAGACACGGGCATGTTACAGAGTGCAAAGTGCTGTATGAAACTGATACCAAAATGTTGGGTAGGGGCATCAAGGGTGCCTCACTTGCAGTCTTTCTTATAAACAGGAATATCTTTAGAGGCCGAGAAACTTTTCTGATGAAGGTATTGAACTGGGAGAAGACACAGCAGAAACTGGGGATACCATGTGTAATAAGCTTGGGAAGATTTCACTCTCAGAGAGTCTGATTCAATAAATATGAAGCTCAGGAAAACAAAATTTTAGCAAGGGAACATGAGATTTGAATATAAATGACCAAGGGCTTCAAGAAGGCCAACACAGCATGGCTTTTCCAACCAACTCTCAATGTGATTGGCCCTCATACTTGTGAAGAATTTTTTCAAGTTTCTACTAAGTACCTTCCTTGGCACTGCTTATATTAATACCTTCAGCCACATTGAGTATGTGCCTACAGTGTGTGACAGGAGGCCATTTAGAAAGTGAGCCAAGTAGAGAGAATACAGGGCTGTAGTCCATATGCAACACACACCGAAAGTATATAACATGAAAGAGACCTTTGTGGGTGACGAGCTGTTGACCTAGAACTTGAAGCACAATCAGAACACCCAGGAGAGTGGTACAAATATTTCCCATGACTGTCCTGGACTGGATCTAGTTTAGGCAGCTTTTTGGCCATGGCTTCCAGAAAACAACAGGACTTCTTGCTTGAGTTTTTTCATGCATAAAGATCCAAATGACAACAATTTAACTTGCCAGTTCTGTGGTGTCCTCCATCAAATGAAACATATGTGGCCAAGTGAATAGAAAATAGTACATGGTTATTGAATAGAAACTAAAGTCCAGAGGTACCAACTTTGTTCTTATGGTTAGGTCCCAATTTTACCACAAATTCAACACATATTCTTAAACTTGGGACTGAAAGCTGTTTTGCATAGAACCACTGCTCTCAGATTCAAGGGCTCCAAGACACCACTTGACTCTAGGTCCTCTGTTTTATAGTAGCCAGAACATGGTGATTAGGACAAAAGTTTTAGAAGTGGATGGGTCTAGGATTGAGTTCTGGCTTACTATTTATGTATTTTGTGAACTCAGACTTGTTTTCTTCATAATTCAAAACCATGTAGCTGGCAGGCTATATCAGTTGGCATGGTAGATAGATTAGATAGATAGATAGATAGATAGATAGATAGATAGATAAGTATTTACTACCTGTGAGGAAACTGCTTCAGGACCTGAGGATTATCAATGAACAAAAAAAAAGGCCTAAGCCATCATCTAGCTTCCAGAGACAAAGAAAGATGGGTAGATTGTTTCTCTGGGGCTCTTGACAAATTGCTACAAGTCAGGAAGTTCAAATCAATAAAAATCTAGATTTTTTTTCTGGAGGAATACAGAATCAGGATGTTTATCAGCCACTTCGGAAGGTCTCGGAAAGCACTACCTCTTTTAGCTTTCAGTGACCACTAACTTCTCCGACACAGACTAAAGTCATTTGGAAAGAGAGAACTTCAACTGAGAAACTCCGCCCACCAGACTGACCTGTGGGCATGTTCCAGATGAATGACTGAAAACACTCACTGGGTCCTGGGTGCTCTAAGAAAATAATCTGAGAAAACCAGGAGGCACAGTAAGAGGCACTCCTGCTTCAGTTCCTGCTACCAAGCTCCTGTCTGGAGTCCCTTCTGTGATTTCCTTCCATTATGAATTGTAATGTGGAAGTGTGAGCAAAATAAACATTTTCCTCCCCAAATTGTTTTTGGTCATGGAATTTTATAACAGCGATAAAAACCATGAAACACCAACCGTTCTTCACATTCTTAGCTTTGTAGACACATGAATTCAATCTCTACTTCCACTGGCACATGTATTTTTCTCAATTTCCCCTTATCTCATACAGATACCAGTTGTCAATATAAGTTTTAGAGACAATCTTAATCTGGAAGGGATTTCCTACTGAATAGATTATACCTTAGATGATTCTGTATCCAAATATGTTCGCATTCTCAGGTATGTTGGATTGGAACTTCACAATATCATTAAAAAAGGATACAGTTCAATCTTAAACAATATACAATCTTACCAGGTATATCTGGTAGGTAATCCCAAGGATCACGACTTCTAGACTTCTAGGAAGCACTCAATAAAAGATAGCTCATACTGAAAAATGGATTGCTCATATTTGTAGATAAGGCCACTGATTGGCATGCTTATCAAAGACTGAGAATAAGCATATTACATAATAGAAGTCTGATCAAATACCTTCTCAAAGAAAAGAAAGGCATCTCCATGCAGCTGTGTCTCCCTGAGAATGGGATTCAAATACCTATGGGTTCTTTAAAAATCATAGATGTTAAACAACTTTCTTTTTAATAATTATGTGTGCATTTTAGCATGTGCAAGAACTCTTATCAACATCTTCAAACCAGGATTTCACAAACACTTATGATGGAGATGCCATTTCAAATAATTAGGGATTAAAGTGAGTCAGTTAATGGTAGAAAAATCGAGAAAAGAATTAAAACACTGCAGTAATGCTTAGAGAGTGGAGGTTTAGAAATCTCACATTTCCGTGTATTCTTTCTTCATTCTGTCAAACAAAGTGTCATACCTGGCTGTATGTTTACCACAGATCCAATTTGCAAAATTGGCTTTGAGAAATTTCCCAACTGGGACATCAAACTTACAGACAACAGCATTTCTCACATCAGCCTTCTGCTAAGCAGATGACAGCTTTGCTCAAATCTACAGGACTTCATTCTTACTTCAGAACTTATCCAAAAGCTACAAAAACAAAGACTGTGATAAGCTAGGCCATACATACAAATCAAATGGACCAGAAGTGAAAGTTCAGAAATGAAGCCATAAATGTGTGACGTGATGTTTTTAAGGAGGATGATGCAGTATTCAAACAGAAAAATATCTTTTCAACGAGTGATACTTGTACAACCACTATGGAAATCAGTCTGGCGATATCTTAGAAAACTTGGAATAGCTCTACCTCAAGACTCCTAGGTATACATCCAAATGATTTCTCACCAATCCACAAGGACAATCTCCTTAACTATGTTCATAGCAGCTTGTAATAGGTAGAAACTGGAAACAACCCAGATGTCCCTCAACCAACAAATGGATAGAAAAGCTGTGGTACATTTACACAATGGAATATTACTCAGCCATCAGAAACAAGGAAATCATGTAATTTGCTGCCAAATGGATGGAACTAGAGAAGCTCATCCTGAGTGAACTAACCCAGACTCAGAAAGATGCACATGGCATCTATTCACTTATAACTGGATTTTACCCACATAGTACAGGATAACTATCCTACAACCAACAGACTGAAAGGAACAGGAACTTAGACTTTGTTACTTGTTAGTGGGATACTTTGCCCTAGTGGAGCTGCCATGTGGGCCTCCAGTGCAAGAGGAAGCTCTTAGCCCTCATATGGCTGCTGACCTGAAGGGGGCTGATATGTAGGGCAACCCACAGCAGAGGAGTAGGTTAAGTGGGAGAAGGGGGAGAGGGGGAGAGGGTGGGCCCAGGAGAGGTGGAGGGAGGAGACAGTGATGGAGATGTAAATTGAAATAATAAATAAATAGCAAAAAAAGAAAAGAAAAATCTTTATAAAAAAATGACAAGTGCAATAAGATAGCTCAGTGGATAAAGGTATTTATCATATAAGCCTTTACTCAGTGAGCTACATAACTTTAAAAGTACTTGAGGGAAAATTAGTTGATGGAAAATTACTCTTATGCTTTCCTTTAATTTCATAAATTAATTTTCTTTAATTTTTAAACATACTGAAAATAGCTTGCAGAAAGTCTTTGTCTACTTAATTTAGCATCCATACTTCCTCATGGACAGTTTCCATCAGCCACTCCCTTCCAGCGAATAGACAACACCTTCCTGATTATTTTGGTTTTGCATGGCTCATTTTTTTGTTGTTGTTAAAAACTAGACATTTTAATGCTGTTAATGAGCCTCTGTTGGTAGAGTCCCTGTCTTGGATACAGGAAGGCCCGAGTTTAAGCCCCAGCACCACATAAACCAAGCAGGGTGGCCCATGCCTGTAATCTAAGCACTTGGGAGGTAGAGACAGGAGGAACAGAAGTTAAAGATTATCCTTGAACACACAAGAAATTTAAGGCTAGGCTGGGCAACATGAGACTACATGTCTACAAACAAAAGAAGAAAAAAAGTGGAAACTTTGAATATAATGTGGAAATAATAAAATGTAAATGCCCCTTCCCAAGATTTGTAGTAATTGCTGATTATTTTCCCCTGACTGTAACAATAAATATACACTGTCTCCTTGATTGAACTTGGATCATCTAGGTAATATGCTTCTGGGTGTGTCTATGAGAGTGTTTCCAAAGAGGTTTAACTGAGGAGTGAAACCCGACCCTGAATGTGGGCTGCACCATCACACAAATTGAGGCCCAAGCTGAGTAAAAAGGGAGAACTCACTAGTTCAGCTGAAAACCAGCATCCATCTTTTCTACTTTCTGACTATAGACCTGCCTCAGGTTCCTGCCACCAGTGTGATCCCTTCAAACAAAGAAGCAAACTTAACCTGCCTTAAATTGAATTCATCAGGTTTTTTTTCTTTAATTTAAACGTTTAGTTATTATTTCTTTTTTTTCCTTTATTTTTTATTTCTTCAAGTTATATCTCAATCGCAGTCCCCTCCCTATTCCCCCTCCAGTCCCACCCTCCCACCCTCAACCCCCTATCCTCTTCCCTTTTTTTTTCTTTTAAGTTTAAGGTATATCTTATTTCCCCCTACAGTTTCCCCTTTCAGTCCAAAAAATGGCTCTTTCTATTATAATAATAAATACAATACAAAACAACAGAGGTAAATTAGGCCACAGTTATGAGGGTTATATGGCTTAACATACATTCCCAATGACCAGTCCATATGTATTTGGTACCTGACTTTAACATTCCACTATCTAACCATCTCCATGAGTTTAAAGTTCTATATCTAACTCAACATTCATACTAATTGCAACACAATTTTAAAAGTATCTTCTTAGATCTATAACACCCTCTTGACTCCTAAACAACTCAAAATTTAATTATGAGACTCTATCTATCTGTTCTTCAATCACCTCAGAGACCTGAGAGGGATAAATATATCTGATTTTATAGAAAGTACAGGGTCTGCAGCTTCCCAAACTAAGAAATGACATACCAGTGGCTGCTTGGACAGTTCCCATTTTCTCTCCATACATTACAGCATAGCTCTTCAGACGTTTGGACCCGCTTCTCTGACAGACATTGATTGTAGAGCAGGGGTTATGAAGGACTTACCTACCCTGTCTTAGCAGAGCTAGGCTGTCGACTTACCTGATTCCAGGTTTTGTCCTTTTTGGACAGCATTCTGTCTACAGTTGGAGCAAGGGGCTTTTCCTACAAAGAGATAGGCTTGTGACTTATTCAATCATCTCCCACTGGAGATTCTTCGATGCTCATCTTCTACTTGGAGGAGAATAGGGGGTGCTGTCAGGAGTTGATATGTCTTGATATAAAAAAATCTAAAGTTACGAAAACATCTTTGAATTGTCGCGTCCCCCTCGACCAACAAGGACGACGCAACTCGCAAAAGCTCTTCTCCAGCAGTTTATTCAGGTCTCTTGAAAACAGTCTTCCGAATGCCCGGGCAGACCCAACCCACAGGCTAAGTACTATATGAACAGCCAATCAAGTAAAGCCACGTGGTGCTATCTTAGAGGCCCACGTATGCGGAAGCAAGCCAGATCAGTGGTCTTAGCCAAATATGGACTAGTTTACCACCGAGAGCACTCACCGTCGGGCTGGTGAAAGGTGGAAACCGGCGCCATCTTTAAGGCGCGGCACGTCGCAGCTCTCTGCACTTCCTCCTTTTTTATTTTTTCTAAAGTAGGTAGAAGTCCCTGGAAAGGCTTCGTAATCCCCATATCTGGGGATCTCACGGTGGGCCTGAGCCTGTAGGAGGGCAATGCTCAAACTCTTACCCGTCTCTGGGTCAGCCTCCCCACTCGGGGCTGCCCTGTATTAGGTGGCCGAGACTTACCCGTCAACTCCGTCATTGACTTGCCAGACCCTAATATCTGTGGAACGAATACCTCAGTGGGCAGGGACTATGCTCAGTGAAGATTTAAGCCTTCATGTCAGCGAGCCATGCCTGAGGGGACTGGCCCGCCTCAATGGCGACAAGGGCCTGTATAATCATGGCTGCATTACGCTTTTGTGTGACTCTCATCTTGTAGATGCACCATAGGCAAACCAGAGAGGCTAGTATCATCAGTATCGCCAAAGAGCCTACGCCTGCTCACTCCTTAAGATGATCCATAGCCGTCTGTATCCAGGAAGTCAAACCAGTAGCCAGACTCAGATCCACCTGAGTGGAGTTGATGTGGACGATTGTCGCTCTCAGCTCTCTCATCAAATTTTCAAATTCAGCCGAACAATCCTGTAAGAGGAACTTTGACAATTGTCTAGACAGATTAGCAGCCTTTGTAAAATTTTGATACTGCACCGAAGTAACACACAAACCTTGCATTTTCCACTCACACCCCAATTGTGCTAGTTGCCAAAGAGAATCAATCTGTTCTTGTATTAAATCTATGCGTTGATTAACTATCATAAGGCCTCCTTTGAGATGAGAATTCATAGAGGTCTGAGTATCCAATGCCTGTGCTACATTGGCTGAGATGTTATTCAGGGCATTGGCAGTCTGTATAGAACTAGACAAGGCAATAGCTGAGGCAGTAGCCCCCACAGCAGCAATAGTGATAGCAGTAACAATAGCTGCAGTGATGCCAAAATCTCTTTTAAGCCTGAATAGCATCATGGTATTAGGGGCTTCTACAGGAACTGGTACATATCGAGGCATTCTAGTCACCACAGCCACAGGAAAGGCTGTGGCATTCCAGCACAGGGCATAAAAGCATATGCCTGGAGTGCATACTAACTTTTCTTCACCCAAGGATGCACTCCCATTACTTACAATCCACAGAAAAGGAGGCCAGAGACACACTGGCGAAGCTGAAAAGGTCTTATTGCGGTAAGAATGAAACGAAGAATTCCAAGTACCAGAGCCACTACCGCTAGAAAAATCCAATTTGGTAGCGGACCCTAGGGAAAAATTACCTCTTTGATAAATTCCTCCCCCAAGGGTAATGACAGGTCCCAAGTCCATGCAACTTCCATTTACCGCACACAAAAGCCACAAATAAAAAGGATTGGTGGCAGTCTGCTGAGGATCCCTAGTAGATATATCAAGCATTCCTGTACAAGACTTATTCACTATATTACTAATCATGGGGCTAAAGGAAAAATAATCTTGTTGAACCCAAACTGCTCTGCGCTCCTGACATCCAGTCCAGGGAAAAGGTCCTTCCTCTCCTGTGGATCCTCTACAAAAAGGTGCCCAGCGTGGCTGTCTGGGGGGGTCCCGGTCAGAGACTCGTGTGGGCCACCATCCTTCAAAGCAAGAACCATTGCCTGAAAACAAACCACCACTCCTACACCCAAACGTCAGTTGTGGTAAAAAATCTGCTGACTGCTGAGACAATTTAATGCATTTTGTATCATCTGACCTATTGAAGCTCATTAAAAAGCACAGACTACCCTTCAAGCTGACATTTCTATTACCCTCTATAGGGCTTCTCTGATCATCAAAGGGAAGGTAGGGTAAGCCTAGGCTTCTATTACTGCTGAATAAGCGTGGAAACACAGTTGCATCATGTCTGACCGTCATCGGTTTTGAGAATAACGACAGGATCCCCCATCTCGGCTCGGTCATTCCTGACATACTCACTGCTACTAACACCAGGATCCTTAGGAAGGTCTTCATGACGAATCTTCCTCACAAGGTGTTCAGGCACCCACACTGGATCTTGTTGATCCTGAGGAAAAACACAAACAGACCCTCTCGCCCATGTTAGCACGGGGTCAGGCCCCCGCCAAGAGCCTGTCAAAATGTCCTTCCACTTCACCATGCTTTTAGGTGAACCAAGGGAATCCTGATGTCTGTCAGCTGCTGAGTGGCCTTCAGCATCCAAATTGAAAAAATTTAAAGTAAATAAGGCTAAAGACATTCTTTCCTTGGGGGTACGGCCTTGGCCTATTCCCCCTTTCTGTTTTTGCAAACATTCTTTCAAGGTGCGATGAGCACGCTCCACAATTCTTTGTCCTTGAGGATTATATGGTAATCCGTGACTAAGCTGTACCTCCATCTGGTTGCAGAAGGAGACAAAGGACTGAGCCGTACAGGCTGGTCCATTGTCCGTTTTTAGCTGTTGTGGTTTTCCCCATGCAGCCCAGGCTTCTAAGCAATGCCCTATGACATTGCGAGCCTTTTCTCCACCCATAGGTGTAGCATGTATGATACCTGAGCAGGTATGCACAGACACATGAATATATTTTAAGGTTCCAAACTCCGAAATGTGGGTAACGTCCATTTTCCAGATTTTGAGTGGCATCAACCCTCTAGGGTTCACTCCCACACTGGGAGGATGATGATGAATCACACACTGAGGACAGTCCAAAACCACCTGTCTAGCATCTGCTCTAGACAAACGGAATTTTTGCTGTAGAGTTTTTGCATTTACATGAAATAATTGGTGAAACTGTCTGGCTTGGTCCAGGAATGAGCTCCAAAAAATACATTCCATCCTAGTCCATTGATCAACTTTATCATTACCCTCACTCAATGTTCCAGGTAATCCTGTATGTGCTCTGATACGTTGAATATAAAAACACCTTTTTCTCTGCCAGATTAAAACTTGTAACTCTTGTAATAAGGCACATACAGTACTACTATTCTTAATAGGACCTGCTAATTCTAATACTTTCACTGCGTTGACCACATAAACAATCTGAGATCAAATTGAATGCAAATTGACATCTTTTAAACACCTCAATTACTATTTTCAAATCTACTATTTGGGGGGAGCCTGGTTGAAATTGGCATAGCACGGGCTCTTGTCTTTCTATCAAATAGGCTCCGCAGCCTGTCTTTGAGCCATCAGTAAACACATTTGGTGACCCTTGAAGTGGTACTGCTGAAGTAACCTTAGGGAATATCACTGGGTGCTCTTTAAAAAATGATAGCAATGGATGCTTAGGATAATAGTTATCAATCGCTCCTTCGAAGCTACATTGCAATATTGCCCAATCATCTACAGTGCCACACAAAATCTTAATTTGATGACTGGAATAGGGCACTATTATACCAGCAGGAGCAACCCCAAAAGACTGCAAACATTGTTGGATACCATTCAAGGCTAAAGCAGCAACTGCAGTGGGATAATGTTCTATGGATTTTTTTTGGAGAAATCTTTGAATAAGTCCATAATAATGGTCCATAACCTCGGCTGCCTGGGGCGTTGTGCACTTCCTGTACTTTCTGTACTCCTTCCCCCGGGGCACTGTCTTTTAAAGTGTCCCATCTTGCCACACTTAAAACAAACTCCTGGACTTCCTCCACCTTTTCTGGTCAACTGTACTACCGCGGCAGCAAGACCAGCATTAGTGTTAACGGCCCTCCAAGTTCTCTACACACTTTCATCCAGGCTTCTAGCCCTTTATTCTTGTAAGGGGTGATAGCGGCTCTACACTCTTTGGTACATTGCTCATAGACCAACTGTTTTATTAGTGGCATAGCAGCATCCGGGTCACCAAAAATCTTCCCTGCCGCTTCCACCAATCGTGCCACAAAGTCTGAAAAGGGCTCCATGGGGCCCTGTAGAATCTTAGTTAAGTTCCCACTCACCTCCCCTTTGTTAGGAAGGGATTTCCAAGCCTTGATTGCTGTCTGGTTTATTTGTTCATAAACCTGATTGGGATATCCTGTCTGCTGGTTGGCAAATCTCCCCTGCCCAAGCAGCATATCTCTATCCCTGGCTGGATTTCCATTTCTCTGATTAATGGCTGCTAGCTCAGTGGCATACTCAATCAAGAAAGCTTTCCAGTCTAAGTATTGCCCTGGACTTAAGCAGGAGCGGGCCAGGCCACTCCAATCACTCGGAGTCATACAATGTCTGCTTAATGCTTCCACTTGAGCCAATGTAAAAGAAGCGGTAATGCCATAGGTACGAACCAACTCTGCAAGGGATTTAATTACTTTAAAATCAAGTGGTTCCTCGTACCTGTTCCCCTGTGGGTCATGATATACCGGATAGTCAAACTGTAATTCTGTTCTTATTTGTGTCCACACCCCCGGGCAGAAAGATCTCCCTACTTTCAGGGACTGAACAGGCTGATCTATCTGAACGGCTTCTGGGTATGGAGGGGGAGTTGAAGGCGCCGCGGCAACGGCTTTACTTACACCAACTGCCGCCAACGTGTCTTTCTCTTTTACCTTTTTCTATTCTCTTTTTCTAATAGCAGTCCTCTTCAACTGTTCTATTAGAGCGTATAGCTCCCCTTCAGAATCCGTGTTCTCTGAGTCCTCAAAATCTCTAAAATCTCTAAGATTGGGATAGAGAGGGACTTTCCTTTTGCTTCCCTTTTCACTGTCTGCCTGCTCAGATCTTTTGCCTTTGTTACTTTCCTTTTCACTGTCTGCCTGCTCAGATCTTTCCCCTTGCAGCAGTTCCAAGGCTGATTCTCCCTCCTTGACTGCATTACAGCATCTCTGATCTTCTAAACAACTCCTCACCATCTTCCAAATCGGTCTTACTCCATGCTTCAGAGTACCTTGCTCCCAAGCAAAATCCAAATCCCTGCCTAATTTGTCCCAGCAGGATACCGTAAGATTCCCGGACACCGCAAACCACGGAGCCACGGAATCGCATTCATTCAAAAATCTCTCTAGGGTTGACTTCTTAAGTTTCAAATTCCTAGCTAAAAGTAGCTCCTGAAGAGCCAGAAAAATTGGATGTGACTGAGACAATCCCATGATTAAAAATTTACTTTCGGTTCGCAGTTTCCCCGTGAAACTTTACCCTTTGTTCGCTATTTCCGCGAAACTTTACCTTTTGTTCACTATTTCCGTGAAAGTTTACCTTTTGTTCGCTCTTTCCACGAAACTTTACCTTTTGTTCACTATTTCCGCGAAACTTTATTGTCCCAATTTACCCTGGGAACTTACCAGTGCACTGCCCCAGACTGCAGGAGTTCTGAGTCTTTTCTGGTTCCCCGTAAGGGCCACCACTTGGCGCGTCCCCCTCGACCAGCAAGGATGACGCAACTTGCAAAAGCTCTTCTCCAGCAGTTTATTCAGGTCCCTTGAAAACAGTCTTCTGAATGCCCGGGCAGACCCAACCAACAGGCTAAATACTATATGAACAGCCAATCAAGTAAAACCACGTGGTGCTATCTTAGAGGCCCACGTATGCGGAAGCAAGCCAGATCAGCGGTCTTAGCCAAATATGGACTTGTTTACCACCGAGAGCGCTCACCTTTGGCTGGTGGAAGGCGGAAACCGGCGCCATTTAAAGTGCGGCATGTCGCAGCTCTCTACATTGAATGACATTCTGCAGATCTCTTGAGGTTTTTGAAGAGGCCCTATCTATCTATTATATTAGGGTAAGCAGATATTGCTTGTCTCTTAGCAGGTTTATTTCTGATTAGCTTAGCAAGTAACTATAATAGACTGTCATAGTAACTAACAGAATGACCTGCTAGCGTAACCATTAGTTTGCATTTCTTATTATCCTAAACAGTTTATGACAGTTAGTAGTAAAAGGCCGAAACATCACATTTCATTTTTTTTCTCTACCTCCTAACCCTTCCATCCCATTTCTCTGAGGTGGCGTATCCTTAGATAACAGTCCCTCATCTCAGTTGAGAGGTTGTATGAGGGCCAAGAGCCTCTTAATTGATTGGGGATCTACGAAGCAGTGCCATCAGTGAAAAGTGTCTCATTGCCCGGGACAGAGAACTACTAAACAAACAAATCAATAAGCATACAATAGATAGAAAAGGCTAAAAAATAGAAAAAATATAAATAATATATAAAAAATAAATAAAAATTAAAAATAAAAAGTCTGTGTCCAAGTTCCGTTTGGTGTGTTAGTTGTAGTTTGATACCTTCTACTATATAGCTAAAATCCTACTATAAGTGAACAGACGCCATATGTGTCCTTCTGAGACTGGGTTAGTTCACTCAGGATGAGCTTTTCTAGTTCCATCCATTTGGCTGCAAATTGCATAATTTCATTGTTCCTGATAGCTGAATAATATTCCATTGTGTAGATGTACCACAGTTTTTTAACCCATTCTTTGGTTGAGGGACATCTGGGTTGTTTCCTGTTTCTAGCTATTACAAATAAGGCTGCTATAAACATAGATGGGGAAACTTCCTTATGATTCCGTGAAGAGGCATTTGGGTGTATACCCAGAAGTGGTATGTCTGGGTCCTGAGGCAGAGCTATTCCAAGTTTTCTAAGATATCTCCAGACTGACCTCCATAGTGGTTGCACAAGCCTGCATTCCCACCAGCAATGGAGTAGGGTACCCCTTTCTCCACACCCTCGCCAGCATGTGCTGTCATTTGAGTTTTTGATCCTAGCCATTCTGACAGGTGTGAGATGGAATCTCACAGTCATCTTGAGTTGCATTTCTCTGATGATTGAGGATGTTAAGCATTCCTTCAAGTGTCTCTCAGCCATTAGGGATTAGTCCTTTGTGAATTCTCTATTTAGCTCTGTCCCCCATTTTTTGATTGGATTATTTGGTTTCTTGGCATATAATTTCTTGAGTTCTTTGTAGATTTTGGATATTAGCCCTCTGTCAGATGTGGGGTTGGTGAAGATTTTCTCCCAGTCTGTAGGCTGCCGTTTTGTTCGAATGACAGTGTCCTTTGCCTTACAGAAGATTTTCAGTTTCATGAGGTCCCATTTATTGATTGTTGATCTCAAGTCCTGAGCTGTTGGTGTTCTGTTCAGGAAGTTGTCGCCTGTGCCAATTAGTTCAAGGGTTTCTCCCAATTTTTCTTCTAGTAGATTTAGTGTGACCGGCCTTATGTTAAGGTCTTTGATCCACTTGGACTTAAGTTTTGTACAAGGTGATAAGTATGGGTCTAGCTTCATTCTTTTACAAATGGACATCCAGTTGGACCAGCACCATTTGTTGAAGATGCTGTCCTTCTTCCATTGTGCCGTTTTGGCTTCTTTGTCAAAAATTAGGTGGCCATAAGTGTGTGGGCCTATTTCTGGATCTTCAATTTGATTCGATTCATCTACTAGTCTGTTTCTATAACAATACCATGCTGTTTTTACAACTATTGCTCTGTAGTACAGCTTGAAATCTGGGATGGTAATACCTCCAGATGTTTTTTTATTGTACAAGATTGATTTAGCTATTCTGGGCTTTTTGTGTTCCATATGAAATTGAGAACAGCTCTTTCCAAGTCTATAAAAAATTGTGTTGGTATTTTGATAGGAATTGCATTGAATCTATATATTGCTTTTGGTAGGATGGACATTTTAATTATGTTGATCCTACCTATCCATGAGCATGGGAGATCTTTCCATCTTCTAAAGGCCTCTTCCATTTCTTTCTTCAAGGGCTTGAAGTTCTTGAGGTTCGGGTCCTTTACTTGCTTGGTTAGAGTTACCCCCAGGTATTTTATGTTGTTTGTGGCTATTGTGAAGGGGGTTGTTTCCCTTATTTCTTTCTCAGCCCATTTGTTTGTTGTATAAAGAAGGGCTTCTGATTTTTTTGAATTAATTTTGTATCCAGCCACTTTGCTGAAGGTGTTTATTAGATGTAAGAGTTCTCTGGTGGAATTTTTGGGGTCGCTCATGTATACTATCATATCATCTGCAAATAGGGATAATTTGACTTCTTCGTTTCCGATGTTTATCCCCTTGATGTCCTTTAGTTGTCTTGCTCTAGGAAGAACTTCATGTACAATATTGAAGATATATGGTGAAAGTGGACATCCTTGTCTTGTCCCTGAGTTTAGAGGAAATGCTTCAAGTTTCTCTCCATTTATTTTGATGTTGGCCACTGGCCTGCTGTATATTGCCTTTATTATTTCTAGGTACCGCCCTTGTATGCCCATTCTCTCCAGAACTTTTAGATTGAAGGGGTGTTGGATTTTGTCAAATGCTTTTTCTGCATCTAGCGAGATTATCATGTGGTTTTTTTCTTTCATCTTGTTTATATGGTGAATTACGTTGATAGATTTTTGTATGTTGAACCATCCCTGCATCCCTGGGATGAAGCCTACTTGATCATGGTGTATGATACTTTTGATGTGTTCTTGAATTCGGTTTGCTAGTATTTTATTAAGTATTTTTGCATCTATGTTCATGAGGGAGATTGGTCTGAAGTTCTCTTCCTTAGTTGGGACTTTGTGTGGTTTAGGAATCAGGGTGATTGTGGCCTCGTAGAATGAGTTTGGCAATGTTCTTTCAGATTCTATTTTGTGAAAGAGTTTGAAAAGTATTGGTGTTAGCTCTTCTTTGAAAGTCCGGTAGAATTCCGTGCTAAAGCCATCTGGCCCTGGGCTTTTTTTGGTTGGGAGATTTTTAATGACTGTTTCTATTTCCTTAGGGGTTATAGGGCTGTTTAATCTGTTTATCTGATCTGGATTTAACTTCAGTAGGTGGAATCTATCAAGAAAATTGTCCATTTAACTTAAGTTTTCAAATTTGGTGGAGTATAGATTTTTACAGTAGGATCCAAATATTCTCTGGATTTCCTCAATATCTGTTGTTATTTCACCCTTTTCATTTCTGATTTTCTTGATTTGTGTTTTCTCCCTCTGTCTTTTAGTTAATTTGGCTAAGGGTCTGTCTCTTTTGTTGATTTTCTCGAAGAACCAACTCTTGGTTTCATTGATTCTTTGTATAGTTCTTTTTGTTTCTAAGTTGTTGATTTCAGCTCTAAGTTTGGTGATCTCCTGCCTTCCGCTCCTCTTGGGAATGTTTGCTTCTTTTTTTTTTTTCCAATTCACCCAGTTTAGCTGTTAATTCACTAATATGAGCTGTCACAATTTTCTTTTTGAAGGCACTTAGTGCTGTGAACTTTCCTCGTAGCACAGCTTTCATTGTGTCCCATAGGTTTGGGTATGTTGTGTCTTCATTTTCGTTGGATTTTAAGAAGTCTTTGATTTCCTTATTTCTTCCCTGACCCAGTGATCCTCTAGTAAAGAGTTGTTCAATTTCCATGTGAGGGTAGACTCTCTGTTGATTCTTTTGCTATTGAATTCCAGCTTTATTCCAGGGTGGTCTGATAAGATACAAGGGGTTATTTCAATTTTCTTGTATCTGTTGAGGCTATCTTTGTGTCCAACTATATGGTCGATTTTGGAGAAGGTTGAATGAGGTGCTGAGAAGAAGGTGTATTCTTTTTTTGTTTGGGTGAAAAATTCGGTAGATATCTGTTAGGTCCATTTGGTGCATGATCTCTGTTAGACTCATTATTTCTCTGTTTGGCTTCTGTCTTGATGATCTGTCCATAGTTGTGAGTGGGGTGTTGAAGTCTCCCACTATTAAAGTGTTTGGATCGATGTGCGATTTAAGTTTTGGAAGCTTTTCTTTTCTAAATGTTGGTGCCTTTGTATTTGGGGCATAGATGTTCAATATTGAGATGACCTCTTGGTGTATATTTCCTTTAATGAGTATGCAATGCCCTTCTCTGTCTTTTTTTAAATTAACGTCAATTGGAAGTCTATTTTGTTTGATATTAGGGTGGCTACTCCAGCTTGTTTCCTGGGTCCATTTGCTTGGAAGACCTTTTCCCAGCCCTTTACTCTGAGATAGTGTTTATCTTCAATAGTGAGGTGTGTTTCTTGTATACAGCAAAAAGATGGGTCTTGTTTACGGATCCAGTCTGTAAGTCTGTGTCTTTTTATTGGGGAGTTGAGTCCATTGATGCTGATGGATATTAGTGACCAGGGCTTGTTATTTCCCATTATTTTGGTATAGCTGGCTGTCTTGTGTTTCTCTTTTGTTTAGTTGCTGTGGAGGTTTCTATTTCCTCTGTTTTCTTGGGTGTAGTTATCTTCTCTGTGTTGGAATTTTCCTTCTAGGATCTTCTGTAGGGCTGGGTTTGTGAGGAGATATTGTTTGAATTTGATTTTGTCATGGAATATCTTGCTTTCTCCTTCTATGTTGATAGAGAGTTTTGCTGAGTATAGTAGTCTGGCTGGGCACCTATGTTCTCTCAGGGCTTGTAGGACATCCGTCCAGGCCCTTCTTGCTTTTAAAGTTTCTGAGGTGAAGTCAGGTGTGATTCTGATGGGTCTGCCATTGTATGTGACTTGACCTTTTTCTCTTACAGCTTTTAATATCCTTTCTTTGTTCTCTACATTTGGAGTTTCTATTATTATGTGGCGAGAGGAGTTTCTTTTCTGATCTAATCTGTTTGGTGTTCTGTAAGCCTCTTGGATTTTTACTGACATCTCTTTCTTTAGGTTTGGGAAGTTTTCTTCTATGATTTTGTTGAAGATATTTCCTGGACCATGGAGTCGGGAGTCTTCTCTTTCCTCTATGCCTATAATTCTTAGGTTCCGTCTTTTCATTGAGTCCTTGATTTCTTGGATGTTGTGGGTGAGAGATTTTTTAGCCTTCTCATTTTCTTTGGATGTTGTACTGATTTCTTCCATCAAATCTTCCATGCCTGAGATCCTGTCTTCCATCTCTTGCATTCTATTTTTCATACTCACATCCTTAGTTCCTGTTCTCTTCTCTTGATTCTCCATTTCCTCTTTTAACTCTGACTGTGTTTTCTTTATTGTTTCCATTTCTATTTTCATGTCTTGAATGGCATTGTTTGTTTTGTACATTTCCTTCTCCAGTTTGCTTGTTTTTGTCTGGAGATCTTTCATTGCTTTACCTTTTCCTGTTCAAGCTGGGTCACCTTGGCTTGGATCTCTTTAATGATGTTATTCGTTGTTTTGACTTGTAGAATTGTGGCTTCTTTGAATTCCTTCATAGTTTTAAGTTCTTCTTGAAGGGACTTTATCACTTTTCGTACTGTAGAATTGTCATCGTTTTCATGTGTTTCAGTTGTGGTGAGGTGGTTCGGGCTGGACGGAATAGCGTTGCTTTCTTTTGTTGGAGACATTTCTCTCTGTTTTTTTTTTTTTTTTTTTTTTTTTGTCTCGGGTCTCTGGCCATGTGGAATTTTTTTTTTTTTTTTTTTTTTTTTTTGCTGTCTTCTGGACTTGGGTCCAAAGGGGGCACTGTGGTGTAGGAGTTGCCTTACTCCACCCATATAAAGTGAGTCATTCAGTCCCGCCTCCCAAGTGGAGATCTAATTAATTCAGGTGGACGAGCTGTGCACAAGTAAGCTCTGATTCCCCGCCTGAAGGGCCCATACTAGTACATAAGTCTGGTATAGGACAGTTTCAAATATCTCGCAGTTTGCCCGGGGTTAGTTCCTGTAGGGGGTAAATCTGCAGTTCAGCTCCAATAGCCTTGCCACTCCCGAGGCTTGGAAGCTGTCCAGTAATGTCACAGACTGGGATCTGAAGGCACTTTGCAGAGGAGCTACTTCATTTCCAAGGGTCGCAACCTTTCCCAGATAATTGGATCGTCTGTGTGAGACCTGGGAGTGCCCAGCAGGGTGGGGATTATCTCTGCATGATTTCTGAATCTGCCAGCTGGGTATTAGGTTGGAACTTACCGGGGATTTCTCTTTTTGGGGATATGGGTTATCCCGATTCCCGGGTCCAGAGGCTTCCTAGTGTGTCCGAGATTTAAAGGGGCATCCTGCCCAGGCATCTTCCATGGTCCCTGTGTAGCTGGGTGAGATTTAGAAGGGGTCATGCCCTTTGTACAGCGTCCTGCAACACTTGCTGCCTTGTGACTGTTGACCCCGAAATCAAAATATGTCCACGCCGGCCGCCACCATCTTGGATCCCCCCCCTATTATTTCAAATTAGATCTCCATCATGGTCCCCTCCCTCCACCCCTCCCGATCCCAACCCCCCCATCTCTCTCTCACCTCTCCTACTCCTCTGGTGTGGGGTGCCTCCACATAGCAGCCCCCCTCAGGTCATCAGTCATATGAGGGCCAAAAGCTTCCTCTTGCACTGGGGGCCTACATGGAAGTTCCACTAGGGTAAAGTTCCCACTAGCAGGTCACAAAGTTCATGTTCCCGTTCCTTTGGGTCTGTTGGTTATAGGATAGTTATCCTGTACAATATGGCCAACATCCAGTTACAAATGAACACAGGCCATGTGCATCTTTCTGGGTCTGAGTCTGGATTAGCTCACTCAGGATGAATTTTTGTAGTTCCATCCATTTGGCTGTAAATTGCATGATTTCCTTGTTTCTGATAGCTGAGTAGTATTCCATTGTGTAAATGTACCACAGGTTTTTTTAATGTTTATTTATTACTTCAAGTTACATCTCCATCACTGTGCCCTCTTTTCACCCCTCCCAGTCCCACCTTCCCACCCTTTACTCCCTCTCCCTTCTGTCCTACTCCTCTGGAGTGGAGTGTCTCACATAACAGTCCCCCGCCTCAGTTCAGCAGTCATATGAGGGCCAAGAGCCTCCTCATACACTGGGGGCCTACAAGGCAGCACCACTAGGGCAAAGTGTCTCATTAACAGATGACAAGGTCTGTGCTCCTGTACCTTTTGGTGCATTGGTTATAATATAGTTATCCTGTACTATGTGGCTAAAATCCGACTATAAGTGAATAGATGCCATGTGCATCATTCTGAGTCTGGGTTAGCTCAGTCAGGATAAGGTTTTTTGGTGTTTTTTTTTTTTTTTTAATCCATTCCTCGGCTGAAGGACATCTGGGTTCTTTCCAGTTTCTAGCTATTACAAATAAAACTGCTATGAACATACTTGAGGAGATGTCCTTATGGATTGTCCAGGAATCTTTTAAATATATGCTCAGGATTGGTATGGCTGGGTCTTAAGGCAGAGCTATTCCCAGTTTTCTAAGATATTGCCAGACCCTGAAAGAACAATTCTCAATTTCATATGGAAAAACAAAAAATCCAGAATAGCTAAATCAATCCTGTACCAAAAAAAAAAAAAAAAAAAAAATCTGGAGACATCACCTTTCCTGATTTCAAGCTATACTACAGAGCAATAGTAATAAAACCAGCATGGTACTGGCACAGAAACAGACCAGTTGATCAATGGAATCTAATGAGACTGGCAATAGCCCCAAAGAATCAAATGACCTAATCAGCAGAAGTAGCTCAAAGAGACCTATGTCCCTTCTCCCATTAACCTTCTTTCTCTCCCACCTAGGGTTGGGGGTTGAAGGGAACGAGGGATGGAAGGGAGGTAGAGGTATTAAGCACAATAACTAAAGAGCAGTAAAATAAAGTGGAATGCATATATTGAATAATTAAAAAGCTTCAGTTATAGAAATAAACACACACATCAGGCATTTTATTATAGTAATGAGATAAGTAACTAATACAGAAAACCGGTGTAGAGAAGTAGGGTCATTGCTGTGTTAAGCCTGATGATGCAGTTCATGGGTCTTTGGAACTGATTAATAAGAAAAGTGTGAAAGACTGTGGAAATGTAGGAGAGGAAGACCTGGAGTGTTACAAGCAAAGCTTTATGGTCAGGTTTTTTTTTTTTTTTGGGGGGGGGGGGGGTGTATCTAGAACCCTGAGAGAAAAGTGGGCAGTGGAAAACCTGCTCAAGTGGTTTAAGAGGAAAACAAGAACTCTATTGGGCCATTTGTGTTGCACTCTGATGGCTCTCACTGCATTTTGCCTGCATCCTAAAACTTTGAGTTAGGCTAAAAGTTAAAAACAATAAACTAAATTGCTTGGTAGAGGAAAATTCAAGACAGCATAATATCCTCACAGTGACATGGTTACTGCTCCTAAAACTTTGAGTTAGGCTAAAAGTTAAAAACAATAAACTAAATTGCTTGGTAGAGGAAAATTCAAGACAGCATAATATCCTCACAGTGACATGGTTACTGCTCACTGTCCTTTGTCATATTTGCAATGAGAAATGGCAGAAATGGCCTGTTTTTATTTTTATTTTTTTTAAAAACGCACAGTCTGATGATGAAAGGGAGCATGAGGGAGTTGAAAGTTTGCATGCGAGGTGGGTATAGAAAAATCAGCAGTCAACTGTTAGTGAGATCAGCAGTATGAGAGTAGAGCCATGAGCTCTGCCAGAGGCTAAAAGGAAAAGAATCCCTAGGACAAAAAGAGCCATCCATATAAGGCTACAACCTAATATAAATTTACCTAAAAAGAACTCAAATTGAGAATGGCCACAAAAAGATTCTCAAATTCAGCTGCCAACGCGTTCTGAGGCCACTATAGCTGCAGTAAACGGTGGGGAAAGGATGCTACAATTCAAGCCAGCAGCAGAAATTGACACCTAACTCGACAAGCATGTAAAATCCAAGACATTAAGGATCATGAAAGTTTGCATCAAGTTTCTGGAAAGCCAGGTAATGTTTGGCAGGGTCATATTCCACGCAAAGATACCCTTTCTGGGGAGTGTTGAGATAAGTCTTATGGAGGCCCATAGGGAATGGCGAATGAGGCTTCAATGATGCCTAAGGCTGCTCGAATGATCTTCATCCACTGCACACAGTGTTGGTCTTCTAAGGACTGCTAGCACACTAGTAAAATCTCAAAATGGATCTGAGGCTAGGGCTGTGAATGCTTCGACCTTCTTTACAGAATTCTCCTGAGGTGACTTTGCCCCTACCCCCCATGTCCTCATAGCTACACCAACCTGACTGATTGCTATTGGCACTTAAGGCTGACATGGGATGATCTGATTGGCCTTTCAATTGTATAAAGGCTTATGTATTGAACAATAAAGTTAGATCTGCACCTTGAGTCTGGTCTCCGGAGTTTGATTCCCAGGATTCTGTGAAGACTCTGTTGCCACTCATTCCCTTTTGCATAGTTCCTGATCCCTAAACCCTCACAGGTCAATATGTGAAGGTGAGAAAGTGAAGCCTGAACTGCAATGGAAATGCCAGGGTGTTCAAAATACCAGAACAATATGATATCTGCTGTAGGCATAGAGTGGAACCAGCCCAAAAGAGACATTATGTTTTCTTCAGGTAGCAGAAGAGGAAGTGTAGGCTACCCAATGCTGTTGGAGCCCATATGATATCACTATAATCCCTATATACTTGTAGCTGGGGGTTTGGACCTGGTTTGGTCTAAACTTTCCTTGCTGTACCTCTATTGCCATTTAAATAAGAATGTTTACTATGTGCCATTCGAAGTATAAGTTTCATTTTACATGTCATGTGTTAAGAGACTGCTTTGAGTCTCAGATGAAACTTGGGACTTTGGCCTTTTGAACAGTATCATTTAAAACTGTTAAGAGTCACAAACTTTTTCAGATGAATTAAAAAAATGCATATTGCACTATAAGATATCCATGAGAATTGGAGGACCAGGAATCAAATGTTGTAGTTAAAGGTAGTATATCTAGACGTCAAGTTGATAAGGGGTGGACCTGTGATGATTGATCTTCACCATTACCTTCATTGGATTTGGAATCACCTAGGAGACACACCTCTAGGCATGTTTATGAGGGCATTTCCAGAGAAGTTTAACTGAGGGAAAAGACCCACACTATATGTAGGCAGCAAAACCCCACGGACTGGGGTCCTAGACATAATAAATGGAAAACAGAAAGCCAGCTGAGCACCATCATTCATCTCTCTCTGCTTTCTTACTACAGACCCAGTGTGACCAACTGCCATATATTCCTGCAACCATGGTCTCTCTGACTTGATAGGCTGAATTCCCTCAAGTCACAAACCAAAATAAACCATTCCTTGCTTCCTTAACTTTCTTTCATTTGAGTATTTGGACACAGTACGAAGAAAAGTAACTGATATAATTCAACTTTTCTGAATTGATTTCACAAAATCTGTGTTCTTCCTCTGTTTTGATTAATAGAACAAGTGCTCAGAGAGCTTAATGGATGCCAACAATTAGACATGTTTCCTTAAACACCAAAAATCAATAAGACTCCTAGTCTTTTCTGAGCAGCTCCATATATGTTGGACACATCTTTGACTCTCAGTTAGTCGGCCTTTCCTTGCCTTCACAGAGTCTCCAGATCAGTCAAAGTTGAGTGCTTAGGATATTCTCTTTCATTTCCAGAGCATGCTAAGAGGTCTGAAAATGCACATAGCCCTTCACATAGGTATGGCCTAGAAGACTCTAAAAATCAAGGAGAGTGCTTCAAAGCCCAAATACACGTTTTCATTCCTCTACTTTTCTTTTGAAGTCTTCTGGCTGGCCTATTATTTGTATCAACTACTATCTGAGTTCATAATTGAAGATTGGCCTCTAAATGTTTTTTTTTACAAGTGTCCCCTAGAAGAACAATTTCACATGATGATATATAAGTCAGATCAAATCAAAATACCTTTGCAAGCAGAGTCTTGCTAAGAACTGCCAAACAGACCAAATAAAAAGAATTCTCTGAAAGTGTCTGTGGGTTGACCAACTCCAATTAATACATCTGCAATGCAGTCCCTGTACCTAAGGTTCAGAGAATGCTGCGGTAGAGAGGACAGAAAGATTATAGAAACCAGAGTACTAGGATGCCTGATGCAGATTGTGTTCCCTAGACATGATAGAGGAGCTACTACATTCATGAAATCTCAATAATATGGATACCTAAACAAGAATACTGATGACACCTCTTGACATGCCAACATGGAAGGGGAAATTTCACAGAGTCCCACCCCTGGATGAAGAGCTACATATAGTAGCTGTTGAGTGGAAAATCAGTTTCTTCCAGGGATGAGATCTCACAAAGATTGCCTAGTCCCAAGTGGTCAGACTGGGCACATGGATGTATGGTTGAGCTAAATGAACTGAATATGTTATATATGCGTATGCATGTGTGTGTGTGTAAGTTTGCTGGTAACAATAATAATTAAAGAAGAGATCATGAATCTGAGAGAGGCCTATGGGGGGAGTTGGTAGTGGGAGGGTGGAATAAAGTGATATAAATATGAAATTTTGTACGAGGTTATTGAGAAAAATTAAATTAAAAAAGTGAATTCTGTAGGAATGAGACTGAAACAACTCTGTAGTTAGTATCCTCTTCATGGCTGGTCTTCACTACCACCATGGTCTGTTAGTTGCTACGGCTACAACTAGAATGGAATGGACATTCCATTCCACATGGGATGGATGGATAGATGGAGTTTGAACACACAGCTTACTCTTAAATTCTGGAAGAGCTGGCCCTGACCTGTGTTTTTCCTCTCGATTTCCACCTATTTCTGTGGAGATGAACATCTTTCTATGGTCACTCTTAGTGCTGGCTTCTCTGCTTGCATTCCACTTCACTGCATGAGGAAATATTTTATGGCCTGAACTGGGACTCTTTCCCTTTCTTTATATTTATCCCAATGTTATAGAAAATGTTAAACTCTTAAGGTGGTAGAAATTTATTTTGAGGGATACTGATGTCCCAAAGAAATAAAGTTGCTATTGTTGTTTTATTTGAGCCATAAATGTTACTAATTGTCAAGAATTGGCAGCTGTCTAAGTCCCCTGAGATCTTGATCCTAGGAAATCACCTATGTTCTCTTCCTAGGTAGGTGCCTTATTTTCCAATTTTCCACAGTGGTATTTTAGACCCTTTACTTTTACATTATAAAAATCAAGACCTCTTTGTAAACTCCAGCAATTCTTTGATAGCAGGTTGCCAGAACAGGACAGTCCCTAATGTACAGAGCAAAGGAGCCTCTTCCGGACCTTCTATGCCCTTTCCAGTCAGGTTTGGCCTATCTCTCTCTGTTTTCCTAGATTCAGTATTCTGCCCTGATTAAGGGGAAAAAAACACTTCTTCCTGCCAGGAACAGTTAAGACTCTTCAGAAGCAACAGCTGACCTGAAGTGATGTTTATTCTATGGAGCAAGTCACTCACCCAGACAGATCATTACATGTCTAGGTGAGAATACCCAGATGGGTAATATTTCTGATTTTATTTGAAGTCCTTTTGTACCTTTTGCTTGATTACCATTATTATACCATTTCTTTCCAGGTCTTACAGAGCAAATCCAGAAATATATCCAAGCAAATAATAATAATAATAATAATAATAAATTTTCCAATTAATAATTAAGATAAAACTCATACCATAGTATGTCACTACAATTAACCCACAGAATAAGACATAATGCAGGGATTGTTATGGTCCTGAGGCACAGTGGACAGTTTGGGAGCCTGTGTTTTAGCGTAAGAGTTACTCACTAAATAGAAACTTAATGTTCCCAAGTTGACAATGTAGGATCACTCTAGAGAATGTGTCTGTCAATTATTACCTAAATATCTGTAGACTGCAGACTCTTGGGTGTTTGTTTGTTTGTTTGTTTCCAATCTGTTAACTAAATGAACAGAATGGTTTTGTTGGCTTAAAAAAAAAAAAAGAAAACTACCATGGAAAGGTCCCCTCCCCACTCCAACTGAAAACAGCCCCAGCATTTCTTAACTGCTCAGTTTCAAACTTCCAGACACAAGGTCACTGATACAAGTGGAGATGGCTCCAGTGGACACATTTGTCTCCCTCCAAGTGTGGCCTGAAACATCTGGCTGGGACAGAAAGTCATGGACACCTTGCTCATGGTTGCAGACAAATTCTGAACCAGTCTATGAGTCTGGGGAATGAAGCACACACCAAAACCTCCTGACCATTTATTTCTATTCAACAGGAATAAGGAAGCAATAACCTTGCTTCTAATGCAAATTCCAAGGAGGGAACTAAATAAATTGCCTCTACTCTACACACACCACTATTAATCTATACAAATACTGGTCAATTAAATTAGATTACACTTGTAAAGTACCTGGCACCAGGGCTGGACAGTCAGGCTTCCTGTAAATCTTAGCAGCAATTAATAATAAATCATATTCTGAACTACTTAGCAGACTTTTGGCATTGCACTTAAAATTCTAACCGAATTGATGACCTCGGTGCAAAGGCACCAAATAAAATACTCTTTGTAAATACCTTGGGCTTCAGGCACCAGTCCATGTGTGAAAGGTCGGGTGTTCCACTTCTGGACATTGGATGAGCAGTCTACAGGTGGGCATTTGAGAAAGGAAGATGGGATCCCAGCATCGTGGAGGTGATGGATTAAAGTCTTACAATCAATGAAGGCAAAATGTGACATGTCTGACTCCTGTTTCATTGGAAACACCATGGACAGCCAGTAAACCATGGACACTGGACTTCAAGCACCTGTGAATGGAAGAACCACCATGCTACCTCTCTTGGCTAATTTCTGCTTTGAGATGCATTTTAGAAAAATTCCTGTCTTTGTAGACTTGGTTATCTGTTTTTTATGTTCAGAGCACACTGATTCACTTGGCAGCATTTTGTTATTGCTATTGTTGTTGCTGCTGCTGCTGTTGTTGTTGTTGTTGTTGTTCTTCTTCTTCTTCTTCTTCTTCTTCTTCTTCTTTTTCTTCTTCCTATAGCACCTTGTAGTTATAATCAACTTCGTCACCAAGGTAAGTCAAATCCATTTGGCAAATATGTGAAGTGCTAAAAACCTTGACTCCTCTTGGTCTCTCCACATAATTTGAAGATGCCTTGCCCTGATTGGTTTGAACTTGAATTAATTATTCAGAGGCAAAAAAATAATGACATTAGCAAGATAACATAAGAAAGCAATTAAGTTTAACTATAGGTTAAGTGGTATTGATAATTTTAAAAAACCCTGGAATTGGAATTCAAATAGACTGACTCTTCCACTTACATATCCTTGCCTTCCTCTTGCAAGGTGGTTTCTTTTGGTCTTTGTTTGTATGGCTGGTATGACCAGAACACCATCATCTCTCTTCTCTTATCCAAGTCATTAGTTAAAACATCCAAATTCAACATCATAGGCAGGTCTGTGCTCTGTAGACAGTTCATACCAGTTACTGCATTTCTGTCCCTCCTATGGCAGTGAATGAATCAGGAGAGTAGGCAACATCAGGTGGACTCATCAAAGCAAATGTTCTGCTTGGATTTATGCTACAACCATTTGAGGAAGAGGATTTCTCTTTTTACATAGTGGACACTATATGCTGACTGTGATGACATCCAAAAGAAAAAAGGGTTGCATGAAATTAACACAACCACTTGTCACAGATGATAAAGAAACAGACCTTTGAGCATCTGAGTGTAATCATGCTGAAGCTATGTAGCAGATTTTTTAATTCCTATTAAGCAATGCCTTCCCTTTATAGTTATATGGACTACAACATCCTTAGTTACTGTGGAAAGTAAGTAGTGACATACAATATGGCCAGGATTGGGAATCCAATAGTGACCTAAAAAAGTGCAGTTCCTGACTTACAGTAGCATCATTATTATAAGACATACAAAGGAGTAAACAAGTCACCATCAACTACCAAGAGTGGAGAAATGAAGTGGTGTAAGAGCCAATAGGTGCTCCTGACCCAGGATAGGGCAAGTTTGAGGGGAAGACTTCCAGAAAGGATGGCATTGGATGAATTACCTGTCAACTATTCTGAGGGGCTCAAATTAAAGCTGTTATGCTTATAAGTCAAGCTGAGTACATAGCAAGCACTAGTGTTGACACCTGGCCAGAGGGGCCCTCATTGAAACTCTGAAACTGTGACTTCCTTAAAATTCCCACTGGATTAGATGTCATCCTTTCATTCTATTTTAATGGCTGAATTTGCATTATTCATCATTATTTTCTCAAAAACATAGATTATCCCAGCTGTTCGGCTGCCGTATATACAGTTTCCAACCTCAACGCCCACTCCCAATCAGAATTTTGGCCATGGCCCCAGTTGGTGCTGAGAGAGAACACATAAACTTTAAATACTAAAACAATCTGTGATGGAAGGGAAAAAATTCAGCAACTGACAGTGTGGCAGAACTGTACTGGGAAGGAAAAAAGTCACCTCCGAGCACCCGTACTTGAAATGTGACTTATGCTGACACAGCAATCCTCTGACAGGTTTAACAAACCCATCAAATGTCACAGACTTATAAAATACATTTGTGGTTGTTTTTTCAGAGGGAATAGTAAACATCAGGGTTTGAGTTATAGATTACATTTTGGTAATGAACGAAGGACAATATTCATTCCCATGTGATAAATATGACCTTCATATGTATTCATTTCAGACCACAGATAAGAGTTAAGGTTTTCTTAGATTTCTCAACATCTAGCCTTAGGATTTTTTTCCCAAATCCTGAAAGGTTTTGTGAGGACTTACCTGGTCACAGGCTGCATCTGTAGATGGTATGTCTCAAGGTCAAAAGACTGGATATCAGTTTGTGTCTAAGAGATTTGGAATGCAATGCTGTCAGGATCAGGACAACTGAGATGGTAAGTGTGCTTGATGCCTCACCTAACAATCTGAGCTTGCTCATTGGCATCACATGGTTGAAAGTGAGAATCAACTCCTGCACGTTGTACTCGCATCTCTATGCATGTACCATGCCATCCACACAGGCACACACACACATATAGAATAAATTTTAAAATACCTTTTAAATTTCTATGCAAAGAGTGACTTCAAAACTAAAGAGCATAAAGTGTTAGAAAGTAGTAAAATTTGCATAAAATTTGTAACATTTATACAGTCATTTTGGTTGAGGTAATTTATATTTGGAAGAATGTTCAAGAAGTCAGTCTAAAAGTATTGGCTGATCAGGTCTGATGACCACAGTGTCTAAGACAGCCTAAATGACTGTTGCCTCCTTATACTTATATCACAGTGAGTCCTTTCCAACAATGCATAAAACTGGCCAATAAAATCAACCAAACATTGCCAAAATGATCCACTAAGGTTTTTTTTTTTTTAAGATATTGTAGTTTCTGATGTGTTCCCTCTTGGAAAAGTCACTTTAGACAATGACAATCACCATTACATAAGCATATTGGAGTCCTTTTATGGAGAAGGTCAAGTGAGGAATGAAATTTCTCACCCACTTGCCAACCCTGTATATAGTTCAGCCTACTAGAAATTCAGGCACTTTGACTGCACTCTCATGAGATTAACAAACCCAACCTGCCCACCTAAGCTACTATAGGCTAACAGATATCATGACATGAAAGGCACCCATTATTATTTTAATTCACTGTTGTGGGCTAATTTGTTCTGCAAAGACAGGTAACTCACTAGTGAGATAACCCAATATTTTCTGTAAGGGGTTATTTATTATTAATATTATTTATACTATTAATAAAAGAAGGGTATTGTTCTAAATATCTGTCAATGCTGACTACTGTTATGACAAGAGGCCAATACATTTTTCTCATATTCTATTAATTTTAAGTTTGGAGTCTGATTGATTGCCATGTTCAAGATGCCTGTATCTCCATTCAGTATATACCCAGTTCCAAGGCACATTGACATAAAGGGGAACTAGCTTCTACTCCATCTGCAAAGAACTGCTTGGTCAAGATGCTCACACCTATTCATGTACCCTGAATGTCCATCTGACCATAAACATCTTTAAGCCCAATCTTTCACCAGCACACACAGTTGTAAGGTCCTCAAACCAAATCATAAACACTGTGACAGCAAGGTATGCCTCATTAGAATTCACCCTGTCTCTCAAGCAAATGTATTCAAGCAGAGTCAAGTCCTTCTGAATGTCAAATACTGACCCACAGACACTGTCAGTCACATTCATTTCTGGTTAATCTTTCTGATGTCTAAGGAAAATATTTCCTCCCACTTAAATTCATCCTTGCCCAGGATGAATTACCCAGCACCAAATATTACCAGTCAAACATGATGAGCCCCTGACATCTTTGCATTTTCCTCCTTTCTCACTGCCATTTCTCTGGGAACTCTCTTAGCAACAAAGAGCCTTCAGGTTTAGGTACCTTGTATGTGTATTTGTGTGCCTGTGTCTGAGCGACTTGAATCTGGGTACTTTCTGATGCAGCAACCTCTTTCCTTTCTCTATCAATCCTACAATACCTCATTTCATAAAAGTCATGTCACTTTACCAGTTTTTATCTACACATGCCACTGTTCTTCCACTTGTCACAACTGAGGTTGATGGAGAGAATGCCCTGTGGTAATCATTGGGAGGGAATCAGCTTCCTCCCCTTCTAGGCACATTTGATCTTAGACCATCAAGTGAGTAAGTATTAAGCATTTCCTAAGCATCTCCGGCCCCACCAGAAACTGTACCAAAAATGTGCAAGATGGAATAGTAGCCAATCCACCTCATTAGGTCAGAGGCTGGGTCTGTCTTGTTCATCCTGGTTCCACTGCATGGGACCCACCAAGAAGATATGCTGATCTAAGTGGGAGATGAAGTAAAAGATCAACAAATCTTAATGGGCACAGTATAAGCAATAGATGCTTACAAAAAATAAATAGAGGTGAGATGTCCAAACCTTAGTATTCTAAGACAACGAGGCATGGAAGAATGTGAGTCTGCTCTGTCTATGATGAGTTCCTTAGGAAATGTCCACTCTCAGAGTCAGCATCTGACAGTAGCCATTAATTCTGCTTTTGTTCCCCTGACTTGAAAACCTTAAGGACTAGATGATATTTTTGTTCTGTTTACTGTATGATTCAGTGGTAAGGTAACATAAATTCAGGAGAGTTAGACCTAAGGTATCTTTATCTTTCTATTAAGAAAAAAAAGTTGCAGTGGGTCAAAGAGTGGGTGGTGAGTTTTTCTCAGCAAGGAATATTAGGGGGACAATAAGTTATCCGTGTACCTCAAGAAGCATTGTTTGTTTCATGCTACACATATCATGCAAGCCTCAAGTAGAATTACTTCTCTAAATATCCGCTGAAGGAGGGACAAAAGCCAGCACACAATGGCACTCAACTTTTAATTCCAGTGACAGCTAAAACACCATTAAACTGTACTTCAAGTCTTTGAAGTACTAAAAAGTTCAGTCTGAAAATAGTGTATGGCCATGTATCCAATTTAATAGCTAATGCAGTTCCCTCGCTCTGTAGTTGAGAAGACATTCAAAGTACAAAGGGATGCTACTGGAAACTTTAAAGACCCAAAATAAAGGAGCCACCCTTTCAGAGTAGGATAAAAGGAATGTGGAAATCCTTACCTCCTCATCCCACTTAACATCCATTATCCAATCATATCAGACATTCTTTAGGGGTCAGAAAAACGATTGGTTAAGAGTGTAAACTGTCTCCCAGACTTCCTCCTCCTCTAGAGCCTATAAACTCTTGTCTCAATTCTAGCACCTAATGTCCATGACCCTCAACCTTCTCATCTGCAAATGCAGATGGCAATAGTCCATCCCTTATAAAGTTCTAAGACAATTAAATAGAGTGGTATATTCATGGTCACACTAAGCCACCACATGATGAGAACCTATGAATCACACTCACAGTGAAGTGATAAATTTTTGTTTTCAGTCCTAGGAGTGGTATTCGCATTTGTCACTATGGAGACTATTGAAAAAGCAGCACTCTGAAGGAGAGTGATCTCCAGCACATAAATTCCTTGTATGACACTTCTGAGGCTGATGGCTCAGAGGCCAAAGGAAGAAAAAACACAGTCAGAACAAAACCTCCATTACTCCTTGGCCACAGCTGTCCCAAAATGTAAAACCTTCCCTTTCTGTCAATAATGTCCATATTCTATAAAGAAGCTAACAATACTGCAGGCGAGTGGTCCAAGGCCTATGCCTAGGATCATGTCATTGATTGAAGCAGTTGTTTTCATTGTCATTGGAGTCTCTGACATTTCTTACCTTCGTGCTTCCTTCCAACTTTGACATTTATTATACTATACTATACTATACTATACTATACTATACTATATTATATTATATCATATTGCAAGGAGTTTGGCATGGTAGGTTCTAAGAAAAGAGAAACACAAACACATACAACACACAAATCCCCTTCAATTTGTATTCTAACCCCCCCCCCCCATTCAGCATATATTTAGAGAAGTAATTCTTCTGGCTTGGGGGTGTGCATACTATGAAAAACCAAATAATCAAGGTAGCTTCTCAAGGTGCATCATGGATTATTTACTCTAATCATTCCCACTGATAACATGGAAAACTCTTTTTATCATGACATGGAGTCAGCCCACTGACACACCATGCTCCTTCAATCTTGGACCTCATATATTAATCAGTGTAGTTCAAGTACTACTGTGTTACCCTATTATCCTCATATACAAACCACCTGTTGCTTAATCTGACACTTCATTCTAAGGTCACAAAAAATAAATGTACAGCAGAAGAAAAACACAGGGGACTTACAAGTGATAATTTACTAGAGTGACAAAAAAACATGTAATGTTGTGGGAACAAGCTGGCTTCAAGCATTTCCTTATCTGGAAAAGTCTAACATATTTTTGTACAAGGTGATAGTTTAAATAGCTTGCTAAATCCATATTTCACAGTAGAGTTTACAAGGCTTTCTTGTACAAGCTGAAACTTGCAGAATTAAGGGTTCTGCTGTGGGTATAGCCAAACTTTTTATGGTGTTCAATACACACATCCCTTTCCTTCCTGTATCCTGATGTAAGAAATCTACATGTGAATAGTAAAAAGAGACAGTAAGTGTTATACAGGAAGACAAATTTTACTGTTTTGGTAGAAAACGAGGGGCATGTGTTTATCGCTTCCATATAAGAACTAAAAGTGTTTAACACATTCACTAGACATTGAGAAATGAAGTTGTGAATTGGTGATAAGCATGTACCAGTTGGACAAATATAATCATAAGGTTACAAAGAGAATGTATCAAAGTTCTTTTCAAAACCTAGAGAAAAACAAATGTCTAGGAGTTCACCTACAAATTAGGTATTTCAGAGAAGATTGACTGTCAAGATCTATCAGAGATCACATTTCTAGAAATCTACACGGACTGCTCTATGTTTTGTTAGCTTGTTCCCCTAACAATCTGTAGAAAATAGAAGCTGATGAATTTTGTAATGTTTTTTTTGTTTGTTTGTTTCTAACAGCCATTATTTAAACTATTATTTTTTGACAACATTGTCCTAAGAATGCAAGACCCCAAGCCAGATCTTGTCTACATTCTTTGGGCTTGATGGAAAATAGTGTGGTATTATAGTCAGTCCCATGAATGGCCAGGAATACTTACTTCATGAATCATGAAGACATAGGTAGGATGGTGGGTGGTGCACATTGGATAGATCTGGGATTCTGTGAACATGTTCATGGTTCTGGGCCCCAGGCAATGACAGAAATGCCTCTGCATACCAGGTGAGGATAATGTCCGTAGAGCCTAACACCCTTTTAATTCCATAAGTTTGATTTATTTAAATAATCAGAGACTTAGCCTCCTAGTCAGGAAAATGAGGATTGAAATGGTCCTTGAATATAAATATCCACAATATGTCACTATGAGGAGTTAACTTACTTTTTTCTTTATGAAAATGGGATAGTAAGTCTAAGAAAATCCCTCATGTTGTAAGTTTAATGCATTCTTTGTGTCAACTCTGAAGGACTATGAGCAAATTCCACAAAACAAGGTAAGTTAAATGAGGAAGGGGAATAGTGATTTTTAAAAAATGGGGAAGAAATACTTTTTTAAAATGCTTTGGCAAACTAGGGAAAATAACTCATATATAAATAGGAAATAGTTAATAAAGCATTTGTCGAGCAGAATAAAGGCCCAAGTTCAATCACTAAAATCCACATTTAAAAATTGGGCCTAGACAGGAGATCATCAAACTTAGGGCTGAAATCAACAACTTAGAAACAAAAAGAACTATACAAAGCATGAATGAAACCAAGAGTTGGTTCTTCGAGAAAATCAACAAAATAGACAGACCCTTAGCCAAATTAACTAAAAGACAGAGGGAGAAAACACAAATCAACAAAATCAGAAATGAAAAGGGAGAAATAAAAACAGACATTGAGGAAATCCAGAGAATATTTGGATCCTACTTTAAAAATCTATACTCCACCAAATTTGAAAACTTAAGTGAAATGGACAATTTTCTTGATAGATTCCACCTACTGAAGCTAAATCCAGATCAGACAAACAGATTAAACAGCCCTATAACCCCTAAGGAAATAGAAACAGTCATTAAAAATCTCACAACCAAAAAAAGCCCAGGGCCAGATGGCATTAGGATGGAATTCTACCGGACCTTCAAAGAGGAGCTAACACCAAGACTTTTCAAACTCTTTCACCAAATAGAATCTGAAAGAACATTGCCAAACTCATTCTACGAGGCCACAATCACCCTGATTCCTAAACCACACAAAGTCCCAACAAAGAAAGAGAACTTCAGACCAATCTCCCTCATGAACATAGATGCAAAAATACTTAATAAAATACTAGCAAACCGAATTCAAGAACACATCAAAAGTATCATACACCATGATCAAGTAGGCTTCATCCCAGGGATGCAGGGATGGTTCAACATACGAAAATCTATCAACGTCATTCTCCATATAAACAAGATGAAAGAAAAAAACCACATGATAATCTCGCTAGATGCAGAAAAAGCATTTGACAAAATCCAACACCCCTTCATGCTAAAAGTTCTGGAGAGAACGGGCATAGGGCCGTACCTAGAAATAATAAAGGCAATATACAGCAGGCCAGTGGCCAACATCAAAATAAATGGAGAGAAACTTGAAGCATTTCCTCTAAACTCAGGGACAAGACAAGGATGTGCACTTTCACCATATCTCTTCAATATAGTACTTGAAGTTCTTGCTAGAGCAATAAGACAACTAAAGGACATCAAGGGGATAAACATCAGAAACGAAGAAGTCAAATTATCCCTATTTGCAGATGATATGATAGTATACACAAGCGACCCAAAAAATTCCACCAGAGAACTCTTACAGCTGTTAAACACCTTCAGCAAAGTGGCTGGATACAAAATTAATTCAAAAAAATCAGAAGCCCTTCTGTATACAACAAACAAAAGGGCTGAGAAAGAAATAAGGGAAACAACTCCCTTCACAATAGCCACAAACAACATAAAATACCTGGGGGTAACTCTAACCAAGCAAGTAAAGGACCTGTACCTCAACTACTTCAAGCCCTTGAAGAAAGAAATGGAAGAGGCCTTTAGAAGATGGAAAGATCTCCCATGCTCATAGATAGGTAGGATCAACATAATAAAAATGGCCATCCTACCAAAAGCAATATATAGATTCAATGCAATTCCTATCAAAATACCAACACAATTTTTTATAGACTTGGAAAGAGCTAGTCTCAATTTCATATGGAACAACAAAAAGCCCAGAATAGCTAAATCAATCCTGTACAATAAAAAAACATCTGGAGGTATTACCATCCCAGATTTCAAGCTGTACTACAGAGCAATAGTTGTAAAAACAGCATGGTATTGGTATAGAAACAGACCAGTAGATGAATGGAATCGAATTGAAGATCCAGAAATAGGCCCACACACTTATGGCCACCTAAATTTGACAAAGAAGCCAAAACAGCACAATGGAAGAAGGGCAGCATCTTCAACAATGGTGTTGGTCCAACTGGATGTCCATTTGTATAAGAATGAAGTTAGACTCATACTTATCACCTTGTACAAAACTTAAGTCCAAGTGGATCAATGACCTTAACATAAGGCCGGTCACACTAAATCTACTAGAAGATAAAGAGGGAGAAACCCTCGAACTCATTGGCACAGGTGACAACTTCCTGAACAGAACAACCACAGCTCAGGACCTGAGATCAACAATCAATAAATGGGACCTCATGAAACTGAAAAGCTTCTGTAAGGCAAAGGACACTGTCATTTGAACAAAACGGCAGCCTACAGACTGGGAGAAAATCTTCACCAACCCCACATCTGACAGAGGGCTAATATCCAAAATCTACAAAGAACTCAAGAAATTAAATGCCAAGAAACCAAATAATCCAATCAAAAAATGGGGGACAGAGCTAAATAGAGAATTCACAAAGGAGGAATCCCTAATGGCTGAGAGACACTTGAAGAAATGCTTAACATCCTTAATCATCAGAGAAATGCAACTCAAGACGACTCTGAGATTCCATCTCACACCTGTCAGAATGGCTAGGATCAAATCCTCAAATGACAGCACATGCTGGTGAGGGTGTGGAGAAAGGCGTACCCTACTCCATTGCTGGTGGGATTGCAGGCTTGTGCAACCACTATGGAGGTCAGTCTGGCGATATCTTAGAAAACTTGGAATAGTTCTGCCTCAGGACCCAGCCATACTACTTCTGGGTATACACCCAAATGCCTCTTCACGGAATCATAAGGAAGTTTCCTCATCTATGTTTATAGCAGCCTTATTTGTAATAGCTAGAAACTGGAAACAACCCAGATGTCCCTCAACCGAAGAATGGGTTAAAAAACTGTGGTACATCTACACAATGGAATATTATTCAGCTATCAGGAACAATGAAATTTTGCAATTTGCAGCCAAACGGATGGAACTAGAAAAGCTCATCCTGAGTGAACTAACCCAGACTCAGAAGGATACATATGGCATCTATTTACTTATAGTAGGATTTTAGCTATATAGTAGAAGGTATCTATACTACAACTAACACACCAAAGGGAACTTGGACATAGACTTCTTATTTTTAATTTTTAATTTTTAATTTTTATTTATTTTTTATATATTAGTTATATTTTTTTCTATTTTTTAGTCTTTTCTATCTATTGTATGCTTATTGATTTGTTTGTTTAGTAGTTCTCTCTCCCGGGCAATGAGACACTTTTCACTGATGGTACTGCTTCGTAGATCCCCAATCAATTAAGAGGCTCTTGGCCCTCATACGACCTCTCAACTGAGATGAGGGACTGTTATATAAGGACACCCCATCCCAGAAAAATGGGATGGAAGGGTTAGGAGGTAAAGAAAAAAAATGAAATGTGATGTTTCAGCCTTTTACTACTAACTGTCATGAACTGTTTGGGATAATTAAGAATGCAAACTAATGGTTATGCAAGCCAGTCATACTGTTAGGTACTATGACAGCCTATTATAGTTACTTACTAAGCTAATCAGAAATAAACCTGCTAAGAGACAAGCAACATCTGCTTACCTTAATATAAGAGATAGATAGGGCCTCTTCAAAAACCTAAAGAGATCTGCACAATATGGCATTCAAAGATGTTTTCGTAACTTTGGATTTTTTTTTCTCAAGACATATCAACTCCTGACAGCACCCCCTATTCTCCTCCAAGTAGAAGATGAGCATCGAAGAATCTCCAGTGGGAGATGATTGAATTAGTCGCAAGCCTATCTCTTTGTAGGAAAATCCCCTTGCTCCAACTGTAGACAGAATGCTGTCCAAAAAGGACAAAACCTGGAAGCAGGTAAGTCGACAGCCTACTTCTGCCAAGACAGGGTAGGCAAGTCCTTCATAACCCCTGCTCTACAATCAATGTCTGTCAGAGCAACGGGGCCAAACGACTGAAGAGCGATGCTGTAATGTATGGAGAGAAAATGGGAACTGTCCAGGCAGCCACTGGTATGTCATTTCTTAGTTTGGAAAGCTGCAGACCCTGTACTTCCTATAAAATCAGATATATTTGTCCCTCTCAGGTCTCTGAGGTGATTGAACAACAGATAGATAAAGTCTCATAATTAAATTTTGAGTTGTTTAGGAGTCAAGAGAGTGTTATACATCTAAGAAGATACTTTCAAAGTTGTGTTGCAATTAGTATGAATGTTGAGTCAGATATAGAACTTTAAACTCATGGAGATGGTTAGATAGTAGAATGTGAAAGTCAGGTACCAAATACATATGGACTGGTCATTGGGAATATACGTTAAGCCATATAACCCTCATAACTGTGGCCTAATTACCTCTGTTGTACTGTATTGTATTTATTATTATAAGAGAAAGAGCCATTTGTTGGACCGAAAGGGGAAACTGTAGGGGGAAATAAAATATACCTTAAACTTAAAAAAAAAGGGGAATAGGATGGGGGGGGTTGAGGGTGGGAGGGTGGGACTGGAGGGGAATAGGGAGGGGACTGCGATTGAGATGTAACTTGAAGAAATAAAAAATAAAGGAAAAAAAATTGGGCCTAGAGGAGCATACCCATAATCCCAGCACAGGGGAAACAGAGACAGGGGGATCCCTGGGGTTAGCCAGAGGGTCAACTCAGCTGAATTATGGGGCTCCAAACTAGGGACAGAGAGACCCTGTCTCAACAACAACAAAAACAAAAGGATAGATAGATGGCCCCTGAGGAGTAATAAAAGGAGTTGACCTCTGTACGTGCATACATGTACAATTTTCATGCATACATGTGCAGAGTGTGAACACTAAAACACGTGTATTCAAATGCACATGCACATAGAAAAATGCTATAAAATGGTAGAATTTGAGACTAGAGAAAAATGATGATATTGAAGATCATCTAAGAAGTATCAGATTGAGTGAATGTTCTGGTGTGGAGTAATCGTTTTCTGTGGCACTGGTAACAGGTGTCACTAGGCCACATGAGATTTACTATTCCATGGGTCAGTAACTTCCCTGCCATAGTGAAAGGCATGAGTTTATAATTCTGGAACACCCAAAGAATAGGATCTCAATATAAAGATTCTGTAGTGGCTTGTGCAACCACTACGGAGGTCAGTCTGGCGATATCTTAGAAAACTTGGAATAGCTCTGCCTCAGGACCCACTTCTGGGTATATATATATATGACTCCTCACCAAATCACAAGGAAGTTGCCTCATCTATGTTCATAGCAGCCTTATTTGTAATAGCTAGAAACTGGAAACAACCCAGATGTCCCTCAACTGAAGAATGGATTAAAAAACTATGGTGCATCTACACAATGGAATACTACTCAGCTATCAGAAACAAGGAAATTATGCAATTTGCAGCCAAATGGATGGAACTAGAGAATCTCATCCTGAGTGAGCTAACCCAGACTCAGAAGGATGCACATGGCATCTATTTACTTATAGTCGGATTTTAGCCATATAGTACAAGATAACTATACTACAACTAAAGCACCAAAGGGAACATGGAGATAGACGTTTTGGTTGTTTGTTTGTTTTCTCTCCCTGGTGGTACTGCCTTGTAGGCCCCCAGTGTATGAGGCTCTTGGCCCTCATATGACTGCTGACCTGTGGTGGGTGACTGTTATGTAGGGACACTCCACTGCAGAGTAGTGGGATGCAAGGGCTAGGGGGTAGAGGGTGGGAGGGCAGAACTGGGAAGGGTGGAAAGAGGATACTATGATGGAGCAGTAACCTGAAGAAATAAATAAATAAAATTTAAAAAACAAAAATAAAAAAATAAAGATTCTGTAGTAGTGAAGCCATTTTGTGGGAAAAGACTTAGATCTCAACTGATTAGCCCAAGTAACACCCATGATTGTCTCAGTTCCCCAGTGGGACTAGTAAGTACCTCAAGCCATAATGAGGGTCTCAACTCATTAGATGAAGGTTGAGGAGAAGTTCCCTCTCTGCTTGTTGATGGTAGTAAGGATTTTCTTCAGTCAGGTTAAACTGAATAAATCCAAGATCTTCATACTGGATGGATGATTATTGCATATTTATCCTTCTACCATTGGATTTATCAGAAAATTTAGAAGACAGAGAAATGGCCTGTGTGAGAGTCTGAGGCTTGTGGGAATTGGAGACAGAAGCTGCATTAGTATCATCATCACAGTAGCAGGGCCTCCTTGTGTTGTCAGGAAACACAAAACAAAGTAGAGGGCTGGGTGTGTCAGGGCATGGCTTACAACATGGCAAAAGATAGCTCAAGCCATCAGGAGCTGCCTGGAACTATAGGCAAGATTATAATGTCGTCACAAAATGTCTCTGAACTTTATGCTTCTGACCTGACAATATTATGACTTGCCCTAATCTCAGTATCTCTTATTATAATCACAGGTATGCACATTCTGCTGAGAGTTTAACATTCCAAAGGTAGGTTTTCAGTAGTAATTATCTAGAAATATATACAAGATAAATATTACCAGTTACCAGCCTTCATTCACCTACATCTAAGGGCTTTGCCCTAAAGAATCAATTTCATTGAAAAATTTTTAATCCGTGTATTAATCAAGGCCCCTTTTTGATGGGAAGTAAACCATGACACAAACTGAAAAAGGATCTACACACGAACCTAACTGAGATGGCTATGGTGGAAGAGCTTCCAACAACTTAGGACTTAAACATCTGTAAAACTTGGCTTCTTCCATCAGTATCATTCCTCTGGGTTGGCATCTCCCAGGCAGGCCCTTTCCTCTTGGTGACAGATGGTCTAGCAGACTTACTTTTTCTCTCACAGTGGTTAAATCAAAAGTCCTTATACTGAGTGTCTTTGTTTACTTCTGCTACAGTGAACTCTCTTGACCCAAGCTCACCTATTGTCACTAGTCCGTGTTGATTTTCCTAGCTAGGGTCACTCGGCCTATTATAAAGAGAAAAGCAGTCCATCTACATTAAATCTTCATGAAATGGATTAGACTGGGACTTTATCTCCTAAAACAGAAGTGTCTCAGGGAAAAGAAATAATAAATGAAATAAACACAAGGCAAGAAAAGCAACAAATGACAAGCAAAACTGCTTGATGAGTGTATGGACTGTCCTGACCAACTTTTGTCAACGCGACACAAGCAAGAGTCCTCAGGGAAGAAAATCCTCAACTGAGAAAATGCCTCTATCAGATTGCCACTAGCAAGTGTGTAAAGGGCATGTTCTTGATTCATGATTGATGTGGAAGAGCTCATTCAACCGAAGGTGGTGCCACCCCTGGGCAGGTGGTCCTCCAGTGTATAAGAATGCAGGCTAAACAGGTTACAGGGAGAGAGCACTGAACTGCTTTCCTCCATGGACTCTGCATCAGCTCCTGCCTCTGCTCCTGCCTGAGCCCCTGCCCAGGCTTTCTCTCATGAAAGACTGTAGGATTCAAGGTAAAATAAACCCTTTCCTCCCCAAGTTTCTCTTGGCAATATTGTTTCATGACAGCAATAGAAACATAACAAAGACACTGACATACAGAGAAAGTTAGGATGCACTCTAATCCCAAGCATAGACCCCAAGTTCCTCAGTAGACATTAGTATTGTTTCTGGAGCACAGGCAACTGTCCAACTCCTAAAGCACTTCTCCGAAAGCAAAGGATCAGAGGTCTTCAGACTCTTGTCTCTCATCTCTCTTCATAGACTTTAAAAAATACTAAATCAAGCATTTGTGGGTAAATTGTGGTCCCTTGCCTTCTTAATGACCAACTTTATGCAATGAGTTCAGTCACTCAATTGATCCCTTACAGTTAAAACACAAATCCAAATATTCAATTGACCCTTTTCAGTCTAGGGTTTTAAAATTCCTAAACAGTGTCTCCTTCATCAGAATGGGTTTTTTTTTTCATCTGTCTTCCTCTCTGCTTTCTTCTGGTACATTCCTTTCATATCTCCTGTGTGTTTTATATCTATGTGTATTCTCACAAAAAGATCCTTGAATTCAACTTAATATCCTTTAATTCATCCAATAAAGATCATAGTAAATTCTACATTGTTCTATTTACCCAACAAGAGTCTCCAAATAATTTCAGCAATTATTTAAAGCCGTTGGGTCATACATGGCCACCATTATATCAGTGAAGACCATGGCTCAACTATTTAAATGTGTAATTCCATGCTGGTGTGGGAGACAATCACAGTTTTCTCTGGATCTCTTCTCTTTCATCTGCAACTGTCTACCACAACCTTTGGCCATCAGAATATGTAAACAACTTCTCATACTACATTGTCTGAGCATATCCTCCCATCTCATTAAGGAAAGTAGAGCAGGATCCACTGACCCCATTTCACAGATATCACAGAACAGTGGCATCAAGTATGATAGATAATTCATCCAATCGTCCAAGAACGATCTACCTACAACACACAGGTTTAAATTCTTGGAGTTATATCAGCTTATATTATTAACCTAGTCAAACTCCTCACGAGTCCTGTAAGAGAGATCAGAAAGTAAACTGACATGCATATGAAGTGAAATAGTGGAGATCTAAAATAAAAAAATCAGATTTCTGACCTCACATTTAAAGAACTGCTCACCATAGATGGCAGAGTGGCCAGAATCCCTGAGGAAATGAGGTATCCTCATCTTAGTGACAGCGTGCAGGATGGGTATAAAAAAGCATTCTGTAAGCCCCAGTCAAGGCCTTGCTGCCAATCCACAACAGCACTGACCCCATGCTCTTCATTCAAGCAGTGCAAGAAGTTGATGTAACTCTGTTCCAACTCAGGCATCCTTGGTTAAAGAGTAAGGCCTCTGCAAGGTTGTCTCTCACTGCAGAAGCCTTCACAAAGGAAAAGCATACTTTTCAAAAGTAAAGGAGACACTTGTCCAGGTGAAAGCGTCAGTGTGTAGATATGATGTGTAAGATATGATAAATAGCAAGCAGAATACAAATAGCTACCTGTGATGAACAAGCGTAGGAAACAGTATGAGCAGCAGATAAGGACTACTGCCAATGAACTATGAAAACAAGAACAGATAAAGTAGAAACACAATAGCAACCAATGAACAGATGAATACTGTAAAGTTCAATTAATAAAGTTCTTCAAGTTAACTTAATGATGGGAAGGGGTAGCATCTTACGCTCCTCAAATACGGAAGGAAACTTCTAGATTCATTTGGATTGCTTGCAAATGCTTTCCTAACTAGTTTGGCAACAGGTCAATACTTTTCAAAGATATCTAAGGCATAATCCGGCAACTTCATTTCTACATAACTCCTGTAGAAGTCCTTGTACTTGTATCTGAGAAGATTCTCCACTTTGTGAAATAGCATCATAAACAAACTGCACATCTATCATTAGGAAAATAGAGAATAATGTAAATTTTAAAGGAAAGTCCATACCTATGTAACTCATTGTAGACAGTTATCAAAAATCCAATGCAGAGAGAAATATATTACAGGTTGTTGTAGATGTCACAACTGAATATTTTCACACTCCATACATATGTACAATACAAAACAAAATGAAACAGAGCCATACTTGATGCTCATTCACTGATGAACTGAAAACTTTCTGCTCAGCCATACATGGTATCTCCAAGAAGCAGACTCACTGTACCCCCTATTCTACTACAAGTAGAAGATGAGCATTGAAGAATCTCCAGTGGGAGATGACTGAATTGGTGGTAAGCCTTTCTCTTGGCAAGAAAAACCCCTTGCGTCAACTCACTGTACCCCCTATTCTACTCCAAGTAGAAGATGAGTATTGAAGAATCTCCAGTAGGAGATGGTTGAATTGGTGGTAAGCCTTTCTCTTGGCAAGAAAAACCCCTTGCGTCAACTGTAGACAGACTGCTGTCCAAAAAGGACAAAACTTGGAAGCAGGTAAGTCAACAGCCTAGCTCTGCCAAGACAGGGTAGGTAAGTCCTTCATAATTCCTTCTCTACAATCAATGTCTGTCAGAGAAACAGGACCCAAAGGCTGAAGACTGATGCTGTAATGTATGGAGAGAAAATGGGAACTGTCCAGGCAGCCACTGGTATGTCATTTCTTAGTCTTGGAAGCTGCTGGCCCTGCACTTCCTATATAATCAGATATATTTATCCCTCTCAGGTCTCTGAGGTGGTTGAAGAATAGATAGCTAGAGTCTAATAGTCAAATTTTGAGTTGTTTAGGAATCAAGAGGGTGTTCTGGATCTAAGAAGATATTTTTAAAATTGTGAGGCAAGCTAGTATGAAAGCTGAGTTAGATATAGAACTTTAAACTCATGGAGATGGTTAGATAGTAGAATGTTAAAGTCAAGTGCCAAATACATATGGACTAGACATTGGGAATGTATGCTAAGCCATATATCTCTCATAATTCTGGCCTATTTATTTCTGTTGTTTTGTATTGCATTTATAGTTATAAGGGAAAGAACCATTTGTTGGACTGAAAGGAAGAGCTGTTGGGGAGGGGGAGAAATACCTTAAACTAAAAAAAAAAATAAGGTAGAGGATGGGGGGTTGAGGGGGAGGGACTGGAGGGGGGAGTAGGGAGGGGATTGTGACTGAGATGTAACTTGAAGAAATAAAAAATAAATTATTAAAAATTATAGCATTTCCGTGAGTCTTCACAAATGCCTACCACACACCACAGCTGTTCAAGCATCCAGTCCTTTCCATACTACCCAGAAGTTTATTAGAAATGTGGAATCTGGGCCATATCCCAGGCACAAAAATTCCAAGTCTGCAGAATACACATGTTCACTTTAAAATGTAGGAAGCACGGGTGTGAAAATCTAGCTACCCACAAAACCATAATTTTTATTTTCTTTTTGAAAACATCTGCCTGAGCTCAAGTCCTGGCTCAACCATTAATGCCTGCGACCTTTGGCAAGGTAATTTTCCTTATCTAGGTCTCCATTTTTGTATCCCCAAGTTGTAATGAACATGAGAAACTATCTCTCTGGTGGTTGTAGGAATACACTGTTCATTAAGGAGAGCCTGGTATGGCCATGAGACTGGGACTTGGATGTTATTTTTATTATTAAGTGAGATTTTTGAAAGAAATAAAATTATCAAAGTAGAGCATGGAAGAAAGGACCATCAGGAGCGTGCGTCCGAGAGAGAGAGAGAGAGAGAGAGAGAAGTAAAACTCCATGGAGGGGCACTCAGTAGGCGGGGATGATGGAGCAGGAAAGATTCCTAGGAATTGTGCTACAGAACCAACTGCACTTGACTATATCTTCATTCCATAAAGACACGAAATTTAGTGGTAGTAGATGCTTGCTTGGGTATTTCTCATCTCATGCTTTATTTCTAATGTTTTGATAAGAAAAAAAAAATCTATGTATTTGCCACATGAAGGGTTTTTACTTTTTTACAGATGGAGTTTTCTATCCACTCCTTTTCAACTCCCACAATGTGACAGAAGCAATGAGACAGTCCTGTAATCTTTCCAAGGGGCTGTCTCCTTCCTGCATCCTATGATGCTCTGTTCCCAGCATCCTGCTTCCAGCAGTGTTTTAAACCCTGTTCTCTCACCTGAACCATCTCCAACTCTGGCCTTGCTGCAGTGAACACTATAAAGGCAACAAGGAGCCCTGAAAGCAGCAATCCCAGGGCTATCTCACTGCCTAAGGTCGTTAGTAACAGCTCTTTCACATACAGATAAAACTCTGCCACTATAAACACTGGTCCCTTATTACTTCACTGTATAAAGTCGACCTTTAAGTACTGTACCTTCATTACTTCAATATCTTAGTATGTGGTTTCTCCCTCTCTCCCTCCTTCCCTCTCTCTACTTTTCCCTCTCCACCACCCCCTCTGCTTTTCAACTCTTCCATCCTGACCCTCCTGGCAAAGACATCTACTCACATGGCCAGCCCTTGCTAGGACTTCCTACCACCAAAGTGTCCTCCCTCGCCCACTCCACGCACAGTGACTTCAGTGAAACATCGACAGTGAATGCTCGTCCCACGTTTGGCTTGATTGTGCTTCCCCGATTCTTGGAGTTCAATCTTGCTTTCCTGCGGAATATTACTTTAGAAGCTTCACTTCAGCTGCCCACTGTGACTGCTGACTCACATGGTGAACTGTTTGTTCCCTGTGATGTACTCTATGTGAAAGCGTCACAGACATGGAAACCTGGACATCGACCCATGATCCCCTCTCAGTTCTTTGGTGTTCTTTTTACCTCTGGCTTCTCAGAATATTCCTGACTTTTGGGGGTCTTCAATCCCACAAGAAATAAAAATTGTTCCTTGCTTTATCTTACCCAGTATTTGGAGAATTTTGCTGCTGGAAGATGTTGTTATCCCAGTACACAATATTGCAAGAATTCTCATTGCCTACGAATGTAACTGTGTTCTTCCCCTATTATTTAAGGATGACTTATCTATCCTACCACAGAGTAATTACCATGACAGATGGTACTCTGTGAGTTTTGCTATCACCACCCCTTTTTTTTTTTTCTTATCAGCATCTTGTACAGAGTAGATGTCCTCCAATATTTGCTGAAAGAATGATCAGATCAGAGCTGGAGTGTGGAAGATTTTCTTTGGAGTGTCTTACTGAATAGCAGGATGATAAAACTTAACCAAAGGCAATATGACAAATTCCAAGATGTTCAACATTCTCACAGGCTCTCACAGATAAAAGCCTCACAGCCTTTGATCACCAGAAAATGTGGCTCTCCCACTAGTCTAATGTCATTAATCTTTAATGCTTTCCTCACCCCATCCATCCTACACTTAAGTTTCCATATTATTCATTAATTCTGACATTGGCAGACTGAATTCCTATGAGGCCCTAGGCACTCCAGCTCTCTCTACATCCCACAGGCATATTTTTAAAAGACAGGAATAATTTTTTCCCACATGATCCTGTGTAACAATATTACCAATTAGCCCCTTGTACTTCCCAAATAAATTGCCCACTAGTCATCACTTTAAGGGATTAATTGACCATGCAGATACTGAGGCAGAAAAATTCAGACACAGATCCAGTTAAGGCTGCCTTACAAAGTTCTCCTTTGGAGCATGCTCCTTTCTATTTTGATCTTATGGTGTCACTTAAATGAAAGTTACAAAGTTCAATTAAGTTTCCCATCCTTAAGATCATACTTAATGCATTTGTCCTTTTCCACCTGGGACCAGCTAGTCCTTCTTGAGAGATTTTTTTTACTGGAGGTTGGGGTGGGGTGGAGATGGGTTTGAGTAAATGTTAGAACTCTAGCTGGTTTTCTAACACAGTACTTGGACAACTCAGCCATAGCAGAATGCCCCATGACAGATACAGGCAGCCGAAACTTCTGTGAGCTCTGTGTGGCAGTCAAATGTTGAGCACGGGAAGTTCTTTAACAGATTCAAGTGGATTCAAAAGCTAGAAAAGTGGGTAAAACACCAACTCTATAAAGCAGTGCCCCAGTAAGAAATAAAGGGCATAAATACAAAAAGACAAGAGTTTGGTGTGTGTGTGTGTGTGTGTGTGTGTGTGTGTGTGTGTGTGTGTGTGTGCGCGTAATGTGTGTCCATGCTCATAAGACTGTGTGTATATGTGCATGCACTTCCCTGTGTAAATAGGCATGTGGAGGCCAGAGGTTCATGTCAGGTGCCACCCTCCATCTCTTTCCCCTTTATTCCTCAGACAGACCTTCTCCCCAAGCGTGGGCTCATCAGTCCCACTTGACTGCTGGCCAGTGAGCTCTAGGGACCCATGATCCTCCACCTCCTCACCCCTGGGAGTGCAGGTGTGTTCTGTACACCCAGAGCTGACATAAACGCTGAGGTGCTGAAGATCAAGAATCATGTCCTTGTGCTTACACAGCAAACAGTTTAGCAGATATGCCAGCTCCCTATGATAAGAAGTGTTATAATAAAATGATATTTACAAACAGTGTGAAGAAGCCATCATTCTACCTAGGCCCTGGCCTTCCTGCCAGCCAAGGCATTATCACCTTGAAACTGGAAGGAGTTGAGTAACAGACAAGTCAACAGAAGTTGGAAATAGAATAGCATGGTAAAGGGCCACCTTCCAAGGACCTGTGATCTCTGGGCCACAGAACAGGCACATCCCATGTAATCCCTGTAGGAGGGGAGTCAAGGATCTAGAATCTCTGATGACGTTCCCTTCCTCCCATCCACCCACTCATCCTGTCAGAGTCTTCAATGGCCAGAGTCTTCTATGATACTAGAAGGTGAAGAAGCTCTTCAAGGAAGACCAAGTTTCCAGCCTGCTGAGAATAGACCCTGGAGGGAAAGAATGGTAGAAAGAGCATCAAGTCCATCAGGGTCCAAAGCATCTGGAGGACTTCCAGAGATCCAGGGGAGCCTTGAGGTTTACTGAATCGGGGATCCAGCAGCAAAGACCCTTGAATTTTGGGAAAACCCATCTTTAAGCTTAAAACTTTAACTTTTCTTCAAAAAAAAATTTAAAAATGTCCATGACTCAGTTTTGTCTTGTACTCCCTCTATCAGGCTGTGTGGATTGTCCAAAGAAATGGAAGTATTTAGCCAGTTTGGCTTTCAATCCAAGGTAGACATCTATCCTGCTCACATTGGTATAGCTGTGCTGTTTTGTAAATAGCCAAAGCTGGGACCTTGCAATGCCCTACCTCTAGCCCAGTTACCCCACACTTGTTTACTCCAACAATTTAAGGATTAGTACTTGGACACACACTAGCCTCTGATGAGCTCAGGTCCTCTGAATACCATGTTCAAGCATTCATGGAGACATTAAGATAGATGGTACTGATACACATCAAGTATACCTTCTCTTTTGTCTTCTGTGGCTCGGATGGTGGTGGTCTTGAGATAGAGTCTCATTATGACCCTATCAGGCTGGCCATGAACTCCCACCTCTGGTGCTGGGATTAAAGGTATTGAGTTACCATACATGGCCATACCTCTCTTCTTTATTAGTAATTCTAAGCTATGAAAATGAATATTCCTGGTGATATTACCTACCTCAGCAGCTTCACTATTACAGAAGTCTAAAGGGGGTGACTGGTAGTCATCTCACTGGTTTACCCCAACAGTATAGCAGTAAATGACACATCTTTTCTCTGTGAATTTTTATCATCAAAACCAAGGAACTGAGTCAAGTTTAGTGGTTAGGCCTGTAATAACACATACTTGGAAGGCTGAGGCAGAAAGAGGATAGATGGTTTAAGGCTTGCCTGGGCAATGTTAACATAACTCTCCTCAAGATAAAAAACACTAAAATAAAAGGGGCTGGGGACATAGCACAGTGGCAGAATGTTTCCTGTCAAGTGTGAGGTTCTATGTTTAATGCCTAGTGTTGACAAAACCAATAACTACCAGGCTTGAGCATTAGACTACCCAAGTGGCAGACTGGAGAAGAGGGGTTTTTGTTGTTGTTGTTTGCTTTGGGGGATGGGTGGTCTAGAAACAAACACCAGGCCTCAAGTATGTAAGGCATACATTCGACCACACTTTAATGCTCTGCCTTAGCAGAATTGGCCAAGGTATGTCGATTCTCAGTCTATTTCTTTATCATTTGAAGATTTACAGACTAAATCAACAGGAAACTAACATGAAAATGTTTATAGCCAAAGTTCTCCTTCAAATTACACCCATCTTGGGTTTTATTGGTGAGTTAGGGAAAAAGGAGAAAACAATTTTAAGACAGCAAATACTCAATGTCCTCAGACATCTGTCATATGAATAAATCACTTGCCTTTTATGACACCATTGGGCTTCCCCTAGCACCTAGCTGCAGCTCTGCACACATGTAATTCTTAAACCCACTGTACTGAAGGGGAAACACAACTAAACTTACAGTCCCATTAGCATAAATAAGTCCTTTAAGACTGCCTATCAGCCAATCACAGCCCATTTCAAAGAACATAATAACAAAGTATTGGCTTTTCATTGGCTACAGTTAAGAAAATTCTGTATAGAGTAAGGTGTATTCTTAAAGCCTCTATCCTGCCTGGCTAAGTTCTAGGAAGCCAATAGTCTATAAAGGGTGAGTCTCCATCGTGCTTTTAGAAATTTGTAAGCAAAGGTATCCATTCCTCCTTCTGTACATCTTGATGTACTGACACAGTTAGCATCAATGTCTTGAGCACGCCCTCACTTTAGAATCAGAAACCTGAAAGTTCTTCAGGTGACACCAAATCATACTCAAGTTTATGAGGCATAGGTCCAGACCAGGCCTGATTAGAAGCACCTGGGACATTAGTCTTCCCTCAGAGCATCTTGCCACTCACGTGGATAAGCCTCCCTGAAAGCTCCTTCCATGACATTTCTGCCTCAGTGGCTTTCAGATGGTGCTGTAGCCTGAATTCTATCCTGTCAGAGTCCACACGCTGAAGTCCTGGACCACATTACCTCAGAAAGTACCTGTGTTGTTGAGATGTTAATGGGACGGTTAAATTAGAATGAATCTATTAGTGTAAGGGCCCCAACTCAGCTGCTTAGCAGAGAGATTATTAGGACTGCACAGAAGCCCCTGATGGACACACCAAGAACAGGGTTGGCTCAAAGGCAAAGTAGTTGCAAAAGCAATAGAGGGAAGTCAAACAAATCAAAGGGAAGGGCCCCTGGGGATAGGTCACCTTATCAATACCTTGATCTGGGACTTGTAGCCTTCATGAAGAAACACATTTTTAAAATCTAATGTCCCAGTCTAAGGAACAGCATTGTGATAACACACTCGTAGTGGCAAGGAGCATTCAAGAATCAAGACTGAAATGCTCCCCCTCCCTTTCCTTCCAGATGAGAGCTTCAGAATGGATCATCAAGACAGGAGTGTGCTCATCTGTAATTCCAGCACTAAGAAGGCTGAGGCAGAAGGATCATGACTTTGACTTTGAAGACATAAGCCTCATCTCAAAACAAAGAGGAGGAGAAGCGAGAAGAGAGGGAGGATAGACTAGGTGTCTCAGAGTCATGAGCAGTGAATCAAAATACACTTACACCATTGCAAAATTTTCTGAGGTGAGTTCGATGCAGAATAAATAAAGCCCAAGAAGCATTGTCCTTTGTCATATTCCAGGGTTGCCATATTTAGAAAATGGGGACACATTCATCCAAACATGTATGAGGAGATATGTTAATACCAAAATATGCTTTGTTTATTTGAAGTTCAGATTTACCTTGGGGCCCTCTTCTTATCTCACAGTCCTACAGCAGCAGCCTCTTCTGGGACGGGAGCTCAGCCACAGTGATATCAAAACAAGATAGTCAGAGAGGAATGTTTAAAAGGTTTCTCTAAGATTGGGAGTTTCTTTTCTCCAATGTAAATAATGTAATAACACTCTAAAGAGCTGACATTTCCATTAGTTGAAGGAACAGAAATCTCAGTGATCTTTTCCAATCTGCAGGCACCAGAATTCTCATTGGAAATATCTCTATCAGTCACCATCATTAAGTCCATGGCTCATTTTTTTTTAAAGGAATCTTGAAGTCCAGAGCAGCAAAATACCCCTAGAGAGCCTAAGAAATATCATTTGACTACTTCCTGTGATAATGCCTTATCTCTGGGTTAAAATGGCAGCTCATTTATTTTGAGGCGTATATGGATATTTTTCATGTGCTGGTGAGATGGTCCAGTGGGAAAGGTGTTTGCCACCCAATTCTATCTGAAGTTGCATGGTAGAAGAACTGACTGCTGCAAATTGAATACACGAGCGAGAGTGCACACTTATGTGCGCGCATGCATGTGCACACACACACAAACACACCTATGCACTCATTCACCTACATTCGTATGTGCATGTAATTAATGTACATATTTAAAAATAAAAATCTTACCTGATATTATAAATACTCCTATAAATCTGAGTTTACCCCTATCTTTCTCTAATAGTACACAAGGCAACTAATACTTATAGAATAATTCTCAAGCATCCAGATGTAAGTTTCAAATCTTTGTTCTCTTAAGTATGCACTTTGACCTCATTTCACTGAATAGGGCTGATTTTCAGCAATATTTAGTTTGTGCTTAGCATTTTATTGTATCTATTCATTCTATCGTCACACCACTCTAAGGCCAATATTTGCACCACTTTACAGGTGAGGTATATTACTGCCTCAAGCCCCACATGGCTGATTAACATTGAATCGAGATTCAAGTTGGCCAAAGTAGCACCAAACCGTTATGCTAATTACTAACTCACCTGTCTAAAGAGGCCACTCACAACCAAAGCACTTAAGGCATTTCCCTATATCCACACTAGTATTTGAAGTCGATTCTGTACTTTAAACACAGTAATTTATGTGAGACAGTTAGCAGCCTGAAGTAGCCAAGAGGTCAGACTATGGTCTCAACCACAGTCTGGTGAAGACATCAGTACTAGGATTCTACATAGAAGAGCTGCAGTTCAAGGATTTCCCACTGGTATGGCAAATGGTTAGATAGGAGACAGCAAATCAAGGCGCTGACATTTCGTTTGCTATAATTGATCAGTTGGACCCATAGCTGGCGAGAACAGGAGGGAAAGATACAAGCAGCACCAGAATAAAGCCTTGAGGATCAACATGTGCACACACTGCAGTATGTTAAAAGATATTTATTCCTCCATTCAACAAGCCCGTGTGGACTTTCCTATATGCCAAGCATTTAACTGCTTTCTGGATAGTCGACCTTCATTTCACAGAATAACTAATACATAGTACTTTACACATATCTCTTTGATCAGAATGGGAAACAGCCCTTGCACATTACCCAAGAGTGGTAATAACCTTTTATCCAGAGAATTTTTAAATTTTAAAGAAGGAGAATTTTAAATCAATGAGAAGTGCTTTTCAATTAAGCTTTCCATTACCACATTCAATATTTTCGTATTGTCTCAGCTACTCAACCTTGGGGGATTTATTTGACTCCTCTGGGGCCTCAATTTTCTCATCTATAACATGTGGATAAAAAAAATATCCAGCACATGGAAGAGCTTTGAGTATTGAGTGTGTCAGTGTGGGTACTTAAAAGGGCTCTGGTACATCCTAACTGTCACCAAAAGCGAGTAAGTAAACTGAGGGTCATAGGTGGCTTCATTTCAAGTACAGCCCCTGGGTTTCTTAAGTGGGACTCACATAAGGCATCTGCTAAAGTGAATACACTCCCGAGTTTCATCTACCTATCAAGACTCTCTAGCTCTGTTGTCCCCAAAGTCTAGTGATTCTCACGTACATGGATGTGTGAGAAGGCTTGTCACCAAGGTTGTGAAGCTTGATGCCTTCTCAGTGGCAGTTTTGTGCATCAGTCACTTGCACCAAACAAGCAGAAAGAATTTAGTCGCTTTCACATCCCAGAATGCCAATTATGATAAAGTTTAAGTCATTTTGCAAGGTAACATATTACCCTAACAACAGGCAGAGCCCAGATTTCCACACATATGCCTGACGGTAAAAACATGCTTTAGACCACCCCACGAGAGAGACACAGAGCTTCTCTGGAGACTCACTATCACCAAAAGATTGACTGGGATAAAGTCTTCAACACAATTTCTTCATGATGCTAGATTCCAGAACAAATTAATTAACTGTAGTTACTTAACCTAAGGAAACTTTTATACTAAACAATGGACCAGAGAATCCCCAGCATAAGCTTGGACACTCCCAAGTGGCCTCCTCATTCCAGGAAAAGCCGAATCTTGGAACAGCCAAAATCTGTAGGCTAAGGACTCCCACAGATGGTTCACTATCATCCAGCAGGGCTCATGGCTTAACAATTGATATACAAGGACTTGCTTTACCACACAGATTTCAGTGCTCACAAAAGCTCAGTGGTCATCAAAAGCTCAGCCCCCTCAACAAGTTAATGTTCAAGACAGAACAAAGGTAAGGGGAGAGATTATAATAACCTCTTCTTGAATGGATTATTATTTGGGAAAAAAAAAAAGCCTTTACAATGGAAAAGGACACTTTGGGTCAATTGAGATATGGACTGTGGATTACAAGATGACAAAGAATTAGACATAAATTTTGCTATGCCTGGTGAAGACATAGTAGTTTGTAGGAATATATCCTCTTTAATTGCATGTTCAACAGAAATAGAAAACAGAAGTCATGATTGACATGCTTGATTTTCAAATACTCAAGACAAACACAGCTCCAACAAAGATGGAAAATGGTAGCAGACTAAAGAAGCATGCTAGTACACACTGGTGGTCATTAGACACTGCTTACGGATTTTTTGTTGTTGGCATCAAATTTTTCACTATTTAGTTTTTAATAATTGAATTATTTAGAGGTTCAATAAATTCATTTCTAAAACTTACCTATATTCCTTTTTTATTAAAAAAAAACTGGGCCAAAGAGTAAGACTATATTAAGTGCTTGATTTTTTTATCATAGGATTGAATGTAATTTAGAAAATATGTTTTCAAGTTAAATACCCAGAAATTATAAAGTGCCAAATACATTGTACTTACTGTGTGTAGTAGAAGTTTATGAATCCCTAAAATGTGATGATGTTAATGTTTGCATTGATTCATACAAAATGATGTTCAAGATAAACATCATGAAAAAAGCAAAAGCTACAGGTGTGATATGACACCATCTTACAAAGAGAATTGTGTGTACACTTTGTACTGATTCTATAATCCCAGGTGTGCTGACAGTTTTCCAGCCCTTAAGATTGATTCATTGTTGTCACCATTTCCTGCAGTGATAGAAGCCTGGGACATTGTAGCCTTTTCTGTGTTTACTTATGCTGGATTTAACTCAGAACCCAACCTGTCTAATTTTGTCAATCTTAGTTGACTTGATCCTTCATTTAAATAATATCTACTACTTTATTGTATAAAATACTTTACAGAGATGACCATAACATACTATTCCATCCCATGGGCTCCCTGTCATATGTGTCTCAGCCTACTCCTTTCAAAAGTTGGTATCCTCCCTTTGAACCTGGTGAATTCTTGATACTGCCTCCATTAATAGAGTAAGATAGAAATGACTTTTGTCATCCCAGACTAGACTTCCAGGATGACACCAATTCCAGCAGATTCTTTTCTCTCTCAGGATGATAGCCTTTGAAATTCAGCCATGTATCTGTGAGGAAGTCCTGGCCGTGTAGAAAAGCCACGATGTGAAAGTATTCCAACCTGAGGTCCTTGGCCAATAGCCAGCATCAGACACAAAGCACACACGTGATGTATTTTCTGAAATGACTTTAGCTCAAGTATTATCTGGCTACAGCTGCATAGCCAATCTGATCAAAACCAGGAGAGCTAATAAACCATGCTCGTTTGATAGCACAAAGAGTGAGGCATTTATCACACTGAATTTTATAGACTAGGACAGTATGAGCATTTAGACAGTCATTCTCATATCAATCCCATGCTTGTGAGTACACTAGAAAGATCCTCTTAACAGTGCAAAGAACACAATATGGGGAAGTTAGAAGTCATATATTATAAATAATAGACCAGCTTCTAAATTCCATCTCTGTGTCTCTGTGACATACCCTTAGTCTACTCCTCTGTTAAATGGGTGTGGCACCATCACAGGCCTTGCCAGCCTGTGCCACATACTATCTAACAGTGTGACATAATTTACATTATTGTCTTGATGCTTGGGAGCATCCTTGACTTCTGGACTTCATCTTTCATACCCAACTCTTGGCAAATTCCAGAAATTGAAAAGATTTAAAAAAAAAGGAAAGAAAGACAAAGAGCCCCATCTACCCTCCTCAGTTGTTTTCTGGTGCACACCCATTATATTCTCCTTTCTCTCCATTATTAGGACAACTGTGAGAGCAACTATCCCTGCTTTGCCTTCTCCTTCCTATGAGTCTATATCACGATCCCTGCTTTGCCTTCAACTTCCTATGAGTCTATATCCTCTCTCTCTCTCTCTCTCTCTCTCTCTCTCTCTCTCTCTCTCTCTCTCTGAGTCAGAGTCTCATTTGGCCCAAGCTGGCCTTGAACTTGCTATTTAGCTGAGGAGTACCTTGAACTCGTATTCCTCCTGCCTTCACCTCCCAAGTGTCAACATTCCAGGCATGTGCCTCCGAGTCAACCTGGTCTGAGTCTCTCTTCAATATAACTCCATCATTCATTCATTCATTGATGCTGTGATGGAATCCAGTAGCAATGTGCTATTTAGACTCTCCCTTGGCCTTATTCACCCCAGAGCAAATGATAAAGGCCTAGCAGGACAGCCAGGTGACCATGCATCGTCATCGTTGTCATATCACAGCAGCAGCAACACTGTCATCATCACTCACCTCATCTCCTCCAATTCCTTCTCTCTCTCACTGACCCCCTCCATAAAGTGGCAGCCTGCTCTAGCTGAGGTGTTTGGCATTTTCTATAACCTCTACATGGAAGGCTTTTTCTCCAGGCATCTTTCAGGCTCACTCTCTCCCCACCACGAAGCCATTACTCAAATGGAAGCCTTTAGTTGACTTTTTAGGACCACATTATAGGAACTGCAGCCTCCATGTCCTCTCCCTTATTTGATATCTCCACAGCGTCCATTGCAAGCAGCTGTGACATATATTTGAATTTGTTACCCACCACGATGGTTACCATGAACCTCTTGTGCATCTATGAAAATGTCTCCAGAAAGATTTAACTGAGCAGGGTATACTCGACTTTCCTGAATGTGACACTATCTCCTGGACTGGGGTCCCAGACAAACAAAAAACAAAAGTCCAGCTGAGCATGGACATTTATCTCTCTGTTTCCTGTCTGTCAGTGCAGTGTGATTATGATGGCCTGTATTCCCTACAACTGTAGCTGAAATTTTGGCCTTCAAGTTGCTTCTTGTCAAGTGTTTGTGGTAGCAACGAGAAAACTAGCCAATGTACTCATACACCCCTGCCCCCGCAGACAGCAGTTTCCATGACAACAGACATTTCCATCAGCATTATTACTTAGGGCCCCCAAATCCAGAATGGTACACCTAGCAGATAGATGTTTAATAAGTATTTGTTAAACATGTTTTTACAAATGGCAGACCTCCTTAAAGCACAGCTGTGATCAGACTATTAGGACTAGACCGCAGGAGCTGAGAATTCCATGGTAACAGCCATCACAGCAGGTGAACTGACCTCCTGTAAAGACAAGACTAAGTCCCAACCCTCAGAACTGTGCAAATGCCCTTACTTAGTGAGAGAACCTTTACTGGTATAAGCTAAGGATCTCAGAATGAATCTTAAGATCCTTAACTTCTATCTAAATTGAGTCTGGGCTGTAAATCCGACAACAGGTGTACTTAGAAGAAGGTAAGTGATGTACAGGAAAGGGGCTAGGGGGGTGCAGCCAGGGATATGAAAGATGTGTCTACTAGCCCAGGAACACCAAGGCCTGTCAGTCACTCAGACAGTGTGCTGAGTCTCCAAAAGGAATCAATCCCACCAGAACCTTGATTTTTAATTTCCAGTGGGTATGATTGCCCAGTGAAACGAAACCATCCACAACACCCTCATGGCTCCTTAAATGGCAGAAAGCTTTCCAACTTGGCCCAACCATCTGGACTTGACCTTATTGTGCTAACAGGCCTCATTATAATGCACATTCCTTCCCCACAGGGCAAGCAGGCTAGCACAGCCTCTACTCTACCCTGCAGAAGATGTCCACTTTCCTCACCACCCCAGCCTCCTGATTCAGGTCTTGATGTGCCCCAGCTCGAGCTGACTGTGGCTGGAAATTGCCAATACTGCTATTTCATCCTGGAATGTGCACCTAGTGGCCAATTCCAATCTCTAGTGTCAGCGGGCTGGTTTCAAGCAGTATCAGGAACTGGGGCTCTGGACCTTCTGCATCACAGCAGGTCTGTGATCCAGTCCCTGCCAGTGAGATCACCACTCAAAACCTCAGAATCCACAGCCCAGGCCACAACAACAGCCAGAAGTACCTGCTGTTCCTGTCACTTTCCTGATGTCTGCTGTGATGTTTAATTTATGTAGTAAGAAATAAAAGAGCATGTCTTCCTGCTGAAGACATCTGCAGCTGCTAAACTCTCACTCTGTTGTTTCTTACCAGGAGACAAAGCAGGAGAGGAGTTTCTGCCCTAATCCAAATGTTTAACAACACCCTCCTGTAAACAGGTTAGAGAAGCATCATGCAAAATCCCCAACCCTCCAAACAAATGCTCTTCATGCAGGCAGGTACAGGTAGAATTCACATTCCCTTCCTCTTTAATCTGCAAAGATGAATAGAGGAATGGAAGATTTATTCTGCATTTAAATCAGATCATGTGTAGACCTTATTGCTGAAGCTGGGGAGAAGGCTCAGTGAGTAATGCACAAGTGTAAGGAACTGAGTTCAGATCACCAGAATCCACATAAAGCAGGCACAATAGTTCATGTCTGTGATTATCGATGTTCTTATGACAAGTGGTAGAGAAAGAGAAATCTAGCCTGGCATACTCAGCTCTGAACAATAAGAGAGCCCATTTCAAACAAGGTGAAAGGTAAGGATTGACACTCTAAGTTGTCATCTCCCTTCCATATGCACCATGACATATGTGTACCCAAGTTCACACATATGTACATGTGTACACATGGGTGCATTCATGCATGTGTGTGTGCAAGTGTGTGCACACACACATGCTAAAAAATATCCATTGCACTAGCCTCTAGAGGTATTGAAGTTGTGGCTACTGTGTCAGTAGGTGGCAGAGAGGAGAGAGGCTATGTCTACACTCAGTGTTCTGACCTGTGAACATCTAAATGAAAAAATGAGCCTGAGACGACCACCATTCCACTCAGTGCAAGCTCCAACAGGCTCTCAGGGAGGGAGCAAGCCAGATAATAGTACTCCACTTGGGGCCATAGGCCCCAGGCAGGAGTGATATCAAAACAGAGGACCTTTGCTCTCATGGGGCCTTTCTGGCAGCCCAGGCAAGAAGTGAGCCTGAGAAGACCACCCGACAGGACCCACAGTTGAGGGAGAGATTCCCTCCTCCCCTCCCTCATTCCTCGACACCTATGGCAGTGGGAATCCTTGTCCTGGGGTCATGAGAATGGGAGAACTGGCCCTGTCCCTCACTGGCTGCAACACTCAGTAAAGTAGGCCCTGCACTTTACCTGAGTATCAAAGCAGAACTGGCTCTGGTTGCCAGGTTTGCAGTGAGCTGCCCCAAGGGCATAAGACAGGAAAGCCTTTGGGCTGATCAGCCCAGATACCTCTCAGGCCCAGATCCAGGGCTTTGAATTGGCAACTCCAACATCTGTTCTATTGATGAACTGTTTGAATGAATGAACAGGTTGATCTTAGAGATCCAAAACTACAGTATCTCCATGACAGGGCAACAACAGAATATATCTGAGAGGAGCGAGCCCCAGTTTAGGTTCCAGTATTGATAGAGTAGCAGAAGCCAGAGCCCTTGTACTAGACCAAGGAGTCATTGCAATGAACATTTGCAAGCAAAGAAGTGTGGACAAAAGGGTACACTGTGGGACACACTGTGGCATAGTACAGTTTCCACGACAAGATTTTTTCCCCCTCTGTTGAAGGGGGAGGTTCCAAGGGTAGAGGGTAGGTATGAGGGGAAGGGGAAATGAGTGGGGCTGGGGTGCATAATGTTAAACTCACAAAGAATCGATAAAAGGTTTTAAAAAATTATCCATTGCTTGCCACTCAAAAGCCTCATAGGAACATGATTTAAACAGTTACCAGTAAGCCTACATAGGAGAACTGGCATCTAAAAGATGGATTTTGTAGAAGCAGTCATTAAAAGTGTCCCAAACCCCCCCTCCCCCCGCCAAGGAAAAAAGCCCATGGCCAAACTGTTTTAGCATAGAATTCTACAAGATTTTTCAAAGAGCTAACACCAATACTTCCCAAATTATTCCACAAAATAGGAACAGAATGAACATTGCCAAATTCATTTTATAAGGCCACAGACACCCTGATACCTAACCCACACAAAGATTCAACAACAACAAAAAATAAATTGCAGACCAATTTCCCTCATAAACGTAGATTCAAAAATACTCAATAAAATACTTGCAAACCAAATCCAAGAACACATCAAAAAGATCATCTACCATGATCAAGTAGGCTTAATTCCAAACAAGCTGAGATGGATCAACATATGAAAATCTATCAATATAATCTACCATATAAATAAACTGAAAGAAAAAGACACATGATCATCTCATTAAATGGTGAAAAGGCCTTTGACAAAAAATCCAACATCCCTTCATGAGAAAAATCTCAGAGAGATCTGGGATACAAAGGATATACCTAAATATAATAACGGCAATATACAGCAAGCTGATAGCCAACATTAAGTTAAATGAAAAGAAACTCAAAACAATTCCACTAAAATCAGGATCAAGACAAGACTGTCCACTCTCTCCATACTACTCAATATATACTAGCTCAATATAAGTTCTAGCCAGAGCAATAAGACAACCAAAGGAGTACAAGGGGATTCAAACTGGAAAGGGAGAAGTCAAAGTATTGTTAGTCAAGGATGATATGGTAGTACACATAAGAGACCCCCAAAATTCTACTAAGGAACTCCACAGCTGATAAACAGTTTCATTGAAGTGGCTGGATTCAAGATTAACTCAAAATAATCTGTAGCCTTCTTATACATAAATGACAAAGAGTTTGAGAAAGAAATCAAGTAATAACAACCTTCATAATAGCCACAAACAATGTAAAATATCTTGGGGTAAGTCTAACCAAGCAAGTGAAAGACTTGTATGATAAAAACTTCAAGTCGTTGAAGAAGGAAATTGAAGAAGATATCAGAAGATGGAAAGATCTCCCATGCTCATCAAACAGTATGATCAACACAGTAAAAATGGCCATCTTACCAAAAACAATGTACAGATTCATCACAATTCCACCAAAATTCCAACTCAATTCTTTACAGACCTTGAGAAAACAATACTCAACTTTATAGGGAAAAACAAAAACCACTAGATAGCTAAAACAATTCTATACAATAAAAAGAACATCTGGAGGTATCCCTATCCCTGACTTCAAACTGTACTACCGAGCAATAGTAATAAAAACCACATTGTATTGGGATAAAAACAGACATGTAGATCAATGGACTCAAATCAAAGATCCCCAACTTATGATCACCTGGTTTTTGATAAAGAAGCCAGAAATGTACAATGGAAAAAAGAAAGCATCTTCAACAAATGGTGCTGGCATAAATGTATGTATGCCTGTAGAGGAATGCAAATAGATCCACATACCACCCTGCACAAAAGTCAAGTCCATGTGGATCAAAGACCTCAACATAAAACCAAATACACTGAACCTGATAGAAGAAAAAGTGGGGAATAGTCTTGAATGCATTGGTAGAGGACACAACTTCCTGAACAGAGCACCAATAGCACAGACACTAAAATCAACAACTAATAAATGAGACCTCATGAAACTGAAAACTTCTATAAGGCAAAGACCATCCATAGGACAAAACAGAAGCCCAGAGAATGGGTAAAGATCTTCACCATCTCCACATCACACAGAAGACTAATATCCAAAATAGATAAAGAACTCAAATAACTAGATATCAACAAATTAAGTAATTTAAAAATTGGGTACAGATACAGAGAATTCTCAATAGAAGACTCTCAAATGACTGAGAAGCACTTAAAAAAAATGATCAACACTATCCCCCATTCCACTTCAAGTAGGGGAAAATTCTTCATTTGGAGATGGCTGCATTAGTAGCAAGCTAGCCACTGGGCAAGAAAATGCCCTTACTTCAAATGTAGACAGAATGCTTTCTGAAATGGACAAAACTTGGAAGCAGATAAGTTGACAGCCCAGAGCTCTGCCAAGACAGGATGGGAAAGTCCTTCATAATTCCTGCTTTACAATTAATGTCTGTCAGAGATACTGAGCCAAAAGGCTGAAGACAGGTGCTCCAACATTATAGAAAGAAACTGGGGACTGTCCAGACAGCCAGTGTGTCTGTCATTTCTTAGTTTTGGAAGCTGCTTGCTCTGCATTTCCTGTTTAATCAGATATATTTATCCTTTCCAGGTCTCTGATATGGTTGAAGACTAGATAGTTATAGTCTCACAGTTATGTTTTAAGTTGTTTAGGAATTAAAAGGATATTTTAGGTCTAAGAAGATGTTTTTAAGTTGGTAATGCAAGTTAGGATGGAAATTGAGTTAGGTATAGAACTTTAAACTCATCAAGATAGATATATAATAAAATATTTTTATTAGTTGCCAAATACATATGAACTGGACATTGGGAATGCATGTCATACCTTAAAGTTTTCATAATTGTTTTCTAATTGTTCTTATTGTTTTGTGTTATATTTATTGTTATAAGAAACAGTGTCTTTCATTGGACTAAAAGGGGAAAATTTTGGGAAAAAAGATATAACAAAAAATTTTTAAATAGGGGAAAAAGGATTATTCAACATCCTTAGTCATCAGGAAATTCAAATCAAAATGACTCTGAGATTCCATTTTCCACATCAGAATGACTAGGATCAAAAACACAAGTGATAGCTCATGCTGACAAGGATGTGGAACAAGGGGAACACTCTGCCATTACTTGTGGGCATACCTACCTGTACAGACACTTTGGAAATCAATATGATGGTCTCTCAGCTTACTGGGAATTGATCTTTCTCAAGACTCAGCTATACCACTTCTGGAAATATATGCAAAGGACATTCTATCATACCACAAGGACACTTGCTCAAATACCTTCATAGCAGCCTTATTGATAATATCTAGAAACTGGAAACAACCTACATATTCCTCAACCAAAGAATGGACTAAAAAAAAGAACATGGTACATTTACACAATAGAGAATTATAACTCAGCTTTTTTTTTTAATGCCATCATGAAATTTGTACACAAATGGATGGAACTAGAAAAGAATCATCCTGAGTGAGGTAATCCAGACCCATAAAGACAAACATGGCAAATACTCACTTTTAAGTGGATATTCACTGTAAAAGTAAAATATAATCATGCTACAACCCACAGACCCAGAGAGTCTAAGTAACAAGGAGGGGTTAAGGAGGGGATGCAAGGATCTTCCTGGAAAGGGGAAATATAATAGATTTCATGGGTGGACTAGGCCTGGGTAGGGATAGGAACAGGGGGAATCAGGTGATGGTGGGCAAGAATACTGAGAGAGACAACTAGAATTAGGGGCAGTTCTAGGGTGAGATAGCAACTTAGTGCAATGGAAATTCCATGAACTCTATGAGGGTGACACTAGTGAATACTCCTAGAAACAGGGGACACACAGCCTGAACTGGCCATCCTCTATAAGGCCTCAAAGTGGAGGGACTGGGATGCCAACCCAGCCACAAAACCTCTGACCTACAGTTTGTCATTCCTGCAGGATGTGCTCAGACCAGAGCCTCACATAATCATCATCAGAGAGAACAGAGAAACTTCATCCAGCAACTTATAGGAACAGATGCAGTGTCCCACAGCCACATATTAGCTAGAGCTCAGGGATTCCTGCAGAGGAAGGGAAAGAAGGATTGGAGGGGCCAGAGGGATCAAGGACACCATATGAACACAACCCACAGAATCAACTGACCTGGGACTCAGAAGGGCTCACAGAGATCAGGGAGCCTCTATGGATCTGACCTAGGTCTTCTGCACATATATTATGGTTATATAACTTGGGGTTCTTGTGAGATTCTTAACTGTAGGAGTAAGGGCTGTTTCTGACTCTTTTTCCTGCCTCAATGGCATGGCACTTGCCTAGCATGTACTAGGTGCTGGGTCCATCCCTGGCACTGAAAAAATAAAAACCAAAATGTAATCCTTCACAAGAAGGTAGTGGGGAAGGAGAAGGAGGAGGAGGAGGAGGAGGAGGAAAAGGAGGAGGAGGAGGAGGAGGAGGAGGAGGAGGAGGAGGAGGAGGAGAACTCATCAAAGGGAAATTTTTGTTTGAAGTTATGATAGCTAAGAAAAATAGCTCCCTATTCAGATTGAAAATTTCTAAGTTCAAAAAGAAATTTTATTCCATGAAGCCAACACATATTAAGTACTTCTATGAAACTAGAATGATGTGATCAAGAAAACATGCTGCCCTGTAGACAAACTTTCCAAGCATGGATTTTATCCATGGTCACTGCAATTTCTCTCATACTTGTATGGCCCTGGTACATGTAGTATGTGCTCAGGAAACACATTCCGAATGTTGAGTCACAGGGAAGTGAACAACAGAGAGCCAGAGAGGCTACAGAAAAATATCCTAAAACACCCCCAATCAGCCAGACTTCCTAGGGAAAATCTAGTCAACACCTGAAACTTTATTTTTTCAATACTAGGAATCAAGTCCAGGGTCTGCTGGATACTAGGCATGTGTTCTGCCAGTAAGCTACATCTAGAGCTAAATCAGGAGCTACATCCAATTATTTTAGAATAATAATAGCTTGTGCTAAGAGTTTTGTTCCTTAAAAAAACCCAGTCATGATATGTGAATTTTTTTTTTGTGTTTTTTTTTTTTTTGATCCCAGATGTGGGGTTGCTTCAGTATGTCCACAAGTGTTAACTATAATTTTGCCTCGTGCACTGGCAGGGGGTGTGTGGCTTAGCCAGATGCATAAAGTTTAATTCTGAAGACTCTGGAGAGATGTGCAAAAAGCTAGAGCCTTGAGAACTAGGGGTATTCCAAAGAAGGAAGAGGTTGCTGCTCTCCTTGCTGGTGTTCTCCTTCCTACACTGCTCCTGGTTCATCTTGCTGCTATGTTTCCTGAATTTCTGGTTTGCTGGTTTGCTGTGTTTGGTATTGTTGGTTTGCTTGACTGTTGGATTATCATGACTACTGAGATTGGTATTGCCTCCTCAAAGAACCCAATGACCCTAAACTGCAGGAAGTTCAAAGAGATCTATGTCCCTTTCCCTTCCAACCTTCTTTCTCTCCCACCTAGGGTTTGGGATGGGGGTTTGGAAGGGAGGTAGAGGTTTAAGTATGGGAAAGGAAATTAGAATGTGTAATAAAATAAACCACAACTACAATAATAGCTAACACTATTGATGAAAGGTGAGTGACCAGGAGTTAAGCACTTAAGATTCATTTCCTAATTTAAGGTCATCATTATCCTTATCCTGTAAGAAGAGGAAAGAGCAGAAGAGGGAAGTGATTAATCTAAGGTTTCACTACTAGTGAGTGGCCAAATCAGGGTTCATATCCAGGGTCCAGAACAGCAGCATAGTTTACTGGGGGAATGAAGAATTTTGAAATCTCAGTTCTCAGAAAAAGCATGCTGTCATCATAACACTACCTGATTGATATGTTTGAAGTTTTCTTTTTAATGAAGAAAAAAATAGTTATTTTAAGAGACAGCAGCATGTTTAATCACCAAAAGAACCAAAAAGAACTTCTACTCCCCCCCCCCCAATCAACCTGTTTAAAATATTAATATTGTGTTTATCTACTGCCTTTCTTCCAGGAACTGAGAGAGTCTAATATAGATCATTTATTCTTATACTATTTTGGTGAGAGAAGAAAGGTAGCATCGCTATCTATATTTTAACATGAAGAAACAGAAGTGCAGAACCAACTAGAGTGTTGGGAAATGGAGTAAATGTGAATTCCAAGCCAAATGTGAACATGTGATATGGAGGCCAGTTTTCTCTAGAGTATTTGCCGAATGTGGCTAGCTTCCCAGAAGCACTCTTGTCTCTGATGAAAAAAGATACTTAAAAAATCCAGAGGTGTGACAGCTTTGTCAATGAGCCCTGTGACATATGACATTTCTAGGAAAATACGAATATTAGTTAAAGGGATTCTCAAAGTGACAATGCATCAGTCACCAGAATGGAGGGGACAAAGTTGGCTGAGACCTTCAGAGTTTGTGATTCTGGAGCCCAAAGGTTTTGCCAAGTCTGCATTTGTCACAAGGCCCTGGTGATGCTGAGGCTGCTGGTCCCTGGACCTCACTAAGAATGGGTCATCTCTTGTAACCCAACACTGAGAATGGCCCTACAAAAAGGCAGCACAGGCCAGAAATCATCACACCTAGGCTTGAATCCCAGCACTATCACTTACAGAGTGACTGTTGATAACCTATGTAATTTGTTCCTTTGTACTTCAACTGTTTCTTTTGAAAAGGACAGACTTTCCACAATAATTTTACACACAGAATGGGTTCAGTCATTGTTAGCGACCCTCGAATTTTGTAGAGTCAAGGTACACTTAGCAACCTTCTCTAATGCTACAGAAATCCTCACTCACATGGTATCTTTAATTAGAAAATATTTCTTGCAAGAGGTTGGGCAGTCCCTGGGGAAATTAACACCAGGCAGAAATCTTAATTATGGGAATCATCCTGAAACTAGTAGGACCAGAGACTTTGATCAACATGGAATATTGCTTTAGGATATAAACTCACTAGATTTGCTTTAAAAGTCCTCTTAGCAAGAGTAGAGACTCTAACTTTGATACATTTCCAGAGAGTTAAGTAACAAATTATCAAATTTTAATGACGCTGGCAAGAGCAGCTGCAGCTGATGGAGGTACATTCAAGAATACTTAGTCTGAATTTTAATGAAAAAGATTTCCTCCCATCCTAGGTTGCACCCAGAAGCTAAGATACTGTGTAAAGGCTGAAGGATAAAGGGATGGTAAAACTGAATCCAACTTTCCAAAGTTCCTTGACAGAATTTCTTACTGAGAAATGTTGTTTAGTCTTATAGCTGCTTAGAGCTGGCTGTGGTGGTGCACACATGGAATCCTAGTGCTTGGGGGAAGTAAAGAGAAAAGGAACAGAAGTTCTAGGTCATCCTCAGCTACATAACATGTTTGAGGCCATCCTGAACTACATGAGTCCCTGACACCAAAAATACAAAATAAAGAAACATAGAAATATTTTTAAAACTCAATCATTTACTATCTTCAGTGGCTACAGCATCATTTCTATTCAAGATGGCCGTTTCAATGTTATGGTAATGTAGCGGGTTTATGTTTTCCCTGGCACTTTATACAGGTGAACAGATGACACTATATACTTTTAAAAATTACTGGTCTTATAGAATCTGCTTAGCATCTCACAAATATTCAATCTCACAATGCTCTCTCTGCTCCAGTCTCTTTCACACACTGACACTGAAGGACTTCTGTCTTTCATTACAGTAGCCAGTAAATAAGCCACCCCACCCACAAGGTATATAAATTATCCCTAAATTATAATACATTGAATTAGTATATAGAGTTACTTTATGAGCCCTTAATAAATGACCCACTTGGCGGGGGTTAAAAGTTCTTACTAGGTTGGCCATGGCTCAGCCAGGAGGATGCCAGACTTTCAAAGTTCTTACTGTGCAAGCATGAACACCTGGGTACAGAGCCCCAGGGCTCACATGAAGAGCAGGGCACGGTAGGTAGTGCATGTATGTAATGCCAGCACTGTAGAGGCAGAGACAGAGGCAGAGGATTCCTGCAGCGTCCTTGACAGCCAGTCTAGTTGGGTGGGTGAACTCCATGCTCAGTGAGAGGCCCTGCCTCATGATAGATAGGTAGATAGATAGATAGATAGATAGATAGATAGATAGATAGATAGATAAAGAGATAAAGAAATATAGAGTGATTGAGGAAAACACACCAGCCTCTGACCTCTGCTTTGCACAAGCAAGCAGACACACACACATATATATCACAGACTAAATAAAAAATAAAATAACACATTCATCTGTGGCCTGCTTCTATTAAATATGCACCTGCCTGCCTGTCAATAGCCTGTCGCTAGAGTGCCTTCCCTGATATGTCCATTCTGTACCTGAAACTTACAAAATAGTAGCATCATTGAAAGTCATATGTGCCAGCGAACATCTCCCATGAAAGGTCTGATAACACAGTAACTTCCACGTGGTGATAAGTCTAGCCTAGTTATGTAGACAAGGACAGGCAGAGAAGCACTGAAACCCAAGACAAGAATGACAGTTGAGCTCTCGACCAACAAGCAAAGCTCTTTGGCCCTGTGGCTAAGGCAGTCCTGGGAACAGACCCCAGTGTAGGGGTTAGATAAATTAGATTTAGAAAATATATGTGGACTAAAAACAGGAAACAAACAGGAGACTTAATAGACTGAAAAACAAGGTTGAAGTCAGGAAAAACAGGAAAGACTCAATAGACTGAAAAACAAGGTTGAAGTCAGGAAAACAGGAAAGACTTAAAGGACTTGAAGAAACAAAGTATCTGGCCTGACATTGTTTTCAGCTGCTAAGTGGGCGGAGCCCAAATTAAGCTGAAACAGAGTTCCTCCTATTTAAGGACAGTGCATGGAGCCCAGAAAAAGAAGAGGCCCCTGATGCTAGAGAGCTCCAAGAGTCCTGCCGAAAAAAGTGCTGGCCATCATTAGATGGCCAGATTTCCCTGAGACAGAAAGAAGCTGGTGAACCAAGAAAGCCTGAGCAAGACACCAAAAGGTCAAGGACTAAACCCTGTGGCTCAGCTTTTGCCTAGAGGGGTTTGATCTGTCCAAATAGTGGACTAAAGGAAACTGTGCCTGGTTTTAAGAACTCTGAAGTAGAGCGGCAGAGTTGCTGATGCGAAGGGGCTGGGGTCTCCCAGAGAGAAGAAAGCATTAAGCCTTATTTAAGGTGAGACTGCAATAACCAACTGACCCTGACGAACCTGCATCTGAGAGATCCAGAAAAAGGACTGCTAAGTGTGCTAAAGAATCTACAACAAAGACTGTGTTCTTGACGACTGAGGACCTGCCCCAGAGACTGTATCATTCTAAAAGGTTATGAAAGTAGTTGTTATAATTATCAATAGGTTTAGTGGATAGGTTAAAGGGGTTGTAGGAATTTATAGGATTAATAGTTAAGAAATTGTTGGTGTTTGTTATAAGTGAATTTAGAAATAAATAAGTGTTAAATAATAATTTAAAAGTTCGGTTACACCCCACCCAACCTTAGTCAAGCTGCTCCTACTATGCTATGTAGAAACAAAGGCTACTTAGCTGGCTATTTGAAGCTACTACATTTGGTCTAGCTTCGTTCCAATTAAACAGCAACAAGTAACCCAAGAGCTTGCTATGAGATTCACACAGTAGCTATGTTCAGCTTCTGTTGTCCAAAAGTTCCTCTTGATGCTGCTCACCCAACCTAGGATTCTGCCTTGGTACTTCATACAACACATTGATAACAAATTAGCAGGTGTACATGTTATTTGATGCTACCAATACCAGTTTCATTCTACTATCCTGCTGTTTATTGGTGTGCATGTATCTGTGTATATGCACATCAATGTGGGTGCCCATGTAGGTCAGAGAGGGTGAATGCCCCTGGAGCTTGAGTTACAGGTGTGTGAGCCACCCAACATGAGTGATGGAAATCAAGCATGGGCAAAAGCAGTACGTGTTTTGTCATGATGGGGGATGGGGGCAGCAACACAAAACCTATATTTTTAACCCTTTATCTTCATGTCATTCACTTTTCCACGTTTTCCACTAGTCTTTGCAAAGTGAGTAAAAGTTGCAAAGTCCAAGAGAACAACTGAGCACATGTTGCTAAGCAAATCCTTTCAAAGTTCTAATATTGTTCCCTTTTGAGCCCCGTAAGACCCACATATGCAGTGTAACAGCCAGATACTCTTTCAGACAGGGTTTGGTTCTCTGCAGAACCATTTTGGCAATTTTTGCCTCTAAATTATCCTGCCTGCTAGTCAATGGCAGCTGGTTTTATCCACTGTTTGCTGAATGAGGGGGCTAGAATATGTACATAGGCTATAGATTTACCTTTGCAACACTGGGGTTTCCCGAAACTTCTGCGAACAGGTACTTTCACCTCATGAAATGTTTCCTGGGAATTGAATACAGGGAAACAGTCGTCTACACAGGAAATGAAAATGCTGTTTACATAGCACATTTGTCTTCTGTTGCCTACAGGGACCGGGAGATAAACATACTGGGAAGAGATCTGTGTTTGGACTGCCTTGAACTCCATCCTTACCTCCCTTGCCAACTTATTTCATGTTGGAGACTTAGTTCCCTGGTCATAACAGAGATAGGAACCATCTCCCTCACAAATGAAGCCAGATATACAGTTTGGGAAGCACACTGAAGGGGGTCTACAGAAGGCTGTCTTAATAATATTAATGCCATTACAAGAACCCTGTTAATCAGGTTTACACATAAAAAAAGACCACCACGGCCATCTGTTCAGCAGTTGTTGAAGTTCTTTGTTTTTTTGTTTTGTTTTGTTTTGTTTTTGATTTCCATTTCTCCTTCCAACCTTCCCAGTATGGAGGGTTAAATGCAGTAGTGTCAATGTCTTATGACATCAGCACACTGCCAGGAAACCCGACTCAGATCCTGAGATCCTCAGTCAGGGTTTCCTCAGTATAAGAGGGACCTCCACTAGTTCATTTCCCTCCAATCTAGCTCTATGCTTGGAGCAGCTGATGCCTATCCCAAGGAGACCTGCCACTATGATGTCTAGTTCCTAGGAAATCACCCATCTTCCACTGTCCTGCCTTTCTGCTTTGCCATGTGTAAACTCCGGCCATAACAAAGCAATGCAATCCATCAGGGGTGGGCACAGGGGTGGGTGATGAACTACTTATGGATGAAAACAGCTCACCTTCTCACTGTAGCACTTCTTATATATTTTCTAGAAGATTCCTCAGAAGGTTCTCAGAAGATTTAGACCCAGTTTTTATGGTGGTAATCCATTCATTCATGATCCCTAAAGGATCGTGATCCATCTCCTCCCTCTCCCTGTTTTTTGTTTATTTGTTTGTTTGTTTGTTTGTTTTCATTTGGACTTCCTGATCCCATCCAGATAAATAACCCTGTAACTTTGTCTCCAGGGCTCCTCCTTTGGAGATCCCAAGTAAGACACCAAACAGAATAAGCTGCACCCTACTTGCCAAGACTGTCATTAGCCCTTGCCGGGAATCTAAGAAGGTCCTTGCCAGCATAAGTGAGTGTCTGGCATTTGCAGCTTCTCTACTGAGAGCAATCATATCAGCTGTGTCTTTGTAGCATTTCTGTTCTCTGTATTCCCCAAATAGCAGAAATCTTCTAAAATATTGAAAAATGTCTACTATTCACTATTTCTATTATTAACAAACCTACCTATATATTCTGGTGAAAGTTAATACCTTATAAAACCATAAAAAGTGTTATCTCTATTGTACTGTCCTCAACATCTACTTGAGAGAGCTAATGGTCCCTCAGCTCTCCTGTTCTCATGATTTCTGAGTCCTTTTCCATCTGATCTTGCATTCAGCTGCAAACCCATTTCATGCTGACCCAAATTTGAGAAAACAAATGAGTTACTACCTTTGGCTCTCTACCGACCCACAAGCTAATTGAGAAGACAATGAGTTACTACCTTTGGCTCTCTACCGACCCACACACAAGCTAATTGAGAAGACAATTGCATGCATAAGCAGCTCCGATTTAAGATGAACCCTGGCTAGTGCTGGAACACAAGCACAGAAGGCAATATACTGGGAAAAGGAGACATTTGTTTCCAAAGAGGCGATCAGGAAAAGCTTGGGCATTCCGCCATTTATAGACTTTGTGCCATCTCACAGAGCTAGGCAACACAGACAGTAAAAGCATAAACACCAATCTGAAGGCATGCAACACTTGCCCTTAGCTCTGTGAACAATCTGTAGCTCCAAGAGTGTTTATGCGAATGACACAGTTTGTTGTGTATTGCAGAGTTCCTTCAGGGAATTGTGCCAAGTGGTTACCAGAGAATATCATTGATCAGTGAGAAGTCAGGGATGGCTCAAGTAGACAAGACAGGCCCATGTTGAAACAGTGGTGACAATCTGAGGGGAGAGCAGGCTGGCCCAGGAAAATAGTACTCAAGTTAAAGTTCAATGTTACTTTCTCCTTACTTGGGGAGAAGCAAGGCTGGTCCATCTTGTACAGAGCTGTGTCTCATTTTTAGTTGGCATAGCTCACAAGTAATACAGCATGAGCTGGTTTTCCAATGTGCTCCAACAACACTTACTTAGGCATTCCCAGTTCTAACCTACCATTATGTAACCCATTAGTGGCCAAGTCATAAGGATTATGGTCCCTAAACTCCTAGCCATCTTCTCCCATCAACCCCTACTGTCACATCTCAGGTTTACATGCCAGTAAGTGATTTTGCCATATGGACTTGTCTCCAGGCTTCTATTTCTTTTCTTTGCAATATACACTACATTCTGTTACTGGTACCCTTCTGAAGCCAGATATCAAGCCATCTACTTAGTAGCTGAGAGAGTGGACATTGGCATAGACAGGCTTGAGTTTCAGTCTTGGCTTTAGAGAATGAACCTCAATTAAGCAGACTCATGATATAGTTCTGGAATTGGCAAATGAAGCCCATTGCCTCAGTACATAATAGCATTTTACTATCATACAACCACACCTGCCATTGTGCCTCTGTCTGCCCTATTCTCACCTTCTCTTGGGAGCTGCCTATTCTCCTCTAGGGCCTTGTGGTTTTTTCAACCCAATTGTCTTAAGGCCTTCCTGGGCCATTGCTTCCCCACCTGCATTATCTTGCTTTCTCTTTGTAGCTGTCCATAATTCCACAGCTCCGCTAGGCCCTTGTGGCTATTGTGATCCCTTTCTCTGACCCTTTCTTGTAGGTGAGACCCCTTCCTAGATCTGGGCTGTCCTTGCCTTTGGGCCTCCTCCATTTTGTGGCCTCTAGCTTTGGTCCTCCTCATTCCAGCTTCATCAAAAGTCCTGGTACTATGTATGGCATCTCTCAGGGCTTAGACAGGCTAAGCTCTGACCCACATTGAGTGTGTGACAACCCATTGAAGGGCTTGTGTCATTCCTACATTTTTCTTTTCGTGCACTTCTCATTCAAGGGAATCTCGTCTTCTATTTACTTCATTTACATACGAGTCAAGATCATTTCTCTCCTGAGGTGAGAAAATTAAATAGTTTTAACAGGGACAGAATAAAACACAAAGCCTAAAATACTTGCTACAAAATACCTTTGCCCTTGAATGAGAGAAGTTTCAGAGATTAAAAAAGGCTCATGAAAAGAAAAGTCAATGTACATGCATAATATAAAGGCTTAGTAAATGTCAGATATTATAATTGCTATTATTGTCTGCATGAATTCTTAGCTCTGTCTTTCTGAATTCTCTCCAAAGGCAAATCAATGCTCATGACACAGTGTGCTTTCCAGATCATAGATCACTCCTTTCCACAAATCACAGTCTCCCTGAGGCTTGAGATATTACATTGTATCTTTCTCTCCTCTATTCTCCTGAACACCCAGTTAGATCTAGGCATCCTTCAGTGTCTAATTGTCAATACTATAGGCTCCAAAGAGAGTACTTTCTTCCAAATGGCCATTTCTTTCTAAGTTCCAAATTCCAAACAAGCAGAGGACTATTAATGCAGCTAGAAACCAAGATTAAAGATTTTTTAAAACAATATAATATATTTTTAAAAGTCAAATGATGGGCTTTTGAAGCCAGAAAAGAACTTTAAAAATTCCAGATGTTTTTAAGTTGGTAATGCAAGTTAGGATGGAAGCTGAGTTAGGTATAGAACTTTAAACTCATTGAGATAGATAAATAATAGAATATTAATATGAGTTGCCAAATATGTATGGACTGGACATTGGGAATGTACATGATAACTTATAATTTTCTTAATTGTGACCTAATTATTCTTATTGCTTGTACTGTATTTATTGTTATAAGAAAAAGAGTTTTTCATTGGATTAAAAAGGGAGCTGTTGGGGGGAAAAAGAAACACCTTTATTGGGGAAGGTCTAATAACATTGCTTCTGATAGGCTGATTTCAGTGCTGAGATCTGGTTACCACCCCTTCTGAGGCATTCTCTTGATTGGTTAACAAAAGTTGCTTATGGCCAATTAGCTGGGCAGAAAGAGTATAAGAAGGCAGGACTTCCTGAGATTAAAACAGGAATCCTGCATTTTACACACAGGATTAGCTAATTCCACTAGGAGACATGGAAGCAGATAGGTGTGTTTGACAATGCTGGAAGGTAATCACAGGCATATGGTGGTTTGGGATTAGGTGATTCAGGTTAATTTAGAGTAGCTAATTGAGAGTCTGCCCAGCTAAGGGTTAAGTATTGAAACATTAAAAGGTCTTGGTGTATTTAATTATTGGGGAAAGAATGGAAGCAGCTTAGGCTGTCAGTCCAAAAAATCCAGGGCTGTTAGACTCCCAGACACCCATCAAACTCCGACGAATCTCCTACCAAGTAGCCAGTAATTCTACCACCCTAATATAACAACTTATATTACTTACCAGAGTTTAGGCTACAGGTGGTGTAGGCCACCCTTGGTCTGGTGCTCTTTCCCCAGGATAGATCAGGCTGCCAGTTAAGGCAGGCCAAGCCTGTCCACTGATATCCTGCCAGGCCACCTGCTGCTCTGCCAAGCTGCTGGCTGCTCCACCAGCCTAATCTTACAGTTTATACTTATTAATAACTACAATTGATAATTAAATTGCAGTTTCACACCTTACATTTAAAAAAAACAGATAATAGGATAGGATGGTAAGGGGGAAGAGGGTAAGACCAGGAGGGGGAGGGGACTATGACTGAAATGTAACTTGAAGAAATAAATGAATGTAAAAAAAGAAAAAGGAAAAGAAAAAAATCCAGCTGTCTTATTTCTTATAAATTAGGTGGTTTACTTTTTTCCATTGAGTATTAGCAACTTATAATTAAAAAGCAGATGCTTTTCTTATTTATTTATTTATTTATTTATTTATTTATTTATTTATTTATTTATTGCTTCAGGTTACATCTCCATCATAGTGTCCTCTTTCCACCCCTCCCAGTCCTGCCCTCCCACCCTCTACCCTTAACCCTTCCATCCCACTCCTCTGGAGTGGAGCGTCCCTATATAACAGTCCCCTGCCCCAGTTCAGCAGTCATATGAGGGCCAAGAGACTCCTCATACACTGGGGGCTTACAAGGCAACACCACCAGGGAAAAGTGTCTCAGTGACAGGGAGAAAAAGAAAAAGTGTATGTCCATGTTCTCTTTGGTGCATTGGTTGTAGTATACATATCCTGCACTATATAGCTAAAATCTGACTATAAGTGAATAGATACCATTTGCATCCTTCTGAATCTGGGTTAGCTCACTCAGGATGAGCTACTCTAGTTCCATCCATTTGGCTGAAAATTGCATAATTTCATTGTTTCTGATAGCTGGGTAATATTCCATTGTGTAAATGTACCACAGTTTTTTACTCCATTCTTCGGTTGAGGGACATCTGGATTGTTTCCAGTTTCTAGCTATCACAAATAAGGCTACTATGAACATAGATGAGGAAACATCCTTGTGATTCAGTGAGGAGTCATTTGGATGTATACCCAGAAGTGGTATGGCTGGGTCCTGAGGCTGAGCTATTCCAAGTATTCTAAGATATCACCAGACTGACCTCGATAGTGGTTGAACAAGCGGGCATTCCCACCAGCAATGGAGAAGGGCTCCCCTTTCTCCACACCCTCACAAGCATGTGCTGTCATTTGAGCTTTTGATCTTAGCCATTCTGACAGATGTGAGATGGAATCTGAGTCATCTTGAGTTGCATTTCTCTGATGATTAAGGATGTTGAGCATTTCTTCAAGTGTCTCTCAGCCATTAGCAATTCCTCCTTTGTGAATTCTCTATTTACCTCTGTTCCCCCATTTTTATATTGGATTATTTGGTTTCTTGGGATTGAATTTCTTGAGTTCTTTGTAGATTTTGGATATTAGCCCTCTATCAGATGTGGGGTTAGTGAAGATTTTTTCCCAAACTGTAGGCAGCTGTTTTGTTCGAATGACAGTGTCCTTTGCCTTACAGAAGTTTTTCAGTTTCATGAGGTCCCATTTATTGATTGTTGGTCTCAGGTCCTGAGCTGTTGGTGCTTATCTTTTATTTTTTCCCTTTATTTTTTATTTCTTCAAGTTACATCTCAATCACAGTCCCCTCCCTATTCCCCCTCCAGTCCCACCCTCCCACCATCAACCCCTCATCCTCTTCCCTTTTTTTTTCTTTTAAGTTTAAGGTATATCTTATTTCCCCATACACTTTCCCCTTTCAGTCCAACAAATGGCTCTTTCTCTTATAATAATAAATACAATACAATACAACAGAGGTAGTTAGGCCACAGGTATGAGGGTTATATGGCTTAACGTACATTCCCAATGACCAGTCCCTAGTATTTGGAACCTGACTTTCACATTCTACTATCTAACCATCTCCATGAGTTTAAAATTTTATATCTGACTCAACATTCATACTAAATTGCAACACAATTTTAAAAAGTATCTTCTTAGATCTATAACACTCTATGGCTCCTAAATAATTCAAAATTTAATTATGAGACTCTAGCTATCTGTTCTTCAACCACCTCAGAGACCTGAGAGGGATAAATATATCTGATTTTATAGGAAGTACAGGGCCTGCAGCTTCCCAAACTAAGAAATGACATACCAGTGGCTGCCTGGACAGTTCCCATTTTCTTTCCAAACATTACAGCATCGATCTTCAGTCATTTGGCCCCGTTTCTCTGACAGACATTGATTGTAGAGCAGGGGTTATGAAGGACTTACCTACCCTGTCTTGGCAGAGCTAGGCTGTCGACTTACATGCTTCCAGGTTTTGTCCTTTTTGGACAGCATTCTGTCTACAGTTGGGGCAAGGGGCTTTTCCTACCAAGAGATAGGCTTGCGACTAATTCAATCATCTCCCACTGGAGATTCTTCAATGCTCATCTTCTACTTGGAGGAGAATAAGGGGTGCTGTCAGGAGTTGATATGTCTTGATATAAAAAAATCTAAAGTTACAAAAACAACTTTGAATGACATACTCTGCAGATCTCTTGAGGTTTTTGAAGAGGCCCTATCTATCTCTTATATTAGGGTAAGTAGATGTTGTTTGTCTCTTAGCAGGTTTATTTATGATTAGCTTAGCAAGTAACTATAGTAGGCTGTCATAGTCCCTAACAGAATGACCGGCTTGCATAGCCATTAGTTTGCATTTCTTAATTATCCTAAACAGTTTATGACAATTAGTAGTAAAAGGCCGAAACATCACATTTCATTTATTTTTCTATACCTCCTAACCCTTCCATCCCATTTCTCTGGGGTGGGGTGTCCTTATATAACAGTCCCTCATCTCAGTTGAGAGGTCGTATGAGGGCCAATAGCCTCTTCATTTATTGGGGATCTACGTAGTAGTATCATCAGTGAAAAGTATCTCGTTGCCCGGGAGAGAGAACTACTAAACAAACAAACCAATAAGCATAAAATAGATAAAAAAGACTAAAATATAGAAAAAATACAGCTAATATACAAAAATTAAAAATTAAAAATAAGAAGTCTATGTCCAAGTTCCCTTTGGTGTGTTAGTTGTAGTATCGATACCTTCTACTATATAGCTAAAATCCTACTATAAGTGAATAGATGCCATATGTGTCCTTCTGAGTCTGGGTTAGTTCACTCAGGATGAGCTTTTCTAGTTCCATCCATTTGGCTGCAAATTGCATAATTTCATTGTTCCTGACAGCTGAATAATATTCCATTGTGTAGATGTACCACAGTTTTTTAACCCATTCTTCGGTTGAGAGACATCTGGGTTGTTTCCAGTTTCTAGCTATTACAAATAAGGCTTCTATAAACATAGATGAGGAAACTTCCTTATGATTCCGTGAAGAGGCATTTGGGTGTATACCCAAAAGTGGTATGGCTGGGTCCTGAGGCAGAACTATTCCAAGTTTTCTAAGATATCTCCAGACTGACCTCCATAGTGGTTGCACAAGCCTGCATTCCCACCAGCAATGGAGTAGGGTACCCCTTTCTCCACACCCTCACAAGCATGTACTGTCATTTGAGTTTTTGATCTTAGCCATTCTGACAGGTGTGAGATGGAATCTCAGAGTCGCCTTGAGTTGCATTTCTCTGATGATTAGGATGTTGAGCATTTCTTCAAGTGTCTCTCAGCCATTAGGGATTCCTCCTTTGTGAATTCTCTATTTAGCTCTGTCCCCCATTTTTTGATTGGATTATTTGGTTTCTTGGCATTTAATTTCTTGAGTTCTTTATAGATTTTGGATATTAGCCCTCTGTCAGATGTGGGGTTGGTGAAGATTTTCTCCCAGTCTGTAGGCTGCCATTTTGTTCGAATGACAGTGTCCTTTGCCTTACAGAAGCTTTTCAGTTTCATGAGGTCCCATTTTATTGATTGCTGATCTCAAGTCCTGAGCTGTTGGTGTTCTGTTCAGGAAGTTGTCGCCTGTGCTAATTAGTTCTAGGGTTTCTCCCACTTTTTCTTCTAGTAGATTTAGTGTGACCGGCCTTATGTTAAGGTCTTTGATCCACTTGGACTTAAGTTTTGCACAAGGTGATAAGTATGGGTCTAACTTCATTCTTTTACAAATGGACATCCAGTTGGTCCAGCACCATTTGTTGAAGATGCTGTCCTTCTTCCATTGTGTCGTTTTGGCTTCTTTGTCAAAAATTAGGTGGCCATAAGTGTGTGGGTCTATTTCTGGATCTTCAATTCGATTCCATTGATCTACTGGTCTGTTTCTATAACAATACCATGCTGTTTTTACAACTATTGCTCTGTAGTACAGCTTGAAATCTGGGATGGTAATACCTCCAGATGTTTTTTTATTGTACAGGATTGATTTAGCTATTCTGGGCTTTTTGTTGTTCCATGTGAAATTGAGAATAGCTCTTTCCAAGTCTATAAAAAATTGTGTTGGTATTTTGATAGGAATTACATTGAATCTATATATTGCTTTTGGTAGGATGGCCATTTTATTATGTTGATCCTACCTATCCATGAGCATGGGAGATCTTTCCATCTTCTAAAGGCCTCTTCCATTTCTTCTTCAAGGGCTTTAAGTTCTTGAGGTACAGGTCCTTTACTTGCTTGGTTAGAGTTTCCCCCCAGGTATTTTATGTTGTTTGCGGCTATTGTGAAGGGGGTTGTTTCCCTTATTTCTTTCTCAGCCCATTTATTTGTTGTATAAAGAAGGGCTTCTGATTTTTTTGAGTTAATTTTGTATCCAGCCACTTTGCTGAAGGTGTTTATTAGATGTAAGAGTTCTCTGGCGGAATTTTTGGGGTCGCTTATGTACACTATCATATCATCTGCAAATAGGGATAATTTGACTTCTTCGTTTCCAATGTTTATCCCCTTGATGTACTTTAGTTGCCTTATTGATGTAGCAAGAACTTCAAGTACTATATTGAAGAGATATGGTGAAAGTGGACATCCTTGTCTTGTCCCTGAGTTTAGAGGAAATGCTTCAAGTTTCTCTCCATTTATTTTGATGTTGGCCACTGGCCTGCTGTATATTGCCTTTATTGTTTATAGGAACAGCCCTTGTATGCCCGTTCTCTCCAGAACTTTTAGCATGAAGGGGTGTTGGATTTTGTCGAATGCTTTTTCTGCATCTAGCGAGATTATCATGTGTTTTTTTTTCTTTCATCTTGTTTATATGGTGAATGACGTTGATAGATTTTCGTATGTTGAACCATCCCTGCATCCCTGGGATGAAGCCTACTGGAACATGGTGTATGATACTTTTGATGTGTTCTTGAATTCGGTTTGCTAGTATTTTATTAAGTATTTTTGCATCTATGTTCATGAGTGAGATTGGTCTGAAATTCTTTTTCTTTGTTGGGTCTTTGTGTGGTTTAGGAATCAGGGTGATTGTGGCCTCGTAGAATGAGTTTGGCAATGTTCTTTCAGATTCTATTTTGTGAAAGAGTTTGAAAAGTATTGGTGTTAGCTCCTCTTTGAAGGTCCGGTAGAATTCCATCCTAAAGCCATCTGGCCCTGGGCTTTTTTTGGTTGGGAGATTTTTAATGACTGTTTCTATTTCCTTATGGGTTATAGGGCTGTTTAATCTGCTTATCTGATCTTGATTTAGCTTTGGTAGGTGGAATCTATCAAGAAAATTGTCCATTTCACTTAAGTTTTCAAATTTGGTGGAGTATAGATTTTTAAAGTAGGATCCAAATATTCTCTGGATTTCCTCAATATCTGTTGTCATTTCACCCTTTTCATTTCTGATTTTGTTGATTTGTGTTTTCTCCCTCTGTCTTTTAGTTAATTTGGCTAAGGGTCTGTCTATTTTGTTGATTTTCTCCAAGAACCAACTCTTGGTTTCATTGATTCTTTGTATAGTTCTTTTTGTTTCTAAGTTGTTGATTTCAGCCCTAAGTTTGATGATCTCCTGCCTTTTGCTCCTCTTGGGAGTGTTTGCTTCTTTTTTTTTTCCAATTCACCCAGTTTAGCTGTTAATTCGCTAATATGAGCTGTCACAATTTTCTTTATGAAGGCACTTAGTGCTATGAACTTTCCTCGTAGCACAGCTTTCATTGTGTCCCATAGGTTTGGGTATATTTTGTCTTTATTTTTGTTGTATTTTAAGAAGTCTTTGATTTCCTTCTTTATTTCTTCCCTGACGCAGTGGTCCTCTACTAAAGAGTTGTTCAATTGCCATGTGAGTGTAGACTTTCTGTTGATTCTTTGCTATTGAAGTCCAGCTTTATTCCATGGTGGTCTGAGAAGATACAAGGGGTTATTCCAATTTTCTTGTTCTGTTGAGGCTATATTTGTGTCCAACTATATGGTCGATTTTGGAGATGGTTCCGTGAGGTGCTGAGAAGAAGGTGTATTCTTTTGTGTTTGGGTGAAACGTTCTGTAGATATCTGTTAGGTCCATTTGGTTCATGATCTCTGTTAGACTCATTATTTCTCTGTTTGGCTTCTGTCTTGATGATTTGTCCATAGTTGTGAGTGGGGTGTTGAAGTCTCCCACTATTAAAGTGTTTGGATCAATGCGTGATTTAAGTTTTCGAAGTGTTTCTTTTATAAATGTAGGTGCCTTTGTATTTGGGGCATAGATGTTCAATATTGAGGTGTCCTCTTGGTGGATATTTCCTTTAATGAGTATGTAATGCCCTTCTCTGTCTTTTTTATTAACTTCAATTGGAAGTCTATTCTGTTTGATATTAGGTTTGCTACCCCAGCTTGTTTCCTGGGTCCATTTGCTTGGAAAACCTTTTCCCAGCCCTTTACTCTGAGATAGTGTTTTTCTTCAATAGTGAGATGTGTTTCTTGTATACAGCAAAAATATGGGTCTTGTTTACGGATCCAGTCTGTAAGTCTGTGTCTTTTTATTGGCGAGTTGAGTCCATTGATGTTGATGGATATTAGTGACCAGGGCTTGTTATGTCCCATTATTTTGGTATAGCTGGCTGTCTCTTGTTTTTCTTTTGTTTAGTTTCTGTGGAGGTTTCTATTTCCTCTGTGTTCTTGGGTGTAGTTATCTTCTCTGTGCTGGAATTTTCCTTCTAGGATCTTCTGTACGTCTGGGTTTGTCAGGAGATATTGTTTGAATTTGATTTTGTCATGGAATATCTTGTTTTCTCCTTCTATTTTGATAGAGAGTTTTGCTGGGTATAGTAGTCTGGCTGGGCACCTATGTTCTCTCAGGGTTTGTAGGACATCTGTCCAGGCCCTTCTAGCTTTTAAAGTTTCTGAGGAGAAGTCAGGTGTGATTCTGATAGGTCTGCCATTGTATGTGACTTGGCCTTTTTCTCTTACAGCTTTTAATATCCTTTCTTTGTTCTCTACATTTGGAGTTTCTATTATTATGTGGCGAGAAGAGTTTCTTTTCTGATCTAATCTTTTTGGTGTTCTGTAAGCCTCTTGGATTTTTACTGGCATCTCTTTCTTTAGGTTTGGGAAGTTTTCTTCTATGATTTTGTTGAAGATATTTCCTGGACCATGGAGTCGGGAGTCTTCTCTTTCCTCTATGCCTATAATTCTTAGGTTCCATCTTTTCATTGAGTCCTTGATTTCTTGGATGTTGTGGGTAAGAGATTTTTTTAGCTTTCTCATTTTCTTTGGATGTTGTACTGATTTCTTCCATCGAATCTTCCATGCCTGAGATCCTGTCTTCCATCTCTTGCATCCTATTTTTCCTACTCACATCCGTAGTTCGAGATCTTTTCTCTTGATTCTCCATTTCCTCTTTTAACTCTGACTGTATTTTCTTTATTGCTTCCATTTCTATTTTCATGTCTTGAATGGTAGTGATCGTTTTGTACATTTCCTTCTCCAGTTTGCTTGTTTTTGTCTGGAGATCTTTCATTGCTTTACCTTTTCCTGTTCAAGCTGGGTCACCTTGGCTTGGAGCTCTTTAATGATGTTATTCGTTGTTTTGACTTGTAAGATTGTGGCTTCTTTGAATTCCTTCATAGTTTTAAGTTCTTCTTGAAGGGACTCTATCTCTTTCCATACTGTAGAATTGTCATCGTTTTCATGTTTTTCAGTTGTAGTGAGGTGGTTCGGGCTGGACGGAATAGCATTGCTTTCTTTTGTTGGAGACATTTTGCTCTGGGTTTTTTTTTTTTTTTTTTTGGTCTGGGGCCTCTGGCCATGTGGAATTTTTTTTTTTTTTTTTTTTTTTTTTTTTGCTGTCTTCTGGACTTGGGTCCTAAGGGGGCACTGTGGTGTAGGAGTAGAGTTGCCTTTCTCCACCCCTATAAGGTGAGTCATTCAGTCCCACCTCCCAGGTGGAGACCTAATTAATTCAAGTGGTGGAGCTGTGTACAAGTAAGCTCTGGTTCCCCGCCGGAAGGGCCCGTACTAGTACATAAGTCTGATATAAGACAGTTTCAAATATCTCGCAGTTTACCCGGGGTTAGTTCCTCTAGGGGGTAAATCTGCAGTTCAGCTCCAGTAGCCTTGCCACTCCCGTGGCTTGGAAACTGGCCAATGACGTCACAGACTGCGACCTGTGGTCTGAAGGCACTTTGCAGCGGATCTCCGCTCACTTCCAAGGGTCGCAACCTTTCGCCAGATAATTGGATCTTCTGTGTGAGACCTGGGAGTGCCCAGCAGGGTGGGGATTATCTCTGTGTGGTTTCTGAATCTGCTGGCTGGGTATTAGGTTGGAACTTACTGGGGGTCTCTCCTTTTGAGGGGATGGGTTATCCCAATTCCCGGGTCCAGAGGCTTCCTAGCGTGTCCGAGATTTGGAAGGGTCGTCCTGCCCAGGCATCTTCCGTGGTCCCTGTGTAGCTGGGTGAGATTTAGAAGGGGTCGTGCCCTTTGTACAGCGTCCTGCAACACTTGCCGTCTTGTGACTGTTGACCCCGAAATCAAAATACGTCCGTGCCAGCCGCCACCATCTTGGATCCCCCAGTGTTTCTCTTTTTAACAGTTTCTTTTTACATCTCTTTATTGCTAGGATTACTGCCTCCTTTCTGGCAAACACTCACTTCTGCATCAGCTTAGTGCATTGCTTATTCCTTGTGCTGATATCCACTGAGCACCCCAACGTGGGAAGTGTTGACCACAGTGCCGGGAACACAGTAGAGAGTGGGCAACAACTGACATGCACAGTGAAGATAAACATTCATGGAACAAAATGCTCATTGGCAATAATAAAAATGAATTCCAGCATCAGTATTCAGATTTAAGATAAAAGGCTTCTACACTTACACATGCCCACTGTCATTCATCTCTTTGTGACAGGCCCAAAAGACAGAGGTCAAATGGTCAGGTAATCATGATTCTCTGAAATAATAAGTCAATAAACCTTATCTTATTAATGTGCTATTTTTAAAGTTTCCATGCAAGGTAGTCGGTTTCACTGTGGTTTCCCAGACAGATGCTATTACATGTTGCTCTTACTCACTCCTGTCCCCCACTTCCCTCTACCATCTTCCCTTTCACCCTCTTGTGGTTCCTTTCTTCTCTCCGAATAACTTCTCTTTCTGCTTTCATGTCACATGAGACTTCATCACCCCTTTCCCCCAACCCCATTATGATCTCTTAATGTCATGACCTGCACACACACATATGCATATAGAGCTTAAATCTAGATTTTATGTACATATGTGAGAATACATGCAGTGCTTGTTTTTCTGAAACTGCCTTATTTCCCTTAACCTAATGGTCTCTAGTTCCATCCATTTTCCTGCAAATATAATGTTCTCATTTTTAATAACTGAAAAATAGTTCTGTTGGGTTTTCTTTATCCATTCATCTGTTTATGGATATCTAGCCTAGTTCCTTTTCTTAAGTATTGTGAATACTACATCTATAAGCATGAGTGTGCAAATATTTGTGTGATACATTTAATTAGAATCTTTGAAATCCTAGACAGGTGTAGCTGGGCCCTACAATAGTTTAATTTTAGATTTTTAAGAAACCCCTCACACTGGCTTCCACAGTTGTTGCGCCAATTAAGATTCTAACCAACAGTGTATAGGGATTGGTCTTTCCCCATATCCCTGCCAGTATTTGTTTTCTTAGTGATAGCTCTTTGTCTGGGATGAAATAGAGTGTCACAGTGGTTTGAATTTGTGTTTCCCAGATGGTCAAGGATGTTGAACACATTTTCAAATATGCATTGGTGATTTTTTTTCTTCTTTTGAAAACTATGTCCAGTTCATTAGCCCTTGTACTGACTGATAGGATGATTTGACTTTTTGATGTTTCAAATTTTCAGTGCTTTATGTATTCTAGATATCAGTCCCTCCTCTGGTGTAGAGTTTTAAAAGATTGTTGGTACTGTTCTGTAAGCTGCCTCTTTACTTATTTTCCCAATTATTTTATGTGCTATTAGAGTCTTCACAAGAATGCCCTTTGCCCATGCCTGCTTCTAAGAGTGTTTCTTCTGTGTTTTCCCCTAGTAGTTTCAAAATTTAAGGGCTTTCATTAAGGTCCTTGATCCATCTTGAATTGATTTATGTACATGATAAGAGATACAAGTCTAGCTTCATTTTTCTTCAGGTAAATATACAAATTGTTTTGGCTGTTTAGAGTCTACTATGCTTCCACGTGCACTTAGGATTATATTTTCTATTTCAGAAAGCATAAATGGAATTTTTCTATTGTGTTAAATATATGGATTGCTTTCAGTAATAAAATTATTTTTTACAATATTAATTCTTTCAATCCATAAGCATGAGAGAATTTTTTGGTTTCTAGAATTTTTTTTTTTTTTTTTTTTTTTTTTTTACTTCTTTCTTCAGTGTCTTAAAGTTTTTTGTTTTGTTTTGGGTTACGTTTTTGTTGTTGTTTTTAGATCTTTTTTTGGTTTGTTTGTTTGGTTGGGTTTTTTGTTGTTGTTTTTGGGGGTTTTTTTGTTTTTGTTTTTTGTTTTGTTTTGTTTTTGAAACATTAAAGGTGCCACCACAGAGATATGGCTCAGTGGTTGAGAGCACTGACTGCTCTTCTAAAGGACTTGAGTTTAAATTCTAGCACTCACATGGCAGTTCGAAACTGTCTGTAATGGCTGGCTGTTCTAGTGCATGTCTTTAATCCATACTGGTGCACGCCTTTGTTCCCAGTACTTGGGAGGCAGAGGCAGGTGAATATCTGTGAGTTCAAGGCCAGTTTGGTTTACAGAATAAGTTCCAAGGTAGCCAGGGCTACACAGAGAAACCCTGTCTTGAAAAAACCAAAAAAATTAATAATAATAAAACTTAAAGTTTTTATTGTACGTATGTAGGGTATCTATTTAAAGTCTTTCTGATTTGATATAGTTATTAACTTTCCTCCTAGGACGGCCATGGCTGCATCCCAAAGGTTTTGGTAGTCCATGCTTTGTGGTCATTTGATTCTAGAAATTCTTTACTTTCCTTCCTGATTTATTTAATGACCCACTGATGATTCAAGGGTATATTATCAGTCTCTGAGAATTTGTGTATTTTCTCTGGGTTTGTTTTTGGCTTTCTTTAGTTTATGTTGTTGTTTGGTGTGTTTGTTTCAGGTTTTTTGCTATTATTGTCTAGTTTTATTCTACTGTTATCTGATAAGATTCAATAAATTATTTTAATTTATTTGCATTTGTTATGGCTTACTTTATTGCTTATAATGTGGACAGTATTAGAAAATGTTCCATGGACTGTGTGTTTCAGATCTGTTAGATGAAACATTCTACAAATATCTGAAGTTGCTTTGTGTTTTTTTTTGTTTTCTTTTTTTTATTTAATTTTTAAATACTTTATTTTTTTTTCTTCAAGTTACATCTCAGTAACAAACCCCTCCCTATTCCCCCTTCCTATCCCGCCCTTCCACCCTCTTCCCTCCAGAAGTTTCCCCTTTCAGTCTAACAGCTGGTTCCTTCTCTTATAACAGTAAGTATTATACAAAACAATAGATATAAATATGCCACATTTATGAGAGTAAATTGGCCCAGTACACCTTC
>CAJQZJ010001896.1:12780664-12800854 GCA_907164525.1 Lophiomys imhausi
TCGGGATAGAGAGGAACCTTCTTTTTGCCTCCCTTTTCACTGTCTGCCTGCTCAAATCTTTCGCCTTTGTTACTTTCCTTTTCATTGTCTACCTGCTCAGATCTTTCCCCTTGCAGCAGTTCCAAGGCTGATTCTCCCTCCTTGATCACTTTACAGCATCTCTGATCTTCTAAACAACTCCTCACCATTTTCCAGATTTGTCTTACTCCATGCTTTAGAGTACCTTGTTCCCAAGCAAAATCCAAGTCCCTGCCTAATTTGTCCCAGCAGGATACCGTAAGATTCCTGGACACCGCAAACCACGGAGCCACGGAATCACATTCATTCAAAAATATCTCTAGGGTAGACTTTTTAATTTTCAAATTCCTAGCTAAAAGTAGCTCCTGAAGAGCCAGAAAAATTGGATGTGACTCAGACAATCCCATGTTTAAAAATTTACTTTCGGTTCACAGATTCCCCGCGAAACTTTACCTTTTGTTCGCAATCTCCGCGAAACTTTACCTTTTGTTCACTATCTCCGTGAAACTTTACCTTTTGTTCGCTATCTCCGCGAAACTTTACCTTGTGTTCGGTATCTCCGTGAAACTTTATTGTCCTAATTTATCCCAGGAACTTACCAGCGCTGCCCCTGACTGCAGGAGTTCTGAGTCTTTTTTGGGTCCCCGTACGGGCCACCACTTGTCGCATCCCCCTCGACCAGCAAGGATGACGCAACTTGCAAAAGCTCTTCTCCAGCAGTTTATTCAGGTCCCTGGAAAACAGTCTTCCGAATGCCCGGGCAGACCCAACCCACAGGCTAAATACTATTTGAACAGCCAATCAAGTAAAGCCACGTGGTGCTATCTTAGAGGCCCACGTATGCGGAAGCAAGCCAGATCAGCGGTCTTTGCCAAATATGGACTTGTTTACCACTGAGAGCGCTCACCGTCGGGCTGGTGGAAGGCGGAAACCGACGCCATCTTTAAGGCGCGGCACATCGCAGCTCTCTACAATACAGTACAAAACAACTTAAGTAAATAAGCCACAATTCTGAGAGTTATATGGCTTAGCATACATTCTCAATGTCCAGTCCATATGTATTTGGCCCCTGACTTTAACATTCTACTATCTAACTATCTCCATGAGTTTAAAGTTCTCTATCTAACTCAGCTTTCATACTAACTTGCATCACAATTTTAAAAACATCTTCTTAGATACAGAACGCACTCTTGATTCCTAAACAACTCAAAATTTAACTATGAGATTCTAGCTATCTATTCTTCAACTACCTCAGAGAGCTGAGATGGATAAATATATCTGATTATATAGGAAGTGCAGGGCCCACAGCTTCCAAAACTAAGAAATGACATACCCGTGGCTGCCTCGACAGTTCCCATTTTCTCTCCATACATTACAGCATCAATCTTCAGCTGTTTGGCCCCATTTCTCTGACAGACATTGATTGTAGAGCAGGGGTTATGAAGGACTTACCTACCCTGTCTTGGCAGAGCTAGGCTGTCGACTTACTTGCTTCCAAGTTTTGTCCTTTTTGGACAATAGTCTGTCTACAGTTGAAGCACGGGTTTTGTTTTTTTTTTTTGTTTGTTTGTTTGTTTTTTATTGCCAAGAGATAGGCTTGCCACTAATTCAACCATCTCACACTGGAGATTCTTCGAAGCTCATCTTCTACTTGGAGTGGAATAGGGGATGCTGTCAGGAGCTGGCATGACTCAATATCAAAAAAAAATCTTAATTTAAGAAAACATCTTTAAATGCCATACTCTGCAGATCTCTTGGGGTTTTTGAAGATGCCCTATCTATCTTTTATGTTTAGATAAGCAAATGTTGCTGTCTCTTAACAACTTGATTTCTGAGCTTAGAAAATAACTGTGATAGACTGTCATAGTAACTAACAAAATGACATGCTTGCATGACTGTTAGTTTTTATTTCTTAATTATCCTAAACAGTTTATGATGGTTGGTAGCAAAAGGCCTGCAGAGATTGCTCAGCCGTTAAAGGCTAGACTCACAACCAAAAATATAAGAGTATCTTCTTTTTTAAATTTATTTCTTTGGGGATCCAAGATGGCGGTGACCCGCACTGATGCATTTTGAACATGGGGAAAAGAGCCATAAAAAGCACAGAGTTATTGGACACTGTGGAAAAACCAGAGGGGCTAGACCCTCCAGCAACACACACAGCTCCCAAGTGACTGTTAAAAGTCCCAGGCAAAGGCTCTCCCCCCATCTCTCTCAGACACGGAAGCTACTAAATCCGGGACTCGGGAACTCCCATTTGGAGAGGCACCTGGTAAGATCGACCCTAATACACAGCAGGCAGAATCAGAGCCCACATGGCAATCACTCACCAGCCTACTAGGCTCCCCACACCTCAAGAGGATCTTATAGCTATTTAGGAAATTTTGTGGGCTAGTTGAACTCTTAGCAAAGCAGAAACAGGGTGCACAGCAGGAGGTCCGCAGCCGCGCAAGCCGCGGAGGAGCCTGGGCGGGAAGCCGGCACAGGCAGACAGGACTGAGGCTCTGCATGCCCTCAGCAGAGGAGCCAGGGTGGGAAGCCGGCACAGGCGGATGGGGCTGAGGGGCCACACCCGCGGCAGAGGAGTTGAGCGGGAAGCCAGAAGCTAGGGGACCATAGCTGTATTCTGGAAAACCAAGACATATTAGGCGTGGAGCCAGGCCCTGTCAGTCTACATGACGACAACCAGAATCCACAGAATCTGTGCCTGGGCAAACAGGTCCATACCATCAGAACCATTACAGGCTGATCAATCAGTGTGCAACATAGAGAAGTCTGAATTGGGAGCAGTGAAACAATCCCGGGCCATTTCTCACTACCTGGGAATAGGCTACACCAGCTCACAGTGCTTCAGGCTATTAGAATCACAGTGACCCTGTGACACCCTGTAAGCAACTACAGATAGCCAAGTAATTCGACTCCTACACCAAAGCATCCCCTGTGGATGCAAGCCCAGAAAACTAAGAGAGCAGACAGCTAAAAAAATTCATATGGCCAAAGTTCCAAGAAAAAACAGAAATCAAGTAAATATGACTCCAACAACGCAAACTACCCAAGCTCATCCAATTCGGATGACCTCACACCAGCAGAAACACATGAAAACGATGACAATTCTACATTATGGAAAGTGATAGAGTCCCGTCAAGAAGAACTTAAATCTATGAAGGAATTCAAAGAAGCCACAATTTTACAAGTCAAAACAATGAATAACACCATTAAAGAGCTCCAAGCCAAGGTGACTCAGCTTGAACAGGAAAAGGATAAAGCAATGAAAGATTTCCAGGCAAAAACAAGCAAACTGGAGAAGGAAATGCACAAAACGAACAATACCATACAAGGCATGAACATAGAAATAGAAAAAATAAAGAAAACACAGTCAGAGTTAAAAGAGGAAGAGGAGAATCAAGGGAAGAGAACAGGGACTACGGATGTGAGTATCAAAAATAGGATGCAAGAGATGGAAGACAGGATCTCAGGCATGGAAGATTCGATGGAAGAAATCAGTACAACATCCAAAGAAAATGAGAAGGCTAAAAAATCTCTCACCCACAACATCCAAGAAATCAAGGACTCAATGAAAAGATGGAACCTAAGAATTATAGGCATAGAGGAAAGAGAAGACTCCTGACGCCATGGTCCAGGAAATATCTTCAACAAAATCATAGAAGAAAACTTCCCAAACCTGAAAAAAGAGATGCCATAAAAATCCAAGAGGCTTACAGAACACCAAACAGATTAGATCAGAAAAGACACTCCTCTCGCCACATAATAATTGAAACCCCAAATGTACAGAACAAAGAAAGAATATTAAAAGCTCTAAGAGAAAAAGGCCAAGTCACATACAATGGCAGACCCATCAGAATTGCACCTGACTTCTCCTCAGAAACTTTAAAAGCTAGAAGGGCCTGGACAGATATCCTACAAGTCCTGAGAGAATATAGGGGCCGAGCCAGACTACTATACCCAGCAAAACTCTCTATCAACATAGATGGAGAAAACAAGATATTCCATGACAAAATAAAATTTAAACAATATCTACCCACAAAAGAAGCCCTACAGAAAATCCTAGAAGGAAAATTCCAACCCAGAGAAGAAAACTTCACCCAACAAAACAAAGGGGATAGAAAACCCCTCACCAACTAAACCAAAAGAGGCACAGGACCATCACCTATACCAAACTAATGGGAAATAACAACCCCAGGTCACTAATATCCATGAACATCAATGGACTCAACTCCCCAATAAAAAGACACAGGTTTACAGAGTGGATCCGCAAGCAAGACCCGTCCTTTTGCTGCATACAAGAAACACATCTCACTATCAAAGATAGACACTACCTCAGAGTAAAGGGCTGGGAAAAGGTTTCCCAAGCAAATGGACCCAGGAAGCAAGCTGGAGTAGCCATCCTAATATCAAACAAAACAGACTTCCAACTGAAGTTAATGAAAAAAGATAGAGAAGGGCATTATATACACATTAAAGGGAATATTCATCAAGAGGAAATCTCAATATTGAACATTTATGCCCCAAATACAAAGGTACCTACATTTGTAAAAGAAACACTTCTAAAACTGAAATTGCACGTCGCTCAAAACACATTAGTAGTGGGAGACTTCAACACCCCACTCACAACAACGGACAGATCATCAAGACTGAGGCCAAAGAGAGAAATATTGAGTCTAACAGAGATCATGAACCAAATGGACCTAACAGATATCTACAGAACGTTTCACCCAAACACAAAGGAATACACCTTTTTCTCAGCACCTCACAGAACCTTCTCCAAAATCGACCACATAGTCGGACACAAAGATAGTCTCAATAGATACAAGAAAATTGAAATAACACCTTGTATCTTCACAGACCACCAAGGCATATAGCTTGTCTTCAACAGCAAAAGAATCAACAGAATGCCTACACACACTGGAAATTGAACAGCTCCTTACTGGATGACTACTGGGTCAGGGAAGAAATAAAGAAGGAAATCCAATGACAAAGAAGGCACAACATACCCAAACCTATGTGATACAATGAAAGCTGTGCTACGAGGAAAGTTCATAGCACTAAGTGCCTTCATAAAGAAAATTGTGACAGCTCATATCAGCGAATTAACAGCTAAGCTGGGTGAACTGGAAAAAAAAAAAGAAGCAAACACTCACAAGAGGAGCAGAAGGCCGGAAATCATCAAACTTATGGCTGAAATCAACAACTTAGAAACAAAAAGAACTATACAAAGAATCAATGAAACCAAGAGTTGGTTCTTCGAGAAAATCAACAAAATAGATAGACCTCTAGCCAAATTAACTAAAAGGCAAAGGGAAAGAACCCAAATCAACAAAATCAGAAACGAATAGGGAGACATAACAACAGACATTGAGGAGATCCAGAAAATATTTGGGTCTTATTTTAAAAATCTGTATTCCACCAAATTTGAAAACCTAAGCGAAATGGACAATTTCCTTGATAGATTCCACCTACCAAAACTAAATCAAGATCAGATTAACAGCTTAAACAGCCCAATAACCCCTAAGGAAATAGAAACAGTCATTAATAATCTCCCAACCAAAAAAAGCCCAGGGCCAGATGGCTTTAGCACGGAATTCTACCGGATCTTCAAAGAGGAGCTAACACCATTACTCTTCAAACTCTTCCACCACAAAGAATCAGAAAGAACACTGCCAAACTCATTCTATGAGGCCACTGTCACTCTGATTCCTAAACCACACATAGACCCAACAAAGAAAGAGAACTTCAGACCAATCTCCCTCATGAACATAGATGCAAAAATACTTAACAAAATACTAGCAAACCGAATTCAAGAACACTTCAAAAGTATCATACATCATGATCAAGTAGGCTTCATCCCAGGAATGCAGGGATCGTTCAACATACAAAAGTCTATCAATGTAATTCACCATATAAACAAGATGAAAGAAAAAAACCACATGATAATCTCGCTAGATGCAGAAAAAGCATTTGAAAAAATCCAACACCCCTTCATGCTAAAAGTTCTGGAGAGAACAGGCATACAAGGACCATACCTAGAAATAATAAAGGCAATATACAGCAAGCCAGTGGCCAACATCAAATTAAATGGAGAGAAGCTTGAAGCATTTCCTCTAAACTCAGGGACAAGACAAGGATGTCCACTTTCACCATATCTCTTCAATATAGTACTTGAAGTTCTTGATAGAGTAATAAGACAACTAAAGGAGAACAAAGGAATAAAAAAAATTTGGAAACGAAGAAGTCAAATTATCCCTATTTGCAGATGATATGATAGTATACATAAGCGACCCCAAAAATTCCACCAGAGAACTCTTACAGCTGATAAACAACTTCAGAAAGGTGGCTGGATACAAAATTAATTCAAAAAAGTCAGAAGCCCTTCTTTATACAACAAACAAATGTACCTAGAAAAAAATAAGGGAAGCAACCCCCTTCACAATCAATAGCCCCAAACAACATAAAATACCTGGGGGTAACTCTAACCAAGCAAGTAAAGGACCTATACAACAAGAACTTCAAGCCCCTGAAGAAAGAAATGGAAGAGGCCTTTAGAAGATGGAAAGACCTCCCATGCTCATGGATAGGTAGGATCAACATAATAAAAATGGCTATCCTACCAAAAGCAATATATAGATTCAATGCAATTCCTATCAGAATACCAACACAATTCTTTATAGACCTGAAAGAGCTATTCTCAATTTCATATGGAACAACAAAAATCCCAGAATAGCTAAATCAATCCTGTATAATAAAAAAGCATCTGGAGGTATCACCATCCCAGATTTCAAGCTGTAGTACAGAGCAACAGTAATAAAAACAGTATAGTACTGGTATAGAAACAGACCAGTGGATCAATGGAATCGAACTGAAGATCCAAACATGGACCCACACACCTATGGCCAACTAATCTTTGACAAAGAAGCCAAAACAGTACAATGGAAGAAGGACAGCATCTTCAACAAATGGTGCTGGTCCAATTGGATGTCCACTTGCAAAAGAATGAAATTAGACCCATACTTATCACCTTGTACAAAACTTAAATCCAAGTGGATCAAAGACCTTAACATAAGGCTGGTCACACTAAATCTACTAGAAGAAAAAGTAGGAGAAACCCTTGAACTCATTGGCGCAGGTGACAACTTCCTGAACAGAACACCAACAGCTCAGGACCTGAGATCAACAATCAATAAATGGGACCTCATGAAACTGAAAAGCTTCTGTAAGGCAAAAGACACTGTATTTCGAACAAAAAGGCAACCAACAGACTGGGAGAAAATCTTCACCAACCCCACATCTGATAGAGGGCTATTATCTAAAATCTACAAAGAACTCAAGAAATTAAATGCCAAGAAACCAAATAATCCAATCAAAAAAATGGGAGACGGAGCTAAATAGAGAATTCACAAATGAGGAATCCCTAACGGCTGAGAGACACTTAAAGAAATGCTCAACATCCTTAATCATCAGAGAAATGCAACTCAAGATGACTCTGAGATTCCATCTCACACCTGTCAGAATGGCTAAGATAAAGAGCTCAAATGACAGCACATGCTGGTGAGGGTGTGGAGAAAGGGGAACCCTACTCCATTGCTGGTGGGAGTGCAGGCTTGTGCAACCACTATGGAGGTCAGTATGGCGATATCTTAGAAATCTTGGAATAACTTTGCCTCAGGACCCAGCCATACCACTTCTGGGTATACACCCACAGGACTCCTCACGGAGCCATAGAGAAGTCTCCTCATCTATGTTCATAGCAGTCTTATTTGTAATATCTAGAAATTGGAAACAACCCAGATGTCCCTTAACTGAAGAATGGATTAAAAAACTGTGGTACATCTATACAATGGAATATTACTCAGCTATCAGAAACAATGAATTTATGCAATTTGCAGCCAAATGGATGGAACTAGAGAAGCTCATCCTGAGTGAGCTAACCCAGACTCAGAAGGATGCACATGGCATCTATTCACTTATAGTAGGATTTTAGCTATATAGTACAGGATATTTGTACTACAACCAACACACCAAAAGGAACATGGACACAGATTTTTTTTTCCTTTTTCTTTTTCCTTTCTTTTTTTGTTGTTGTTCTTTGTTTTTGTGGGTTTGTGTGTTTGTTGGTCTTTTTTTAGTTTTCCCCTCGTAGCAAGGAGACACCTTTCACTGGCAGTACTGCCTCGTAGGCCCCCTGTGTATGAAGAGGCTCTTGGCCCTCATATGACTCCTGAACTGTGGCGAGGGACTGTTATGTAGGGACACTCCACCCCAAAGGAACAAGAGGGAAGGGTTAGGGTGTAGAGGATGGGAGGGTGGGGCTGGGATGCAAGGAAAGAGGACAATATGATAGAGATATAACCTGAAGCAACAAACAAATTTATTAATTAAAAAAGGAAGTAACAATTTTAAAACACTGTAAATGAAATAAAGGTTATAGCTGTTCAACCTAGTATGATAAACCTCCAAGAGTCGAAAAAAACTTAGAGCTAAGGTAAAATACATGAAAAATGTGGTGTTAACCCATGCCTTTAACTTCGGCAGAGACGGGAGGATCACTATAGCATTAGTGGTCTTATAAATTCTAGAGTTACACGGAACAGGGTGGTGCAGGTGCACCCCCTTAATCCCATCATTCAAGAAGAGTACACTGTTAATCCCAACACACTAGAGACAGAAACAGGCAGATCTCAGAGCTCAAGGTCAGCCTGATACAAAACAAACTCTAAATAGAGAAAAACTTAGATCCAGGAGTGGTGGAACACATCTTTAATCCCTTCAGATGGGAACCACAGGTCTTTGATCCCAATAATTAGAATGCAGAGACAGACATATAGGATTTGGAAGGACCTAAATTTAAAAGCTACTTACAAAAGGCCTACTCAATACAAACAAATTGTCCTTTGAGATCACTAAAGCTTGTTTAGCTCAAAAATAACAAAATAATTTCTTCTTTAATCCAGATTGAAAGATAATACTTTATATATTGTCAAGAAACCAAATTTGCTTCAGGAGAAATATTACCTAACCCCCCCCCAAAAAAAGGGTAATTATCCCAGAGTTAGGATTAGGGCAGGGCTCTGTTCTTATCTTTCCAGGAGATTCAAAGCATCCATTCAAGGAACCCAGGGACAACTGGACAATGGAAACCTCAACAGAAAACAGAATCAGACACCAAAGAAGATGAGTGGCCCAGATGATTCAGCCTTACAGACTCCCTCAATAGCTGTTTCCATCAAAAGTCTACAACCACAACAACTCAAAATCGCTAAGACCGTTCAGCTCTACACACTGCCCCAGCCAGAACTTCAGTAAAGCCTGGAAGATCAGCTTCTGCCTACAAACTCCTTAGGACATCTAAACAGCTGAGCACAAAAGGACCGAACATAAAAGAATTGTACTAACATTTTTAACCATTTTTCCATTCTGGTTCGGGCCCCAAACAGGTTTACTACGACCCAAATCAGCAGGAAGTCATTTTAAGAGAGCGACATCCCATGCCCAGAGGCTGGGGAGGTTGTTTCTCTGCCCCCCTTTTGATTATTTGAAGGATAACTGAAAACTTTGTTATTTAGGGGAAGAGTCTACAAGCTGTTAAATGGTCTTGTTAAATGGGTTTTGGAGGTTAGACCCAGGGACTTTCTTCTTTTCCTTTTCTGTATCCTTCTTTCTCTCCTATGTAGGAGTGCACAGACTTGAGAAAAATGGGACATAGACATAGTATGGGAAGGACCAAGAAGAAGGGACAGATTATTGAATATGCCCTTATACCTTTGTATATTGATACAAAATTAGTATTATATTTGGCTAAAGTGGTATTGACCATTGTATATTGTGCAAAATTAAGATTGTATTGGATTACATTGGTATTGATCTTTGTACATTGATACAAAATTAAGATTATAGTTGGCCACAATGATATTGACCCTTGTATATTGACATAATATTAAGATTGTATTGGGCTACATAGGCATTGATCTTTGTACATTGATACAAAATTAAGAGTATATTTAGCCACATTGGAATAGATCTTTGTATATTGATACAAAATTAAATGTAACACTTCCTAATGGTATTGTACCTAGAGATACTTAAAAATGAAATGTGAAGCTCTGGTCTCTTGATACCAACCATCTTAAACTGTTTAGGATAGTTAAGAAATACAAACTCCTAGTCATGCAAGCATGTCACTTTGTTAGCTACTATGACAGTCTATCACAAATATTCTCTAAGCTTCTCAGAAATCAAGTTGTTAAGAGACAAGCAACATTTGCTTATCTAAATACAAGAGATAGATAGGGCATCTTCAAAAATCCCAAGAGATCTGCAGAATATGGCATTCAAAGATGTTGTCTTAAATTAAGATTTTTTTTTTGTTATCGAGACATATCAGCTCCTGACAGCACCCCCTATTCTACTCCAAGTAGAAGATAAGCATCGAAGAATCTCCAGTGTGAGATGGTTGAATTAGTGGCAAGCCTATCTCTTGGCATGAAAAAACCCCTTGCTTCAACTGCAGACAGACTGCTGTCCAAAAAGGACAAAACTTGGTAGCAGGAAAGTCGACAGCCTAGCTCTGCCAAGATAGGGTAGATAAGCCCTTCATAATCCCTGCTCTGCAATAAATGTCTGTCAGAGAAACAGGACCAAAAGGCTGAAGATAGATGCTGGAATGTATGGAGAGAAAATGGGAACTGTCCAGGCAGCCACTGGTATGTCATTTCTTAGTTTTGGAAGCTGCAGGCCCTGCACTTCTTATATGATCAGATATATTTATCCCTCTCAGGTCTCTGAGTTGTTTGAAGAATAGACAGCTAGAGTCTCATAGTTAAATTTTGAGTTGTTTAGGAATCAAGAGGGCGTTCTGGATCTAAGAAGATGTTTTTAATAGTGATGCAAGTTAGTATGAAAGCTGAGTCAGATATAGAACTTTAAACTCATAGAGATGGTTAGATGGTAGAATGTTAAAGTCAGGGGCCAAATATGTATGAACTGGACATTGGGAATGTATACTGGGCCATTTAACTCTCATAAATGTGGCATATTTATTTCTGTTGTTTTGTATAATATTTACTGTTATAAGATAAGGAACCATTTGTTGGACTGAAAGGGGAAGCTGTTGGGGGGAAGAGGGTGGAAGGGTGGGACAGGAAGGGGGAGTAGGGAAGGGATTGTGACTGAGATGTAACTTGAAGAAATAAAAAAATAAAGTATAAAAAAATTATTTATTTATTGCTTCAAGTTACATCTCCATCAGAGCGTCCTCTTTCCACCCCTCCCAGTTCCACCCTCCCACCCTCTACCCCCTAACCCTTCCATCCAACTCCTCTGGAGTGGAGTGTCCCTACATAACAGTCCCCCGCCCCAGTTCAGCAGTCATATGAGGGCCAAGAGCCTCCTCATACACTGGGGGCCTACAAGGCAGCACCCCTAGGGCAAAGTGTCTCATTGACAGGAAGAAAAAGAAAAGTCTATATCAACGTTCCCTTTGGTGGATTGGTTGTAGTATAGATATCATAAGATTGTGTAGCTAAATCCATGTTGAGGAAGCCAGGGAACTTCACAAGGGAATATTTAGAGTATCTTCTACACAATACACACTCAATAAATATTTTTAGTAATTTTCAATTGAATCAAATGAAATGCAAATGACTTTTTCCTTGTAGCTAAAGTGCAATTAGATGTAGAAAGAAGAAGTGGGGCATTCAAAGATGTTATCTTAAATTAAGATTTTCTTTTTTTTTGATATTGAGACATATCAGCTCCTGACAGCACCCCCTATTCTACTCCAAGTAGAAGATAAGCATCAAAGAATCTCCAGTGTGAGATGGTTGAATTAGTGGCAAGCCTATCTCTTGGCATGAAAAAACCCCTCACACCAACTGCAGACAGACTGCTGTCCAAAAAGGACAAAACTTGGTAGCAGGGAAGTCGACAGCCTAGCTCTGCCAAGATAGGGTAGGTAAGTCCTTCATAATCCCTGCTCTACAACAAATGTCTGTCAGAGAAACAGGACCCAAAGGCTGAAGACTGATGCAGGAATGTATGGAGAGAAAATGGGAACTGTCCAGGCAGTCACTGGTATGTCATTTCTTAGTTTTGGAAGCTGCAGGCCCTGCACTTCCTATATAAGCAGATATATTTATCCCTCTCAGGTCTCTGAGGTGGTTGAAGAATAGACAGCTAGAGTCTCATAGTTAAATTTTGAGTTGTTTATGAATCAAGAGGGTGTTATAGATCTAAGAAGATACTCTTAAAAGTGTGTTGCAAGTTAGTATGAATGTTGAGTCAGATATAGACCTTTAAACTCATGGAGATGGTTAGATAGTAGAATGTTAAAGTCAGGGGCCATATATGTATAAACTGGACATTGGGAAGGTATACTGGGCCATTTAACTCTCATAAATTTGGCATATTTATATCTATTGTTTTGTATAGTATTTACTGTTATAAGAGAAGGAACCATCTGTTGGACTGAAAGGGGAAACTGCTGGGGGGAAGAGGGTGGAAGGGCGGGATAGGAAGGGGGAATAGGGAAGGGTTTGTGACTGAGATGTAACTTGAAGAAAAAAAAATAAAGTATTTAAAAAAGAAAAAAAAAGAAAAAGTGTGAGTTCTTTAAGCTTGTCATTTCCCTTCATAAACCTGTGTGGTTTGGGTTAAATTCAAATTAAAAAGCCGTGTAGCAGTGTAACAGCTTTCATAAGTAGTCTGTCTTTCATCATTCCAAATGGTCCATTTTTCCTGTGGACTGGAATCCTAGCATCTGGGCAAACAATTAGTCAACTCTGTTCCTCTGAGAAATGTTTGAGAGAAAACAATCATCAAAATATCACCATGTTGGGGCTAGAGAAATGGCTCAAGACTGAAGAGCACTGGCTGCTCTTCTAGAGGGCCAGGGTTCGATTCTCAGCACACACATGAACCTTACAGTAACTCCAGTGCCAGGAGATCTGGTGTCCTCTCCTGGCCTCCAGTGCATGTACAGACATTTTTACGAACTCTGCTTAAATACAAGGCAACTCAAACACTAGGTCAATGCAGGTGACAAAAGTTTATTATAATGAAGCTGATGAATGGATCAGACTCAGGAGTTGCAACAACCTCCATCCCAGCCAGAATGTTACAGAGCTTTTAGCATGAAAACCATAAACATCTGTGCCAAGTTCCAGTTACATTTTTTTCACCAATCAGGATTTAAGAATAGGGGAGTTCCTTATTAATAGATACACTTATCCGGTTTTCATTAGTTGCTTTATTCAACTGTGGCAGGGCAACCTGCCTAGCATTTGTGTTTCAACTTGCCAACTAGTATGTCGGTTACTCACATACATGTTTCTCTCTGCCAAGCAAGAGGTCAGTTACCCAGGAGGTCTTGCGAACTTAAACTTTATTTGACCCATATTCAAGATAGAAGTTTTATTCAAAATGGCTTCAGTTTGGCTCCTTTTTACAATATATGTTGGTAAAACAACACACTCACAGAAAATAAAAAGGAATAAATCTTTTTTAAAGCTCACCAAGTCATTCAATCTTCTTTCTAATTCCATTTCAGAGCCTTTAGGTGTCTTCCTAAGAAAATATCTACATACAGCACATCTTCCACCCCAGCCAGGTGAGCCAGAGGCCATCACAGCATCTTCATGTTAACCAGGAGAACCTGGGGCAGTCACAGCATCTCCACTCCAACCATATGGAGGGGACTGATAACATTCACAATATTTTAAGCAATACCCCAGCTTTCAAATTTCCAATCACATGAAGCTTGAGCCATGTTCAGACCCAAAAAGGATGTGTCCTAAATGACAGCACACACAGGGAACACAGGATTGTCTCTCTAAACAGACTATAAAGGGAAGATGGCTTAGGTAACTGGAAGGAGATGTTGGCGCACAACAAACAGAAAAAAAACGGGTTTAGAATGGTAAATAAATATTAATTAGTCTTATGAGAAGGCTGTTTAGTTTGTACTTAAAGGATAAAATTTTTGGCAAATGGTACACTAAAGGCTTCCTTTCAAATTATAAATTTTTATCTAAAGAGCAAATTGTCTTAAAGTCTCCATTTTATTTCTCAGCACTGTTTTCACTTTATGGAATATTTTGCATTATATTTTAATTAAAGTTATAATTACAGAACTAAATATAATTAGCTTCTTTCTTCATAAGAAATTAGAAGTGAACTTACTTTATTAAATTTTCAATTTGTTTCCTGTAGTGTTACATAGTTTATTTTAATTAATTGAAAGAGAGCTCATAAATATTTTATCAACATGGGAATGTGATTAAAAACTCGAGAAATTTTCCCCTTATTTTTAAATTTTATGCCCCTTAATTTGTGACTTGTGCTCAGATATATACTCATGAAACTGAAGTCTGTCGTTATTTGGTTCCCCCTTGACCTGTGTGTAGCATCCAGGTTGATTGAAGCATTAACTCCTGCATTCTCTTTTCTTTTGGGTTTGCATTTAGAAGTCCTCCCAAAGGAAGACAGAGTGTTCTCATGCTTTGTTTATCTTCCTGAGGTAGTACAAATGTAGGTGCCACAGTATCTCTGTCTTCCTCATCACCCCTTCCAGCCTGAAAACATATGTGTCTTTGTGGCCAGGACTGCAGCTGTTTGATAGCCATCCTTCTATAGAAATGGAAACAGCACCCAGCACAAACAAGAGTCCCAAGAATATTTCTGGGGTTTGTGAATGGACCCACATTTCCAGAACTTTCCTCCAAGAACACTAGTTCTGAATGGTGTTTAGCTTATATGTTCCTTTAAAAATTCTGTGGCAGAAAGCTGTGCAGGAAGCAAATCAAGTCTCTAATGTTACCCAAGCTGTTTGGCTGAGAAATATTTTTCTTTCACTATCTTATGAAATAGTTATACAGCACACATGTGGGGAAACTCTACTGTATGTGTCTTAATGACTGCAGGAAAAAAAAACAACAACATGAAATGCTTGAAAAACAACATGAAATGCTTGAGAGTGTGGTTGGTGAAATCCTCATCATCAACATGGGGGAATAGGCCCTATCCTGACCAACTTACTCATGATTCACTGCTCTCTAATTGTTCCTTTCTACATCTACTGCAGACATATATGTCATTATGTTTACTGTGTACACTTTTGTGTATATGTATATATATGTGTGTGTATATGTCTATATATGTATATATGTGCGATATATATATATATATATATATGCTTGTGTGTGTCTGTGTATTTGTATTGAGCTACAGAAGAAATTGGGTCAATACAGAAGGAAGTAGCAAGGGCACCTGTAAGTATTACTATGGTATATAGCTTTGACTTTCTGAAATCCTTAATCTTCCACATATTGCAAGATAAATAAATATGGAAATAAAATAAAATAGACTAAAAACAGAAACAAATGAACTGTATGAATTCAGTTTTATTTCAAATAAAGACCATAATCAGCTTGTGATAGTCACAGAAAGAGGGAGAAGTGGAAAGAGAGACAGATATAAAGGAAAATAAACAAACAAAAGAGAAAAAAAGACAGGAGTTTGGATGAGGGATGGGAGAAGGACAGAGGATACATGTTTAATTTGGAACAGAGTGAAACAAGGAGTGCTGTGGTGCTGTGAATGAGGATGACCCTATTGGCTCATATGTTTGAATGCTCAGTCTTTAGTTGATTGAACTGCTTTGGGAAAGATTAGGAGGTGTGGCCTTGTTGGAGGCAGTGTGTCACTGGCTATGGGCTTTGAAGTTTCAAAATTCCATGCCAGACCCAGTCTCCCCACCCACCCCTTCTCTCTTTCTCTGCCTTCAACTTGTGGATCAGATGTGAGCTCTCAATTGCTACTCCAGCACCATGCCTGCCTGCTGTGACCACTCTCCCTACCACATGATCATGGACTAACCCTCTAGAACTGTAAGCAAGCCCACACAACTAAAATACTTGCCTTCATAAACTGCCTTGCTCATGGTGTTTCATCACAGTAATAGAACAGTAACTAAGATAAGAGTACACAATTTATCAACAAATTGTGAACTAGTTTTAATAAACTTGTTTTCTATGGAGAGGAAAAACACCATGAAACCATTTTGGATGTATTATACTATGAAGAAAATGAGCCAAGCATAATAGTGAAAGTCAGAATCCCAGCATTCATGTGACCAAGGAAGAAAGATCGTAAGTCTAAATCCATACTCTAGTGGAAGAAAGAAGAAAGATAGAAAAGCAACAGATGTGGGAAGGGAGAGGGGAGAGAAGGAAGAAGGAAAAGTGAATAAACATGATGTTGGGGTTCTCCATGAGGAATAATATATGTACAAATACTGAGAAAGACAAAGGGAATTGTGGAGGAATAGAATGAAAATAGGAAGCATTGGTGTAAATTAATGATTTCAGATATGTGCATGTATCTACACATGTGTACACATGCCTGATCATATGTGCACATACATAAGTGAGTACATGTGTAGACATATCTCGTTCCTAACTATGATCTAACAGAGACAGTGAGAACACTTCATGCCTACAGTCTGCTGGGCAGTGATATTCCTAATATCTGAACAAAGGCACCTTGGAGAACTGGCCCTAGAACATCTCCTTATTTTATAAAGTAAGTGGTCAAAAAATTGACAGAACATCCTCAAGGATGCAGAAGTCAGCTGAAAGGTATCCCACAAACCAAAACAATGGGGCAATTTCAACATCAAAATAATTACTATGATATTCTGTGAATATAAACTACGTGAATATAAGCTAACTTATTGTTTCATACACAGGACAGTCAGACAATCAGGGGTCTTGCTTGTAGAAGAAAGCCATAAGAAGTCAGTAACTGGCATCCATTGTGATTTGACTAATCATTTGGTTTTTATTTGAATGATTGTTTTCATGCACTGACAATGGGCTCTGTGGAATGGCCAACATGTGAGACGCACTCAATATCCTGACCTTAGATAAGTGAATGTTCCTACTGCACAAAGTGACTTTATAATTTTTCCTGTGCAGACCTCAAAATCATCTAGTTCAATGCTGAGGCACTCACTGGACTCCTTCAGTGAATTTCTATTCATCTTCTCATTCCTATTCTCTTTTTCTCCTTCACTCCCTTGCTTACTCCTCAGTTACTCTAAAGCCTTTGTACCTTCTATATATAGATCAAAAAGATTAATGATCACAGGAAAAGAGATGCCTTCTGGCTTCCTTTTCTCCAGGCTATTTCCCACTATTCTTCCAGAATTTTGTACCCATTCTTCAACACTCATCTACTGTGTGACCTTATCTCATTACCTCATTGCTATGCTTTCCAAATATTGTCCCCACTCAGAGTGAACCATGTGCATATAACTATGCTACTTTCTCTACCAAAGGAGCCCAGAGACAGGAGTTACCAGTGACTTCAAGATCAGGAAGAATAGGAACTAGAACCTCAAGTACAGGCTTAAGTTCTTTTCCTCACCCAGCTGACAGTATATTGCATCATGAAGTCAGAGAAATATGACCCATACCTGTTAAGAGTTTTTGGCAAATGTTTAAATACCAGCGCAGGGTACTAGAGAGATGGCTAAGAGATAAACAGCATGTACTACTCTTTAGAGGGTCCAAGTTGGTCTCCAGCACCCTCACCATGACTCACAACCTCCTGTAACTGCCAGATCCATGGAATCTTAAGCCCTCTGTGGCCTCTGTGGCCACTACACTCACGTGCACAAACCTTACACAAACATTCACATATATACATAATGAAAATAAAAATATAAAATATTTCGAGGGGCGGGAGAGATGACTCAGCAGTTAAGAGCACTTGTTGCTCTTTCAGAGTAACCATACTTGATTCTCAGCACCTACATGTTGTCTCACAACCATCAGCAAATCACTATAGAGGGTCTGATACCTTCTTTGGGTCTCCATGAGCACCAGGCACACACATGTTGCACATACATATATGCAGGCAACACATTCACATGTGTATAATTTAAAATTTAAAAATGAAAATCCTTATTAAATATTTTATTTAATATTTATAGATGCATACAATGTGTTTAGAGCCCACCCATCACCATCCCATTCTCTCTTCTCCAATTCCTTTCCTTTCCCTCCCTCATATTTTTCCCTCCAACCATTACATACTCCCTCCATCTTTTAAATTTAACATTCACACTGAGTTCCTTTAGGGCTTCCTGTATGTGCATGGGTTTTTAGGCCATCTACTTTAAATAAGAATGCAAGGCTTGCTTTCAGCTCATGGTCTGCTCCAACCTCCCTTTCAGCTGTAACTATGCACAGCCTGGCTTTCCTGGTCTTGGAACTGAGTCTTTTGCGCTTGTCCATATTGACTTTGCTTCTATACGAAATATTTACATGTGTTTATCACTTCATCATCATTTAGCACAGCATCTGTGTGCCAAAAATGAGTCAGGCCCCAGTCACAGCAGCTTGTGGGATCACGTGAAATCTCAGAGGAAAAGAGCAAACTGGCTTTCTGAGAGATTCCCTTAGAAATGAGTTGCTCTAGTGTGAGTTACCTGATATCTCATACATCCTACCCATACATCCAAATATATGCTTCATGCCTCCCTTCACTTCATATTTAACACCACCGGCAGGATGTGGAAAGGAGCTTGGAGTGTCCAGGTGTCTGTGAATACGAAGTAGCTCAGAGATAGGACAATGAGAGCCCACATCAATTCATTGAATCTGCTGAGACATCCCAGAACCTAATTTTATCATTAAAATAACAGCTACAATTTAGTGAGACTTTGGGTTTGTTTTTGTTTTGTTTTGCCTACATTTTTTTCTTCTGTTGAGACAGGGTGTCTCTTAGTAGAGCAGACTGGCCTCAAACTTGCACAAAGCCACCTGCCTCTGCCTCTTGAGTGCTGGGGATAAGGGTATATGCCACCACATCATGCTCATTTAATGAGCTGTTAAGTATTAGTTTACATATATAATAAACAATTCTTTCTGGGACTTCAAAATACCAACTAAAGGCTCAAAATTCTGAGAGGCTATAGGCTAGTCCTTGGCCCCCAAAACAGATGGCTCACATTCTTTGTCTGTCAGTCCCAACACTCAATCCTTCCCATAAGAACAGAAGACAAGAGCTGAGAGAGGCTGAATCAGGATGAATCTTGGCCCACTGCCCATTCCACAATGCAAGAGTATTTCTAAGAACAGACTAGATGGTAGTCCTAATAGAGGAGGCATGATTTCTATGATGTAGCATGCCTGCATGCAGATCTGTAGTAAATCCATTTTCCCTGTCCTGATTTTTACTGAACCCTGGCACAGAACCCCATGACAAAATTCTTTAAAGAGTATTACATCGATTTCTGAACTTGTGGGTGAGGGTCACATGCGAGACAAGAATATGACACTCATTTCCTTTCTGAAGTTTTCAAAGATGGTAGACTGGCTGGAGCAAACTTCAATGACAGGGAGCGGACAGAGCCTGGGGGACAACAGCTGTCACACCCAGCACAGCAAATTTCCCATGCACCAAGGAGCTTCCTCTCCTATCTCAGCCCTTCCCATTCATTGCCCACAAGCACAGCAGGGAACACCATCAGTAGTCACTGCGGTGTGAGCCACAGAAGCAGCAGCTGGGCTGCCTCCTAGCCTTCCAGCAATGATACAAGTGCATTGCTGAATGATTGCCCTTATGTTGGTTCAGTCAAGTTCCCTAAAAAACAGATGGGAGCTAGGATTTGTGAAGACTTAGCCACAGAGAAGTTTCAGAGTCTTCTGGGGGTTCCAGGAGGGGGGACCCAGAATAAAGACTAGGAAAGAAGAGCAAGAGAGATGGCTCAGTGGGTAAAAGTGCTTCCCACTGAAGAGTAAGAACCTGAGGAACTCCTGTAAAAGCTAATGTGGTAGCAAGTGTGTGTAACCTCAGGGCTCCGATAGTGAGATGGGAAACAGAGACAGAAGGCTCTGCAGAAGCTCACAGCCAGCTAGCCTGGTGTACACAGCATGAAAGAACAGCAGACCCTACTTCAAAGAAGGTCAAAGGTTAGGACCAATAATGGAGGATGTTGCTCAACCTCCACATGCCAAGCATGAGTTTTGGCTATGCCTGTATTCACACATGAACAACATGCTCACATGTGTTCAGCGTGCATGTACACAGACACCCATACCCACACCCTACACACACACACACACACACACACACACACACACACACACACACACA
>CAJQZJ010001896.1:12806711-12846531 GCA_907164525.1 Lophiomys imhausi
AAATGGGAACTGTCCAGGCAGTCATTGGTATGTTCTTTCTTAGTTTTGGAAGCTGCAGGCCCTGCACTTCCTATATAAGCAAATATATTTATCCCTCTCAGGTCTCTGAGGTGGTTGAAGAATAGACAGCTAGAGTCTCATAGTTAAATTTTGAACTGTTTAGGAATCAAGAGGGTGTTATAGATCTAAGAAGATACTCTTAAAAGTGTGTTGCAAGATAGTATGAATGTTGAGTCACATATAGACCTTTAAACTCATGGAGATGGTTAGATAGTAGAATGTTAAAGTCAGGGGCCAAATATGTATAAACTGGACATTGGGAAGGTATACTGGGCCAATTTACTCTCATAAATGTGGCATATTTATATCTATTGTTTTGTATAATACTTACTGTTATAAGAGAAGGAACCATCTGTTGGACTGAAAGGGGAAACTTTTGGGGAGAAGAGGGTGGAAGGGCGGGATAGGAAGGGGGAATAGGGAGGGGTTTGTTACTGAGATGTAACTTGAAGAAAAAAAAATAAAGTATTTTAAAAAAAAGAGCCCCTTAGAGTAACAACAAACAATGTGTAAACTGGTGATGATGTTTGAGTCATTTTCACAAATTAGTCTAATAAGCATGTGAGGCTAACCTCAAGTGACCAGTGGACTCTGATTTACAAATTAGAAATAATTCTTTCTCTCAAAGTCTTTGTTTTGTTTTTTTGAGACAGGACTTCTCTGTGTAGCCCTGGCTGTCCTGGACTCGCTTCATAGTTCAGGCTGGTCTCCAACTCACAGAGATCTGTCTACCTCTGTCTCCTGAGTGCTAGGATTAAAGGTGTGTGCCATCATGCCCAGCTCAAAGTTTTCTTTTAAAAGTTACATATGTGTAATTTTTCTAACATCTCCTAAAGCAGAGCAGATATTGGAAAGTGGCAGCTATGACTGTACATATTACAATTAGTCATATATGCTAATTGGTTCCAGGATAAGAACCAATTAATATTTGGTTCCAAAGTGTCGTCTGACAGAAAACAGCGAAGAGGTGGTTTCTTTGTTCTCAACATCCTCCTCAACCCTGGCACCTTGCTGCCCTCCGGTCTATACAGGTTCTTCTAAGACATCAGAGCAGGTGTAGGAAAGCAGTGACCTCAAGGAGAGCTTGGACCAGCTCCGGCTAGATCGTGTGGCAGGCAGCTACTAAAGACATGAAAACTCAACCATAAAATGGGCTGTTCAGTTCACAGTGAATTAGATCTTTGATTCTTTATAGTTCTCCCTTAATCCCTGTAGCTTTGATTATAAGTAGCACTGGTCCATGTGTAATTCTAACAAAGGCTTCTCTCAAAATCCAAAATAACTCCACTCAGTTATTGTACAGCCCTCTTTTATAACCTTATTATATAGGGAGGTTTTGTTAAACAGATTTTTCTCTCTTGCAAATTAGTACAGAACATACTTTATTATTGTGTGTCTCAGCAAGGTTTCTAAAATCCTTCCCACATCACAGTTCATTTAGACCAATTAGAATTCCATGAACAGAAGATAAACTATGTTATTATAAAAGGAGGCTGGGAATATCGAGTGGCACCGGTGCTCTGGGAAAGAATTTGGCAGTTTCTTCAGAAAGCTAAGCATGCAACCCGGCAATTACACTCCTGGAGAAATTTCCCAGAGAAGTGAAAATTTATGTTTCCCCGAGTTCTTATGCACAAACTTTCACGGCAACTTCATTTGCAAAAGCAGAAAACTAAAATCAGCACAGGTGTTCTTCCACAGGGGAATGACAGCGAAACTGAGGCACCCCCATGCCACAGAGTATATGCCTCAGGATGGATCTTAAAAGGAATGGTAAGTACTGACACTTCAGGGGATTATACTAGCAAAGCCACTCCCAAGGGGGCTACATAGTTACTTCCATCTCTGAAACATGTTTGCCATGACTAAAGTACAGTGCACATTAATGGATGTCAGGAGCTGACGACTAGGCAGGGGGATGCAACGATCATTTATCTTTAATGCACAGAGGTCCCCACCAACAAGTACGTACAAACAGAACTCAGAAAATCCGATTATGTGTACTGAGTCATATGACAGTCAATACGTTAATTATTTTGTGCATGGGACTTTTTGGTCCCATCTGCAATGCATCTATAATATCATACAGAAAACAGCATTCAACTTACAAACTGAATAAAGTCAATAAGAAAAGAACCAAACACTGAGTTTTGAAAGAAGGTGACAGATAAGCTGGTTTTTTATGCCAAGAAACCCCAGACTAAGAAATGCATCATCTCAAAGTATGGAAAGATACATGTATTTACTGCATTTCCCTTAAAGCTTTCTAAAATTATATCCCAGAGTGCAAAATCCCTCAGAATCTTCATTTTCTCTGTCCTTTACCTCTGTGTTTCATCCATCAATAAATTCTGGAATCCAGAATTTTTTTCATCCTCTCCACTGGAACCCAGGCTCTCACCTGGACTGTTCTAGTAGCCTTGTAAATAGTTTCTAAGTCTCTTGGCTCCTCTACAGTCCATTCAGCACAGCACCTAGGTGGTGCTTGAAAATTTATCAGATCATGGAACTGGCCTTATGCCTCAGCGAGTAAAAGTGATTGTCACCCAAATCTGGTGACCTGACTTCACTTCCTGGAAACCCAGGGTGGAAGCAGAGAACCAACTCTAGAAAGTTGTCCTCTGGCTTCCATATGTGCACCATGATATGAGCATGCACACACACGCGTGCGCACACACACACACACACACAAATAAGAATTTAAATAAATTAATAAAACAATCACTACTTAGATTTTAGGCTAGTTCAAGTCATGCCACATGAGACTCAGAACTCACCCGTAGCTTCACACACTAATGAACACTATCTTATAGGCAAAACCATCCCTAGTACTTCCTAGGTTTCACACCATCTGACTCCCACTTTACTCTTCTATCCTTCTCCCCCCTACTCCACAGATCCGGCATCATTGGTCTCTCTAGTTTTGCTCAAATACCTGCCATAAGGCCTTGGTACCCTTTATTTTTATCTCCCTTAAACAGCTTTCCATAAGACAACACTCTAACTCTTGCACAGCTCCAGGTGTGCAGCTGAAGGCTTCCTTTACTCAGGCTCATTGTGCCTTTCCCTGTCCCTATTTCTCTCCCAAGGAAGTCAACATCACCTGCTCATACCTCTTGTTCATCCTGCATTTCAGTCTTACCATTATAGATTTGTTTACCAGTACTGAAAATATCATCTAGCACACAGAACACACTCTCTTTGTTTAAAAAAAAAAAACCTACATGAATAAAAAATGAAACAAACCGATAATGCAATGTCACACAACAGGAAACACTGGTTAGAGCTTTGATGCAGATTCTCCCCAAGTCTAAGCCACAGACTTCCTATACTCTACCTGTTTGTTTTAGCAGCTTGTTTACTCCTTCACCAGATTATAAATGTCTACACACCACTCACTGCTGAACCAGTCTGTTCAAATGGCACCTCAGATGATTTTTCTGTGAGATTAGAAGCTCAAGAGCTAAAGCCAGAATCTGGCTCTTTGCAATTCTCTAGCAATAACTGAAAATAGCTATGGAGCTAGGCACGTCCGTCTTTGGCTGCCACGTGCTCTTCTGTTGTCCGCCCTTTAACATTTTGAGAATATGTTCTAATTCATAGTGACTTTGCCTTCTTTTCTAGATGGAATTAGAACCGCTTTCTGCTGCCTACAGTTGTCCGTTGAAGTGATGGAAATAACCTTTCACCTTCACCTCACTAACACCCTCCAAGGTAAATCTTGTTACCAAACAAATTTAAGTCCTAAACAAAACTGACTTCTTGGGGAAACTGATCATGAGGAAGAAGAGATATTTTGAAGCTCACAGGAACAAGGGAAAGTTTGTATTAAATCTTTCTAGCTGTCTTGCCTTGCATAATGACCGAAGCAACCATTTTTCTGCTAGGCTTTAGAAATGCAAATTTGAATAACTCATTTTAAAGCAAATCAGAAACTTATGTTTTTATCTGACTGTTTCTACCCTGAAATGTCATTCTGAGTTTAAAGCACTTCAATGCTGTTTTATGTAGAGTCCTTGGAGACAACTTTGTATATTGAAGATTTGGTTTGTATAACACTGAGTTTGAAGAAAAGGGTGAGGGCAGTGAGAAAAACCACAGGAGTGGGGGAGGGAATGAAATTCATAAAGAAGACTGACGCTACTCTTAGAAAAGAGGTGCAGGCAGGAGGAGACAAGCCTCACTCCAAGAAAGATAATAGAATACACTTGGTGCTGGAGGAAAGAAACCTAGAAACCACAGACTTCATCTTCCCCCTGTAACATAAGTACCTCTTCCCAAAATGGCAGGACACATTGCCCAAGGTGACAGTAAGGCCAGGAGAAATCTGCAGTAGCAGTGTTATAACAATGGTGATTATAATGTCCATGGTGGTGGTCAAAAGTCATTAGAAATCAACATTCTGATTCACATCACACCACCTCTCAGATGGAGGTTCGTTCCCACCCTGTGGGAAGTCATGACTCCTTGGCCCTGTTTCTTTCTTAACCTGCTCTCTGCTTGTTTGCTCTAAGTGCCAAGTGTGGAAGAAAGGCTTAGCTAAAGATTTACATTGCTGACAAAACATTGAAGGCACAATACAGGACTGTTAAGAGTAAGCACACTGCGACAGCAGATCTGTCTAGCTTGAAACCTTTCAACTATCCATTCTCTGATTCCTCTGCTCCCACTTCCAACCAGCTGCCACTCTACTCCCTGATTCCACAGGTTTGACTATTATATGCATTTTATTTGAATCATATACCCTGGTTCCTTCTGATACTGGTTTATATTACTTAGGATTGTGACTCAGGAACATCCATGGTGTCACATATGCATGTAATAAAATTTCCTTCCCTTTCTTTGGATCTAGATAGCCAGGCTTTTCCATGTAATAAGGGAATTTTAAGCTGGGAACTGCTTAAAAGCTGAAAAGACTGGATATTACACTTAGACTCCGCCAAAAAGCCAGGAAGTGGTGGATGGATTCTTTAATGAATATTTCTTTCCAGATTTCATTTTAAGTTAGCATCATGTGGTGGCTTTCATTATGACATTTCCACTCATAGGTATCATACTTTGTTCTTATTTATTCCTCCTCCCAGCCCCTTGCTAATCCTTTTCCTCCCTGGAAGAGTCGCTAAACTCTGTTCATGTCACAGGGTTTCAATCAACTTTTTTCTCTGTCTCCCTGAGAATTCCTGTCTCCCTTCTCATAGTCTCCTTTCTCCTTTCAAAAGATTGCATTTTTAAGCTAAATGATATCCCATCCTGTGTATTCTCAACATCCCATTCCTCCCTCTATCAATGGAAAATCCGGTTGCGTCTGGGCTTGACTTTTGTCAGTTCTGCTGTGAAGACTATAAAAAGGCTGGTGTTTCCTCCACACACTGACTCTGTTTGCTTTACAGACCAATGCAGAAGTGGGATTCGCCGGGTCAAATTCAGTTCTGCTTTTAGTACTTTAGGAGCTTCTATACTACTTTGCATAAAAGCTTTATCATTTCACATTCCCACCAAGAGATATCTAAGCCAACAGATTTACAGGTTGCAACAAAAATAATTCAAGAAATATAAAAAAGTAAAGCAACATAACTTCTATTTAAAAAAAAAAAAAAGTCAAGACTCAGGGCCAGGAAGTGGTGGTGCACGCCTTTAATCCCAGCACATGGGAGACAAAGGCAGGCAGATCTGAGTTTGAGGCCAGCCTGGTCTACAGAGCAAATTCCAAATTCCAGGATAGCCAGGGCCACAAAGAGTAAATATGTCTAAAACAAACAAAAAACAAAACAAAACAAAACAAAAAGCAAGACTTGTCAACTCCTGAACGTAAGATACACCCAGGGACCTGAAAAGGGACACAAGTTACAGATGGCGTCAATTCAGAACCTGGACAGGAAAGTCAGCAGCATACAGGACAAGGAGGGATGAATGCGAAAATCATCAGTGGGGATAAAAAGTCAGCAGTAGCAAAACTGAAAAAAAATCAGCAAAGAAACTGAGATTCTGAAAAAAAAAATTTAAGATATTAGAAACAAAAAACTAAATGAGTCAAATTTTAAAAAAAAAACAGTGAGAAGCATAATCAATAGACTCAACAAAGCAGAAAAAATAACAGGGATAGTGGATAAAGCTGATGAAATAGTGCATTCAAATATGAGTTTAAAAAAAAGAGTGAAAGTGACCACAATGCCCAAGAACTTTGGGATATGATCAAGAGACCAAATGTAAGAATCCAAAAGGCAAGAGAAGTTCAGGTAAGCAGTAAAGACAGAAAGTCTATTCACTGAAGTTATAGAAGAAAAGTCCCAAAATCCAGAAAAAGAAATAGATATTCAAACAGAAGAGGCATGTAGAATCCTAAGCAGACATGATTGAACAATAACTCCCCTGATACAGTATAATCAGGATGTCAGGGATACAAAACAATGTTAAAAACAGAAAAAGAGAAGTACTTGCAGACTTACAAAAGCAGAAACATCAGAATGACATCACATCTCTCATCAGCAATCCTTATATCATAAATTCCTGAAAGTAAATAACTACCAACCATGAATACTATACCCAGCAAATCTGGCTTTTACAATTGATGAATAACATCTCAAGACAACCCACAAACTGAGACAGTTCTTAACTACCAAGTCAGCAATATATAAAATATTTAAAGGAATAGCATACACAGAGGAGGAAGAAAATTTCAATCAAGTGAACCCAGAAAAGATAAAAGTAAGGCTAAGACCCAATATGTCCAACATAGCAAACCAACAAACCATTGAAATTAATGGAAGAGAAAAAAAATAATATAAACTGACCAGAAAACCAACAAAATTCAATGAATTAGTAAATATATCTACATGATTAATGTATTTAAATGAACTCAATTAATGATAAATAACAAAGGATTGAATGAATTTTAAAAAAAAACTAAACCTTATGTTACCTCCAAGAAAAATAAACCCCCGGTAAAGACACCTACAGATTGGGATTCAATATACAAAGATCAATACCAATGTGGCCAAATATAATCTTAATTTTGTATCAATATATAAATATCAATACCGATGTAGCCCAATACAATCTTATTTTTACATCAATATACAAGGGCCAATACCATTGTGGCCAAATATAATCTTAATTTTGTATCAATATACAAAGATCAATACCGATGTAGCCCAATACAATCTTAATTTTGCATTAATACACAATGATCAGTACCAATTTAGCCAAATATAATATTAATTTTGTATTAGTATACAAAGGTATAAGGCCATATTCAATAATCTGTCCTTTTTTCTTGATCTTTCCTATACTATGTCTATGTCCCATTTTTCTCAAGTCTGTTCACTCTTACATAGGAGAGAAAGAAGGATACAGAAAAGAAAAAGAGAGAAGTCCCTAGGTCTAACCTCCAAAATCCGTTTAACAAGACCATTTAACAGCTTGTAGTCTTTTCCCCTAAATAACAAAATTTTCTATTATCCATCAAATAATCAAAGGGGGGAAAAACACCCTCCCCACCTTCTGGGGATGGGACGTTGTTCTCTTAAAATGACTTCCTGCTGATTTGGGACATAGTAAACCTGTTTGGGGCCCAAATAAGAATGAAAAAATGGTTAAAAATGTTAATAGAATCATTTGATGTTCAGTCCCTTTGTGCTCAGCTATTTAGATGTCCTACGAAGTTCAAAGACAGAAGCTGATCTTCAGAGCTTTACTGAAGTTCTGGCTGGAGCAGTCTGTGGAGCTGAACGATCTTAGCGATTTTGAGTTGTTGTGGTTGCAAAGTATGAAAAACAATAAGTACCAAAAGTGAACAAAAAACACATGGCCATAGCTGTTTTGCTATCTGATAAAGTAGACCTCAAACCAATATTAGTCAGAGGAGATACTTATTAAAATCTAGTATAATTCATCAAAATTGTATAACAGCTTTAGGTATATATGAGCCAAACATTAAGATTTCTAATTTCAAAATATTTAACAGGTAAAAAAGGCAAAATGAATCTTTTTGTTTGTTTGTTTTGTTTTTAGAGATAGGGTTTCTCTGTGTAGCCCTGTCTTGGACTCCCTTTGTAGATGAGGCTGGCCTTGAACTCACAGAGATCCGCCTTCCTCTGCCTCCCAAGTGCTGGGATTAAAGGCATGTGCCACCATGCCCAGCTCTGGTTTTTGTTTTTGGGTTTTTTTGGGTTTTGTTTTTTTTTTGTTTGTTTGTTTTTTCAAAATGAATCTTAATACAATAACAGTAGGTGGATTCAATATTCTATTCTTACCTCTAGATATATTAAATTAAAAATTAACAAGAACATCAAAAACCTCCAAGTTACATTATACAATAAGTGAAATAGACTTATCAAGTGATAAGTCTATCTGTGGAACATCCCATCCAACAGAAATAGAACATATATTCTTTTCAAAAGCCCATGAAACCATCTCAAGAGAAGATCATATTCTAGGTCACAAATCAAATCATCTCAAATACTAAAGAGTCAAGATAATCTCTTATATCCTAGGATATAAAACCATAGCAATTCATGTCATTGAAGCAGGAATTTAAGAACTTCCCAACAAGGAAAAGTCCAGCACCAGATGGATTCACTGCAAAATTCTACCAGCTCTTTAAAAAAAGAGCTAACTCCAATGATCCTCAAACTACTTCATACAATAGAACAGAAAGAACACTATCAAACATTAACAAACCAGCATTTCCCTAATAGAGAACCTGGATAAGGACAAAACAAAGAAAACTACAGATCAGTTTCTCTGATGAACATAGATGCAAAAATTTGGAAATGAAACTCAAGAAGATGTTAATTTAAAGTCATATACCATGATCAAGTTGTTCTCATTTCAGCAATGGAAGTTTGATTCAATGTATGTAAAACATTACATACAGACTTAAGTAAACTTAAAGACAGAAATCACATGATCACCTCAAGCCACACAGAAAATGACTTTGAAAAAGTTCAACATTCTGAAGGAACATCAATACTCTGAAAGAAATAGTTATAAAAAGAAACATAATGCAACATAATAAAAGCAAGATATGAAAAACCCATAGCCAACATCATACTAAATTATAAAAAAATCTCAGAATTTCCTCTAAAATCTGTAATGTGACAAGGATGCCCACTTTCTCCACTTTTATTATACATACTAATTGAAATCTTAGCTAAAGTTATAAGAGAAATTATTAAAAGAGAAGCAAGCAAGTAGGCAAGGAAGAAACAAGGCAGCCCTGTGCACAGATGACACAATCCTGTAAGACCTGAAGACTCCACCAATAACCTCTTAGATCTGACAAATACTCTCAGCAAAGCAGCACACAAAAACAAGCATTTTCCTATATTCCAATAATAAATTCACCAAGAAAGAAGTTAAAGGGCAGAGATTCCACTCACAATAGCTTCAATACTAAAACTAAATAAATAAATAATAAACAAAATAAAATATTTAGGAATAAACCTACCCAAGGAGGCAAAAGACCGATACAGTGAAAACTTTAAGACAATGAAAAAATAAATTGAAAAGGCCACCAGAAAATAAATAAGTATCCATGCTCATGGATAGACAGAATTGAGATTGTAACAATGCTTTATTTTCAAAAGTAATCTACATATACAGTTCAACCCCATATAAGTCCCAATGACATTATTCACAAAACTAGAAAAAGCCATTTCTTTTTTTAAAAAAATAAATTTATTTATTTGTTGCTTCAGGTTACATCTCCATCATATTGTCCTCTTTATCCCCTTCCCAGCCCCACTCTCCAACCCTCTACCCCCTAACCCTTCCACCCCACTCCTCTGGAGTGGAGTGTCCCTACATAACAGTCCCTCGCCCCAGTTCAGAAGTCATATGAGGGCCAAGAGCCTCCTCATACATGGGGGGCCTACAAGGCAGTACCACCAGTGAAAAGTGTCTCATTGCCAGGGAGAGAAAACTGAAAAACAAACAAACAAAAAGTCTATGTCCATATTCCCTTTGGTGCTTTAGTTGTAGTATAGGTATCCTGTACTATATAGCTAAAATCCAACTATAAGTGAATAGATGCCATGTGCATCCTTCTGAGTCTGGGTTAGCTCACTCAGGATGAGCTTCTCTAGTTTCATCCATTTGGCTACAAATTGCATAATTTCATTGTTCCTGATAGCTGAGTAATATTCCATTGTGTAGATGTACCACAGTTTTTTAATCCATTCTTCAGTTGAGGGACATCTGGGTTGTTTCCAGTTTCTAGCTATTACAAATAAGGCTGCTTATGAACATAGATGAGGAAACTTCCTTATGATTCGGTGAGGAGTCATTTGGGTGTACCCAGAAATGGTATGGCTGGGTCCTGAGGCAAAGCTATTCCAAGTTTTCTAAGATATTGCCATCCATACTGACCTCCATAGTGGTTGCACAAGCCTAAGTTTATACACAAGCATGAATTGGCCAGAATAGCAAAAGAAAGTCTTAGCAGAAAGAGTAATAGTGGTGATATGAAATTACATAATTTCAAAATATATTGTAGATCCATGGTGACAAAAAAAGGCATAGTTCTAGCAAAAAGGTGTGCAGAGCAAAGGAAGAAAACGGAAGACCCAGAAATAAACACACACAATTTTAGGTACCAAATTTCTGACAAAGTAGGCAAAATATAATGGACAAAGACATTTCTTTAACTAATAATGCTGGGGAAACTGAATTCCATGCATATGAGACCAAATCCATATTTTTGATCCTGTACAAAAAAAAATTAATTCAAAATGCATCAAAGTGTCCCTCAACTGACAAATGAATAATAAAAAAAAAACTTATGGTACATTTACACAATGGAATACTACTCAGCCATCAGAAATAAGGAAATCATGCAATTTGGTGCTAAATGAATGGAACTAGAAAAGCTCATCCTGAGTTAGCTAACCCAGACCCAGAAAGATGCACATGGCATCTATTCCCTTATAACTAGATTTTAGTCATAGAGTACAGGATAACTATCCTACAACCAATAGACTAAAAGGAACAGGAACATAGACTTTGTTACTTGTTAGTGGGACACTTTGCCCTAATGGAGCTACCATGTAGACCCCCAGGACAAGAGGAATGTCTTAGCCCTCATATAGCTGCTGAACTGAAGGGGGCTGATATGTAGGGCACCCCACATGGGAGGGGTAGAATAGGTGGGAGAAGGGGGAGAGGGTAGGAGGGTGTGAGGCTGGTCCTGGGAGGGACGAAGGGAGGGGACTGTGATGGAGATAGAAACTGAAGTAATAAATGAACATTAAAAAATAAAAACATATGGACAGCAGTCTGTCTGCAGTTGGTGCAAGGGGTTTTTTCATGCCAAGAGATAGGCTTGCCACTAATTCAACCATCTTACAGTGGAGGTTCTTCGATGCTTATCTTCTACTTGGAGTAGAATAGGGGGTGCTGTCAGGCGCTGATATGTCTCGATATCAAAAAAAGAAAAGAAAATCTTAATTTAAGATAACATCTTTGAATGCCATATTCTGCAGATCTCTTGGGGTGTTTGAAGATGCCCTATCCATCTCTTGTATTTAGATAAGCAAAAAAGGACAAAACTTGGTAGCAGGGAAGTCGACAGCCTAACTCTGCCAAGACAGAGTAGGTAAGTCCTTCATAATCCCAGCTCTACAACAAATGTCTGTCAGAGAAACAGGACCCAAAGGCTGAAGACTGATGCAGGAATGTATGGAGAGAAAATGGGAACTGTCCAGGCAGTCATTGGTATGTCCTTTCTTAGTTTTGGAAGCTGCAGGCCCTGCATTTCCTATATAAGTAGATATATTTATCCCTCTCAGGTCTCTGAGGTGGTTGAAGAATAGACAGCTAGAGTCTCATAGTTAAATTTTGAGTTGTTTAGGAATCAAGAGGGTGTTATAGATCTAAGAAGATACTCTTAAAAGTGTGTTGCAAGTTAATATGAATGTTGAGTCAGATATAGACCTTTAAACTCATGGAGATGGTTAGATAATAGAATGTTAAAGTCAGGGGCCAAATATGTATAAACTGGACATTGGGAAGGTATACTGGGCCATTTAACTCTCATAAATGTGGCATATTTATATCTGTTGTTTTGTATAATACTTACTGTTATAAGAGAAGGAACCATCTGTTGGACTGAAAGGGGAAACTTCTGGGGGGAAGAGGGTGGAAGGGCGGGATAGGGAGGGGTTTGTGACTGAGATGTAACTTGAAGAAAAAAAATAAAGTATTTATAAAAAAAATAAAAACATAAAATAAATAAAATAAAAACAGAAAAAATGCATCAAAGATTGATTCTTGGGCTTATTTGTTAATGAAAAGTGAAAAGTGGATCAAAGCCTCTAACATAAGACCTAAAACCTAGAACTGCTAAGAAAAAACATGAATAAAATACTCTAAGAGATAGTTATAGTCAAGGATTTCTGAACAGGATTCCAACAGGATAGGAAATAATCCCAGCAATTGACTGGTGATATGTGACGGGGTGGTGTTAAGCATTCTCAATGTTGATTGGTCCTGTTTGCTGTATGTTATTTAATTGACTCTGATTGGTTAAGTAAATGCTGAGGCCTGGAGATTGGGGCAAGACAGAGGTAGGCAGGACTAAGGTTCGCAGGCTTTTGGGGTGGGACAGAGAGCATCTGGGAAGAAGGCCGGAGGAAAGCCAGGAGTAAACAAGGAAGAATGCCATGGGGTAGATTAAAGAAGATCCTTCCACGTGGTCTGGAACATAGGCTTAGCACGGAGAATAATTGTCCAAAGGGACATATGTATATATGGGGTCATATTTGGGTAATAGAGTTATAAGCTAGCTTAGATAGGCTATGATTGCACAACCCAGGCCTAGGCTTGTTAAGATCCATCCAGTGTCTATGTGTATTCATTTATAATGGCGGGTTAAGGATTAACACCGCCAAATCAATTAAAGTTAATATAAATACTGGTTATTAGAAATTTTTTCTACAGATCTGATATCCATGAAATTACACATGGGATATGATTTACATGAAATTACACATGTGATATGATATACATGAAATTATACATGTGACATGATATACATGAAAGTAAGAAACTTTTGGACAATAGTTTGAAATTGCCAGCATGAAAAAGTCCCACTAAATGGAAAAAAAAGTCTTGCCAACTATATAGCATGGTATTAATATCAAGGACACAAAAAGAACTGCAAAATTAAACATCAAAAATCATTCAATCAGTAAGTGAGCTAATAAACTAGAGTTGCCAAAAGAAATACAAGAAGCTAATAAATGCTTGAAAAGGTATTCAGTATCCTCAGTCATCAGAGAGATCCAAATTGTGACTACTTTTAGAGTCTATCTCAGTCAGTCAGAAATGTACTTCATCAAGAAAACAAATGACAACAAATGGTGGCAAGGAAAATAACTATATTCACTTATATAGTCACTGTGGAAATAAATATGGAGGGTCTTTTTTTTAAACAAACTCAGAATAGAACTACCATATGTCACAGTTACATGTTTCTTTTGCATATACCTAAAGGATTCTTGCATTAACATGCTGCAGAAACACTTGAATATCCATGTCTGTAGCTACACTACTCACAATAGCAAGGAAGGAGGTTAAAATAAGAATGTCTCCCCTAGCTCAAAAATTTGAACACTTGTTCCCAAGTTGATGGTTCTCTTTGGGGAAATTACGGAAGACGCAGCCTTGCTGGAGAAAATATGTCACTGGGGGTAGGCTTTGAGAGTTTATACCTTCATCCCACTTTAGTTCTCTCCTCTCTTTCACCTCTCTCTCCTCTCTCTCTCTCTCTCTCTCTCTCTCTCTCTCTCTCTCTCTGTCTCCATTTGAGGTTAAAGATGTGACCTCTCCGATTCCTGCTCATGCACCACCCACCATGTATGGAGTCTTTCTCCCACTAATACTGGAGACTGGATCAATAACAAGGTTCAAGACTACTGTAAGCTATGAACCACAACTGTTGTACTATACTGTACATACAAAGTTTTTACTATGGAAACAAAAACTTAATATTTTCATACTGCCAATACTCAACATTTAAGTGTAAAATTAAAGTATCTTTAGGTTGTATTGTGTTAGAATCCTTGATTTTAAAAATTGCTTCTGTGATGTGTGAAAAGGAAAAAATGGTGATCAGAATATATTGTATCAATTTTCAATTAAAAAATAAAATAAAGTTTGCTGACTTGAGTTTCATCAAATAACTGTTGAATGAATTTTGGCTTGGGAATTAGGACAATTTTTACAACTATTTTTTAAAATGGCTTGAATATGTTTTTTTCTCTCAGAACTGATGATTCTAAAACCAAAATTCTCATCAGCTCTGAAATGTTCAAAGGACACTTGATGTCCTGCAACACCTAATATAAGTCAAGGCTTAATTATTTATGTAAAAATAAGGAAATAGATTCCTCTCATTGGTATATAAATTTATTTTCATATTTAAGATAAGATTACATATATAAAAACATATATATATATGAAACAGTTGTTTTAAAATAAATTCCTTTGTTCTACTGACAGTAAAAAGAAAAAAGTCACAATGAACCCCATTATTTTATACAATTAGTATATAATACCCATAATTCTCAGAACAGGAAAAAACCCTTAGGAACAAAATCTGTTAAAGAGCGGAAAGATTCAAACTTTGTCCCAAAATCACAAAACAGCAATAAAAGAAATCAAGAAAGACATAAATAATTAGAAAGAGCTGAGCATACATCAGGAAACATAACTAAATATCCACACTACCAAATCTATCCACACAGTCAATATACATAATTCCTACCAAAATCCCAATGACACTTTTTATAAAAGTAGTAAAAATAATTCTGACATTCTTTTTGACTGAGTTTTGTGGTTGACAAGGCCTAGCCCCGGCTTTAGCGTGTTTTGGAGTAAGAAAATAGAATGCCACAGACCAAATCTAAATATTTAAATCTCACAGAGTACATGAATGTTAAATAAAATTCTCTTTTCCACATTGACAAAAATCAGATTTACATTGAGAATTATGGGAACCCAGACAGACTCTATGATTGCTACCAAGTCCACCAAGGCAGCAAATTCTAATTCTAAGCAATGAGAACAAGTTTGAGAAAAGATCACAAGCCATAAGTAGATACATGCCTTTGGTCCCATGGACTCTTTACTCTCAGAAGCAGCCTAACCAAAGGGCTAGGCCCAGTACCCCTCTGCCCACAGCCTAAAGTATGGCAGTATTTAAATGTATGCGTGTATATGTATATTTATACATTTGTGCATAACATTATATGAATGTATGTATATACATTCATATTTATGTGTATGTATATGTGTGTTCTAAAAAATAATTTGCCTCTTCTACAAATTGAAAACAACATACTTAGAAAAGCATACGAGAAGGATACCCCCAGATCCATTCAGTTTCATAGCCAGTTCAAATTTTTTGTTTGTTTTAAGACAAAATCTTTAGCCAAGGCTAGCCTAGAATTACTTACGAAGCTGAGGATTACCTTGAACTTCTGATCTTCCTGCCCTAACTTTCCCAATTCTGAGATTACAAGTGTGCATCACTAGCAGGACTGGAGATTGAACCCATAACCTCAGGCATTCTAACAAGCACACTGCCAGCTGAGCTGCATTCACTAACTTCCCTGGCAAAATAAAACCATCAACTGGTAGCTTGGAAGGCAACTTGAGGAACAACTCAAGGAGACACCCTTAGAGAAATTAGAAATACACAAAAGTAAACGTGTCTTCCTGGGGGGAAACTAGAACAATTGAAATGCAGAGACATGCTGAGCCAGCAGGGCTATTGACTAGGTAGGCACGAGAGAAAGTGCAGCCTTGTATGAGGAGAGAACTTTGCAAGGTTGAGGTCTCCCAAGGTGAAGCTGGATACTGAGAGCTTTCATTTCCTAAAAATGAAACTGAAACTCTCCTACATGCAAAGCAGATTAACTGAAGTGCTCCTCCTCCTTGCTAAAGATTCTAACTCTGCTCCTGTCACCGCACCTCAGCTAGGGAAACCTGTAAGTGACCCACAACCACAACTCCATTTTCAGCGGACATCATTTCCTCTTTCCTACAACGCAGGAGACCAGGGGTATTATGGAAACACGTGTACTGGTTAGTGAAAGATACTCTATAGCTCATTTGCTGTTGTAATTACAAATGGAGATTCCCAATGCACAGATGCAAGCTGCACTAGCTTGTTGAACATTTGTTCAAATGCCAACTGTTCTTGCAAATGTTTACCACTGTGACCAATGGAAAGTAATCTGAGTGTTTCTGATGCATGCGCCCAAATCCTTTGAGCATTCTTCTCTCCACACGGTTGTCCAGTCACTTGCATGTTATAGGATCTCCACGAGTGAACAATTTATGCTAAATTCATCTTTGTCCATAGGTCACTGGAACGTATCCAAGATTTGGGTGTGATGTGTTTAATAAACACTTATGCAAACAAAATCTGGCTCTGGAAGCCATGATTCTCTGTTAAAATTTAGTATTGAATGATGAAAATTAAATGGCAGTATTTGTTGTTCTTTGTCTTGATGCTACTGCTGCCCCCAAGGAGACTAAATTAGATGAGAGAAAAACAGACAATAATATACTCAAAATTATTAGAGCAATTGTTAGATAAGGCATGAAACTAAGTGCATGAAGTACATTAGCTCCCTCAGAGGCTGTCCTAAAAGCAAATGGCAGTCACCCCTACTGTACAAGAAGCAGATGCTCGGAGGGCTTAAACTGTCCCCAAGACAGTACATGAAGTGCAAGCCATGATGTTCACTGGATCTCAGTCCCCTCATCCAGAAAATCATGTCAAATATTTTTCCTGAAGCCCTCACAGAACCATTATGAGGTTGGACTGAACTACAGAAAAGCCAAAGAAAATATTACTGTCTGACATTTGCAAAGACTGTTAGAGATCTTTAGAGTGCTTCCTCGTGCATCAGGCATTTAACAAGCCCTGAGGGCTCTGCAAATGGAAAGTGTCATTAATCTCCCCCCAACATGTCCTTAATCCCTCACATTTTAGGTACTGTAAGGTAATAATGGCATCATCAGCTAATAATGAAATAAGCTGAGCCTGACATTAGGAGCAATGCACTAAGAGTCTTAGTGTATACTAAGAAGAAAAAGGTAGCTACTCTTCCTAGTAGCACACTTTAAAGGTAAGAAAATATATGGAAATTAAATGATTTGCATAATTCCTTTTTAGTAAATTAGCAGGTCAGAATTTAAATATATGCTGCCATCTTAGCAGATAACAAATCCTTTCACAACAGAATTAATCCAAGATATCTGATGATTACAACATTGAGTAGATTTCAATATATGTGTAATTGTTACTGATTATGATAACCTACAGATATGGAAGGTCGGGAGACATACTTAAACTTTGAATAAATTATATTTCTAAAACATCACAAACATGCATGCACACACACTCACACAGAAAGAATTAACAGGCTTCTCTAGAAAAATTGTGGACCTGTCAGTCGTTTCTATTAGATTCTTAATTGCCCCAACTCTGATAACACTGTAAAGTTGTGCATCTGCACATGAGATATTTATAAATAAAATCATATTATGAGGTATACTGATTAAGGCAATTTACCTTTTAAGGAGCCCAAAAATTATTTTATAAGATAACAAAATATAAATTAGCCTTCAAAACTGTACAGATCTTAAATTCATATTATACATGTCAGGCCTTCTAATGACAGTCCATTTCTACTAATAAATTTTATTTGTAAAGAGATTTGTGTTTTCAAGAGTATTTTTCACTTTCTTTTAAAAGTTATTTTATGATCATTAATATACTCAAATGTTATGGTTTTGAGTAAATTCTCCTGTTTTTCAGAAATCATGTATGTAATTTAGATTAGCTTTGGAGAAGCAAATTTATTTTTTTCTCCTCTTATAATAAAAATATTTTGTCTAAAACTAAGTTTTGCAGAATATTGATCAGATGGAGGGTTTGGAGGGAACCTCTGTTTAACCTCTGCAATCCTAATTGCTGTTACTCAAAAGGCTCTATTAGAATGGTGGGTCATAATTAATAAACCCAGACTGACATCTCATTCCAAACCAAATCCTACGCTTCTTGCAGATCTCCTTAGCTATACCTAATGTCCTTTTTCTTCTACTCTAGGACAGCAAGTCACATTTATTTGCCATGTGTCCTTAAGCTCCTCTTACCCAAGGGGACTTTCTCTGAGTGTTTGGATGACCTTGCTGTCAAGCACCTCACAAGACTCTCACAAGTTCATGTGTCTGATGCTCTTGTGAAATACTAACCTTGTGAACCTGGGTGAGGAGGGGACCAAACAGATGAAGCACCATTCCATTTACATGGCAAATGCAAATACGGGTCCCATGATTTCTAGGTGTTCATATTGACCTTGATCCCCTGGCTGAAGAGGGTTAGCCAGGTGATTCCTGGCTATCTAGTGATTCCCTTTGGACAAGCTTTAAAAGTTCTTTACGGAAGGAAGTCACTGCCCCACCCACACCCAAGACAAGGAGAGCTGAGGTCCTTTCCCTCTGGGGTGTAATAGCTGTATCATTTATTGGAAATTCTTCTGCACATGAGATCTATTCTTTTTTTCGTCCACTGTTTAATCTCTCCAACCAGTCTTTAAATCAGTTGCAACTTGTGAATACTTATTTTTGCTTTAGATTATAACCCAAGCTGCTTGACTTATTTTCTTGCTCAAATTGCTCCAGCTTTGCCCATTGGAAGCCCTTTGAGAGGTTCCTGGGTTTCCTGGACATGCTATTAGTACTGTGCCTTCCCTTTCCATGCACTCACTTCTTTCCTGACTTACAAAATTCACTGAGATCAACTAGCACAGTGGTCTAATGCTGTGACCCTCTAATACAGTTCCTCATGTTGTGGTGACCTCCAACCATAAAATTATTTTCATTGCTACTTCATAACTGTAATTTTGCTACTTTATGAATTGTGATGTAAATATCTGATATGCAGGATATGTGTTATGTGACACCAACCATAGGATGAGGAATATGGATGATGTTTTCTTTTGTTTTGTTTTCAAGACAGGGTTTCTCTGTTTAACAGCCATAGCTGTCCTGTGCTCACTTTGTAGACCAGTCTGGTCTTGAACTCACAGAGATCCACCTGCCTCTGCCTCCTAAGCACTGGGGTGAAAGGTGTATGCCACCATGCCCAGTGGATGATGTTTTCTGTCCCTTGCTTGGCATTAGCTGTTTCTCCAAAGAGTCCTTGTTCCTTTGTTAGACAGTGCTAGAAACCAACATCTGTGAGCGAAGCTTGCTTACTGTTACTGGAGTATTATTACTGTTAGGCTTGGGAAACTTCCAGAGCAATGAAATGTATTTATATTTACACCAACATTAGATAGATATGATGATAATAAATAAATGATATATATACCTGAAGGTAGAGATTATAGATAGATGTAAATGATAGATAATAGAAAAATAGATGCAGATAGATATAGATAGATAGATAGATAGATAGATAGATAGTCATACATTCAGTAATATAACCACATACATATACAGCAAGATAAACATGAGTTCTCATTACATCTTTAACTTTAATCTATCCCCATATGGGTGATCCTAACAATTTCCTTTAGTTTATAAATTCCCATCCAACTATAAGAAATAAAACACTGTCATTCACCACCAATGGGCTTAATTGCAGCACTTTTGTGTCCTTTTTTTGTCTTTAATCTTACAGCCACTGTGCATTTCTAAAGTTACTTAGTTTAACACCTTCTACTGCCTCCACCTTACTGAGGTCATTTCACTCATTGTAATCTGCATTCCTCTTGGGACTCCAGACCCCCAAAATTATTTTAATTTCTGTATATCATGCTCATTCATGTGTTGTGAATTGTGGCCACGCTTGAGTATGTGGTTGCACATGTGTACACAATCTTGGGTGTCATTCTACAGGTGCCCTAGGACTGACTCATCAAGTAGGTTAGGCTGAGTAGCCAATGAGGTCCACAAAGGTTCCAAGACCTGTTTTGAGATTTGCAATTTCAAATCTCTAATGGGTCTAACCAAAGTCACTGAGTGAGTGATAGTTGTGGCCTGTTAGGGGTAGAATAAACAAATTACAAAGTGACTGCTCTGTGCCCTGTATGTCAGAGCTCAAATCAGACATCCATACATTGACCCTTCTTTCCTGTTTTTATCCCCTACAGAGTCTCATGTCACCCACGCGGGCTTCAGACTCACAGAGGATGAACCTGAACTTCTAATTCTCTGGCCTCCATGTACTCAAGAGGACAGGCATGCACTGTACTCCCAGTTCTACGGCTTTCTGGGCACTGAACCAGAGGTTCATGCGTGCTCTTTTAGCCCTACCCCTTTCTCTCTGAGACAGGGTTTCTCTGTGTAGCCCTGTCTTTCCTGGAACTCATTCTGCAAACCAGGCTGTCCTCAAATGCAGAGATCCTCCCTGCCCCTGCCTCCCAAGTGCTGGGATAAAAGGTGTGTGCTGCCACCACCAGGCTCAAGTCCCTTTTATTCTTCTTAAAATTACTTTAATGCATCTCTTATGTGATTCAGAGTTCTTAATTTTAAGGAAGCCTTAGTGAAGTGAGCCAGGAATGATAGGCTCTCTAACTTTGTTATTCTAAAGTTCAGACACTCACAGCATGTCTATAAAAAACTTCTCACAAGTGAGAATTCTGAAGGTCAAGAAGAACTGACTCTTCTCAGTCACACAAATAGCTAACTTCAGAGAATACACTCTGTTCTTTGGACTTACTGACATATGTTTTCACTTCTATGTGCTTTCCAAGGTCCCTAGCTATAGGCATAAGGTTATTGTGTAATTCAAATGCTGATTTCTGTACCCCTCATATCTGGTTTCAGTCCTTGTTTTGAGGAGCTCATGTCTTAATGTTATATAAACACTGCTCCCCATTGTCCCCAATATGCCAATAAAGTAGCTTATAGCCAATCACTGAGCAGGGGAAAGAATAGGGCTGGACTTCCTGTCTTCCAGGGGAGGAGGAGTTAAGGAGAAGAAGTAGAGGAATTCAGTGACAGGCAGAGGCAAGAGAGAGGAAGAGAGATTCAGCTGAAGCAGGGAAGCCACAAAATGCAAATATCTATGAGATGTATGCTGGGAGGGAAGCCAGATTAGCTTAGTGGGTTAAGAATAGAGTAATAACTGCCCAGTTTTTTGTTGTGAAGCCTGTTTAACAAATAATATAATAGAGTCTCAATTATTTGGATGATAGCTGGGTTAAGAGGTAAACTGTGAAACTAACACAATTATATAAAGTTATACTAACACCTAGCTCTCCAGAATGTGCTCTATAACAGAATAAGATGGCATGATGTCAATACAATACAATATTTTACAATATTTGTTTTAAAAAATCATAAATCTACATCATCTAGTGCTACATATATTTTTTGGTCCCTTGATTGTAGATCCTAGATTCTACCTACTTATAATTCCCCCCAAAATACATACATATATATATATATATATATGTATATATATATATATATATATATATATATATATAATAAAACATGCTTTTGTTGGAGCAAAACTAAGTTTAAATTAGGAATACAAAAGTCACATTATTAGGCCAGGCATGGTGATACACATCTTCAGTCCTAGCACTCAGTAGACAGAGGCAGACAGATCTCTGTGAACTACCCTGAGGCTACCCTGGCCTACATAACAAGTTCCAGACCAACAGGAGTTGCACAGTAAGACACTGTCTCAAAAACAAAAACAAAATAAAATAAATTTTAAGTGGGCCATAGGGCTCATGTCTTTTTCCCAGTACTCAGGATGCAGAGGCAGAGAGATCTCTGTGAGTTCAAGGCCAGCCTGAAATACATGGTGAGTTCCAAAATAGCTAGGGCTACAGAGAGACCCTGTCTCAAAAAAACAAACAAACAAAAACAAAACAAAAAACACATTTTTTTCTGTTGAATATTCATTCCTTTGAGTTCTCAAGGACTCTGGTTTCATTTCCTGGGCTCTGAAATGGCAGGTTACTAAAATCTAACCTATATGTTTAATTGTTTATTTAGCCATTCAACAAAACAAAACAAAAACTTCTGCAATGGCAAGAGGCTGGAAATGTCTGCAGTATGTAGAGAGATTTTAAAGGTATGTTAAAGAGTGTGAATTAAGCTAACAGTGTGTCTTTAAAAAGAAGAGCATTTGTTTGGGGCTTCTGATTCGGATTTGTCCCCATTTTTCTATTGACAGTAATGATGTTCCCATGAAGGCACCTTAGAGTCTGACTTCTAAGAGACTGTATTCCAGAATCAATGTTATTTCCCACTCTTACCCCATCACAGGCAGTCTTTCTTTGTAATCAATTTTTCTTTAGGGATAATTGTTTAAAAGCCATGACTTCATTTTTTTAGGTTAAATTTATGTCAGTACCATCCTGAGAATTAAAAGGGGAGAAAAAGCTTTAAAACAGAAAGAAAGAAAAAAAAAAGCAGACTGAGTTCTATGTTCAATTTGCTAAAATCTGTCTAGAATACCGAAATATTTCTAAAGGCAAGTCTTCAGTGTGACAGTTGCATAATAACGCACACAGGCTGAAGGGCTTTCTTAGGAAAGCATCCTGTAGCTACTTTAACAAGAGGACTGGGTGTCATTTATAATTCATGCAAGTAGATTGAAGCTTTCTGCTGCCATCCAAGAAAGATGGTTTGCAAAGCTACAGAGCACAATAATCCAATATTCCTTCTGGAGAGTTCCATATATCTCAGACAGATTTTACACTAGAGATCATTTCCATGCCAATGTCCCCAAGAACATAATGTGGTATTTTCAGAAAACACAGATTTATGCTGTGGGTTATTTCTGCAGGCATGGCGGATGCCACTAGATCATCAAGTTGAAGGTGGATTTCTAGGCAGCTCTCACCAACATTGTAGCTGCTGTTCCAAAGGAATGGATATCTTCATGCTTCAGAAACTGCTTTTATGTAGTACTGGATATATCTTACAGTCAGCACATCTTACAGTTGACTGATCAGACTGTAGTCTTGGTAGAGGTCCAAATGACCTTGATAATAATTAAATCATTTATTCTGCAACATAGGACTTACAGATAAGATCAACTTCTGTCAATGTATGTTGTGAGTCAAAAGCAGCCGGCTTCTGAAAGTGAGCTAATGGCTTAACACAATGAGGAAATGAGAAGGCGTGGCCTACCACTAAAAGGTAGACTTTGCCTGTTTTGGCACCACAGTGCACTGGAAGATCACACTGTCAGAAAGATGTAAAGCAGGGCCAGCGAGATGGCTCAGCAATCGAAGGGCCTGGCCACCAGCCCTGATGACCACTTTGATCCTTGGAGACCACATGATAGAAGAGGAGAACCAATTTTCACATATTTCCTTTTCATTTTTTAGTAGACTTATCTATACAATATAGCCCATAATCATAATCCAAGTATATGAAATTCTCTATCCACAATAATCTTGTAATAGCTACCTCCACTTCAGTTATTTCTCTGAATTCTGATGAATGACATCAGTTTACTGTCCTGCCCCAAGAAATTAAACTACAGCCACACATGACGTACAACTTCTCAAGGGGCTATCAGCCACCGAATGTAGAATATAATCATTTTGAGCTGTAGAGACCTGTGACATGGTGTTATGGTACCACAAATTATATACAAACCATTTGTTGAATAATTTAAGAAATCAATAAATAACTGAGGTGGAGTTCAGTTGGGAGAATTGTTACCCACCATGCACAAGACCTGGGTGTGAGCCCCATGGCCATAATAAACAGGCATTATTATATAATTCTATAATTCCATCACTCAGGCAAAAGAGACGAAAGACTACCAAAAGTTCAAAGCCAGCTTGGTACACATAGAAAGTTCCAAACCAGTCAGGGTTATATAGCAAGGCCTTGTCTCAAACAAAAAGCTAATAAATAAATGTATCAATTAATGAACAGAAGTTTTAACTGTGAGCAAATGAATTATCTGATAATTATTTTAATTTTCCAAACTTAAAAGCATATATTTGAAGCATTCATTTTCAAGTTAATAGCATTTTTTTAGAAAATTTATTTTATAAGATTCAGAGCTTCAGAAAAGTTAAAGCTAGTGCTAGAGTCTCCATAAACCTGTATAACTTACATTAATATATCTTTTATGATTAATGAACAAGTAATGACTTATCATTAACTAAATCCCATACATTATTCATATTTCCTTAGTTTTTACCAAAGATCTAATCCCAAACACTAGAGTATAAGTAGCTGCCATATTTCTCTGAGTTCCTCTTAGCTGGGACAGTTCTCAGCCAAAATTTTGATGGCATATGGGATGTCTCTTTATTGTGTTCTGTCTGAGATAATTTTTTATGAATATAATGGACTCCTGAAGCTTTTATACATTTTTAATTTAAATGTAATTATGTCATTTCTCCCCTTCCTTTTCATCCTTCAAGCCCCTCCAATATCCCCTACCTCTAATCCCTATTATGCCCCAACCCTCAAATTCAGAGCTTCTTTTTTATTATTATAGCTACACACACATGGACACATACAGAGAGAAAGAGAGAGAGAGAGAGAGAGAGAGAGAGAGAGAGAGAGAGAGAGAAATACAGACAAATATATAAATACAACTTGCTAAATCAAGTTTGGTTTTTTGTGTGTATATGGTTTCAGGACTGACCACTTTAAATTCTGGGTTTTTTTTTAAATACAAGACATAAAGAGTATTATTATCATCAATGATGTAGATCAGTAAGTGTACTGGCTAGTTTTATGTCAAGTTGTCACAAGCTAGAGTCATTTGGAAAGGGGGAACCTCAACTGAGAAAATGCCTCCATAAAATTGGCCTGTGAACAAGCCTATAGTGCATCTTGTCGATGGATGGTTGATGTGGGAAGGTCCATCCCATGGGGAGCAATGCCATCCCTGGGAAGAGGATCCCAAAGTGTACAAGAAGCGAGTTGAACAGGTCACAGGGTACCAGCCAGCAGGCAGCACTCCTCTACGATAGCTCCTGCATTGGGGTTCCTGTCTTGAGTTCTTGCCCTGATTCCCTTCAGTGATAACTGTGATCTGGAAGTGTAAGAATAACAAACCTTTTCCTTCCCATGTTGCTCATGGTCATGATATTTTACCACAGCAAAAGAAAACCTAACTATAACAGCAGTGAAAACAACTGGCCACCAAGCCTGATGATATGAGTTAGATGCCCGGGATCTATACAGCACAAGGAAAGATCTTATTTCTGGAAATTGTTCACTGACATACACATGTGCACAATGGCATACACATTTATGCACAAACACACATGCACAGAGACAGAAAGAGAGAGAGAGAGGAGACAGACAGCCAGGCAGATAGATAGATATTTTTAAAAAGTAATTCTCATCATATTTTATCATGAATACATGACTGATTTTTCATGACAACTTTTATCATTGGCTAAATTAGTGTTTGTCAGGTTTCTTTACAGTGAAATTACTTTTCCCCGCTTCCTATAACTTTGAAAGAAGTCCTTAGGCCCATCTCACACTTAAGGAACACTCAATTGTAGTCATCTCAGAGCTTGAAAGATGGCTCAGCAGTTAAGAGCACTTGCTCCACAGTCCTGAAAACCAGAGTCCAGAATCCAACATACACATAGCAAGCCAAGCACCTCAAGCTCCGCAACCTCAGTCCCCAGGGACAGAGAGGGAGGATGACTGAGGATTACATGTTTCTAGCCTGTCCAAGAAAGAATAATTAAGGCCCACCTCTGAGACCCCTACCCTCAAAGAGATGGGTGAGAGATGAAAGAAGAGTAGTCTTAGAACCTTGTTCTGGCCTACATATATGGAAAGACACAAAGGAATATATGTGTTTGTGCACACACACACACACACACACACACACACACACACACACTATACTCATCACCTTGAGGACAGAGTGACCACATAAAATACTTGAAATTTGTTCTAGATAGATTCACCAGTTTATCCATTTAATAAAATATTTGTCCCTTTAGTTTTGTGGGTATTTATTTTCTACTTTGGATCAAGTCCAATGTCATAGTTTGGGAGAGAGGCTGTTAAATATTGACAATTAGGAGTTCTTTTGTTTAATCCCCATGTTCTTTTGATACAGCCTTATCATTGTGGGAATATTTTTCAGTTTTTCGTGGTGGGATTAGAGATTACTTCTGTACCTTTTTGCATTGGAAGGTGCTCTGAGTTCATCTAACTTCCCAGAACCCTTTATTCCCTCAACTATCTTGTGCCTTGCTCTGATAAATTGGAAACTAGTATTAGAATCAAATAGGGATATTTCTGTTAATGTATTTGCTCTTAGGATATTGATGTTTTCTCTGGTGATGACCAGATGTAAATTGGTTTGATTAATGAAGGTAAGTTCGCCTATCTCATGCAATTGCTGTGTGTATGGAAGTCCTAGCACAGCATATAGACTGAATGCAAAGCAAACACTACTTTTCAAGGAGACTATTACAAACATACTGAAAAACTGCAAAGAATAACTTTGTTTTCTGACGTCTATCTTAATTCTCTAATGGTTTTGTTTCTGTTTTGACATGTTTTCATTGCTATCAAAGTAAACATAGAAGTGAGAGACTGATTCTAGAACTAACTCTCATTATTAAAAATAATTTAGACAAATTACCTAAGGCCACTTAACATAATACAATTTGCTTCATCTAATACCTAGTCACTGTCTGTATGTTTAACTGATGTACCCTGAAGTTTATACAAATATATAAACATTGGGGCTGATGGCTCAGTGGATAAAGGCAATTGCTAACAAGCCTAATGATATGAATTCAATCCTCAGTACCTTAATGGTGGACAAAGAGAGCTGAGTCCATAAAGTTGTCCTCTGACTACCATTCATGTTCTATTGCATGTATGTACAATGTACATGCATACAATACATCCTATATACATACATATACAAAAAAAATAAATGAATAAATAATAGCGATCAAAGCAGCTATCATTCTCTGATATTTCATTGCTGTTTTTCAGCTTCATTTTTTTCTAATTTTCTTCAAAAAATTAATGATCATGCTATCCTGAATCTACTGTTTAACTAAAACTTTGAATAATACCAAGTTTTAAAAGACTAATATCCAAGTTTAAATATGACAATTGTTTTGAAGCTCTATTACAATGAACCTTCTTGATCAACTGTCATAAACATTTGAGTTTCAGTTTTCTTTCTAATTTGCCTGCAGGGAACTCTTGAAGTGGGTGACCCTTTCTAATTCATACTCTTAAGAAACTTCAAGGGGCTGGAGAGATGGTTGCTTGTAAAGTCCTTACCTTGCAAACATTAATCTGAATGTCGTCCCCAGAACCCATATTAAAAGACTAGGAGCAATGCACATGTTTATATCCTAGCACTGGAGAGGCGAAGACAGAGGGAGCTCTGGTGCTCGTGTGCCAGCCAGCCTAACCCACTTGGTGAGCTCCAAGTCAGTGAAAATAAAGTGTAAAAAAGTCTAAAAAAATAAATAAGTAGATGAGAGAAAGAAGGGGAGAAAGAGAGAAATTGATGATTTCTGAGGTACAACACCCAATATTTTCCTATGATTTCCACACACATGCACATAGACTCACATATACACATTCACCTGCATACATGGGAACACACATACACAAGAAACTCCAGTTAACTCAGAATGAAGCCTACTTAATTCTCTTATCGTTACAAAGGTAGACACAGGTATCTGGGATGGTAAAGGATGACACACAAGTGCTGCGCATCTTGAAAACTTTCTATCAAAGTATTGATGAGAAGCTGTCAGCCACTGGCCTTAAGAGGAAGGAGTCGACAGCTGTCTAGAAATGATCAGATGTCAACGTTGACTGACAAGTTTGCAGTCTGATCCTCTTGTCTACTTTATATCAAGGTAGAGGTAAGGTATTTTATGCCTAACAAAATACAGAGAGCATCAAAATAACCATACGAAACCATTGATTTCCACAGCATGTGTCAGTCTTCCAAAACATTGAAAGAGACTGATGAGATTTTTTATTGGTTTGCTCACTTTGGAGTATGGATAATGAGCAGTGAGTAGTCATCTCTAGGTCCTCTGAGCCTCATCAAGATATCAGTTATCAAGGGGTGAGACCCCCCCCATCCAAGGAGAAGAAGAGGAGAGAGAGGGGCAATAGGGTGGGAGGGTGGGACCAGGAGGGGTGGAGGGAGGGAGCTATGATCAAGATGCAACTTGAATAAATAAGTAAATAAATGTATTTTAAGAAGTTATTACTCCAATTGCTCTTCTGCACCTCAACCCCTTTTGTTACAGTACTACAGACTGAACCTAGGCCTGTACTTTCCAGTAAACATTAAGGCCAACATGTTGGAAAGAATTAAACTAGGTTCCTATTCCTGAAGTGTTGAGTAACTATTTTCTAGAAATTCTTGCATGCACATGTTTAGTAACATGGTGCCATTCATAGCAGCCAAGTTATAGAATCATCCTAGGAGTTGAATAACGGATGGATGGATGAAGAAAATGTGGTGTATATAAACAATGAAAATGTATTCAGTCATAAAAAATAAAATTATGTCATTTTCAGGAGAATGAATGGAACTGAAGATTATTATATTAAGTGAAATAATACAGGCTCAGAAAGACAAATATGTTTTCTGTCACATTGGATATAAATTTTTAAAGAAAGTAGACAAGAAAGTAGAAATAGAATGATTTTAGAAGAGGAAGGAGACAAACCTGAGAGGAGACAGGGGCATGAATACAGGAGTGGTGTTCAAATTACATTATATATGTGCATAGAAATGTCATAAGGAAGCCCACATTCACATAATATATGCTACCAAGAGAAAAGTAGTCTATCTTCTCTTATTGATATACTTTTATGGAAAACAAGTTCAAACTATCTATATGAGTTTAGTCCTGTCCTCTGTTCATTGGGAATTCATTTGTTCCCTCTTTATACACTTTGAACTCATTGAACATGTACTATTTTCTTTTGAGTTCTGTATCTTGACTTTTGTTTAAGGTGTTCTCCTGGGAGAACTCAGACACTTCTCTCCACCTCCGGTTTCACACATCCCTCCTTTGGCGCTAATGAGCCTCCTCCAGGACCACAACTGCTATACTGTGCTTCTGGATCAGCATACTGCATTCCTACATACTATATACCTCAGGGGACTTTCCCTTCCCCATTGAGATCATGCTGGTACCATCCTGCCTCAGGTTTCATGGCAGTGTCCCTCCACTTGGTCCTATGGCTCTGACAGTTACCTGGCCCTCACCAAGACCTCTGCCCAACCTGTCTCCAATTCCAAGCTACATTGTTCCTTACCATCCCTCTATCCCTGGGCCTACATAATAAATACACTCACTCTATATGACTAACATGAGCCTAGAACTGTCCTGAATACAGTGGTGGCAGATTCTACCCCTGTGCCCAGACTGCAGCCTTAACTCTGTCCCTTCAAGACAATCCTAAAATACCCAGCCTAACACCTCACCTTGGATCCAGACTGGTGAGTTAAAACTTGTCAAAAGACAACCAATATCTTAACCCAAGATGCCCAGTTTGTATCCAATGAAACACAAATAATATGATAAATCAAGACAATATGGACACCACCACCACATCACCAATTACATAGTTACATCCCCTAAGAGAACACCTTAAACAAAAGTCAAGATACAGAACTCAAAAGAACAATTGTACATGTTCAATGAGTTCAAAGTGTATAAAGAGGGAACAAATGATTTTCCAGTGAACAGAGGACAGGACTAAAACACTAAACATAGAATAAAGGGTACTGAAGGCTGCATTAGATAAGGACCAAGTAACATATAAAGATAGGCTCATAAGAATAACTCCTGATTATTCAGTGGAAACTTTCAAAGCCAAGGGGCTTAGAAATATATACATTCCAAGTTCCAAAAAATTACAACTGCCAAATCAGACTGCAACACACTGAAAAACTGTTTATTAAAATTGAAGAAGTAAAACCTCTTCATGATAAAAATATGTTAAGGAACTATATGACCACTAAGTAAGCTCTACAAAAATATTCCAGAAGTAACATTTCAAACTGAAGAGGGAGATAAGACACATCCAATATGGCACAGAGGGGGAAAAAGCCAACAGGACCGATAGTCAAAAAGATCTATGAGATATGGAACTAGAGAGATAGCTCAGCTGTTAGGTCACTTCTTCTTGCAGAGGACCCACTTGTAATTCCAAGCATCCACACAATGGCTCACAACCATCCAGAATTACAGTCTCAAGGCATTCAACACCATCTTCTGGCCTCTGTGGGGACCAGGCACACAAATGGTGCACATACTTACATGCAGGAAAAACATATACACATAAAATAGAAGTAATTTTAGAAATAATTTTAAGAGAAAATCTAAAGAAAACACCATAAAACAACAAAATGTTAGGAATAAATACACATAATAACTGATTTCAATAATAACTGAATAACAATGGTCTCAATTTTTCTCATAAAAAGGTACAGATTAGCAGATTGGATCAGAAAACAGAAACACCTAACCAACAAAGACAGAGACCATCTCATGATAAAAGGGTGGAAAAGGTATCACAAGCAAATAGAACTGGGAAGATAGCATGGAAAGTTATTCTAATATCAAATAAAATATACCTCAAACTAAATCTACTCAAGATATAAAGAGGGTCACTTCATACTCATTAAGAGCAAATCAAGAAGATATTACAATTCTAAACATATACAACCAAACAGAGGGATGCTCAGTTCCATAAAATAGATACTGCCATGTGTAAAACCACAGTTTGAACCCAACATGGTAACAGTGGGAAACTTCCATACTCCACAACATTAACAGATGAGTCATTTGGAGAAAATGTGAACAGAAACATTGGAGTTAATTGACATTATAAATCAACTGGACCTAATAGATATCTACAGAATACTGAAGAAAACATTCTTCTCAGTAGCTCATGACAAAATTGACCTCATATTAGGACACATAGCAAGTCTCAACAAATATAAAGATGTTGAGATAACATCCTATATTCCACATGACCAGAAAGGAATAAAGCAAAATATCAACAGAAAGAGATATCATAGGAACCCATGGAGTTTAAACAATGCAATAACCCAATACTAAAATGACAAATTGGTACTAGAAAAATAAAGACATTTTAAAACTACCTAGAACTGAACAAAAATGAATACAAAATTTATTAAAATCAATGGAATATAATGAAGGCAATCTTAAGAAGAGAGTTTACAGCCCTAAATGCATACATCAGGAAAAAAAAAGAGACAATCTCAAATAACTTAATGATGAACCTTGATGGCAAAAAAAAAGAATAAATCAAATTCCAAATCAGCAGATGGGTGAAAATGATTAAGATTAAAGGGGAGACTAATGTATAGGAAAAAAAATGTAAAGAATCAATTAAACAAAGTGTTGGTTTTTGAAAACATAAATAAGACTGACATACCCCTAGCCAAATTAACCCAAAGAAACATAGAAAGCCCAAATTAATAAAACTATAAAACTCTGATGAAAGATGAGACACTACAATCAACAGATACTAATGAACTTCAGAAAATCACAAAGATATACTTTGAAAAATTATATTCCTCTAATTTGGAAAATGTAAAAAAGAATAAATTTCAAACTCATTTGACTACCCAAATTAAAACAAGATTAAATAAATAACATAAATATATCTAGTTTTAATGATAGTAAATAGTAATAAAATGTCTCCAAACCCATGTCCAGATAGAATTTGGCAATGACTGACTTCAAGCTGGTGTACTATCAGTACTTCGGGTGCTGCAGAACCTTCCTGGAGAAGGTGCACTACCTGCTGTTGTCCATCACCATGTCCAAGGATAGTGGTGATCATTAGCCTCACTTGTTTATTTTTAAAATGGTTGTGGATAGAAATTGTGTTTTCAGAAGAATAAAAATATTCAATAAGATAGTTTGAGGTATGGTTAAGCATTCTTATGTTACTTGAACCTCTCACTTTGCCCTCATTACAAGATAGTGGAGCAAGCAAAAATGGAACAAAACAGAACACAATAAAGTAGGAAGGACCTGTAAGTTCAGATCAGCCCAGGAAGATAGTAATAAAATGTCTCCAAATGGTCTACCTAAAGTAGATGCACGGCCAGCATGCAAAACACCCTCTGCTCATCTTACACCTTTCTGCCCTGGGCTCTTAAAGTGACTATAGTCCCATCTCCAGCAGACCTCTATTTAGAAGACCATTTGAACATTGAATGAGTTTTAACTCAGACACACATGAAAATCCAAAAAAGACAAGAAATTATAGGTACAATACATCAATGCATGACTGTAATCCCAGTTTGGAGCAAGGGTGAATAGGAAGAGTAAGGCAGGAGGATTATGGGATCCAGGTCATTGTGGGCTGTACAGATAGACTGTGTCTCAAAAGCAAAAATAATGAAAGATAGCAGCAAGGGGTTGATGGAATTAATATTTCTATTCCACCCTTACTTGATCTTTGTCTAGTTTTCTGGGCTATTTTGTTTCTATGGAGCCCCTTTGCCTCTAAAAGCTAATGATGTCCAAAAACAGCACTCGCATATAGTTTGTGTGTAATCAGAGGAGAAATATGTCTGCTTATATATCATTCACACAGCTGACATAAAAAAAAACTGTCATGACTTCTATGTGAAGGGGTATTCTTGAAAGTTGGAAAAATCCTCCCAGGTGTGTGCTTAAATACTGGTATGTTTATAAGTATTCTTTTATTCATCAGCGTTTTGAATAGTGGCAGACAAATAAAAGGAATTTTAGTGCATTTTCAGATAGCTGATTTCACAATCACAAGGAGGTATGTTAAAAAATGTAAAAGTAAATTGGTAATTTAACTTAGAAAAAAAAGCTATGTGGGACAAATCTATACCTAACATCATGCTAAATGGAGAAATACTCAAAGCATTCTCACTACAACCAGGAACAAGACAAGGGTGTCTATTGTCTTCATTCCTATTCAACATAGTGCTTTATGTCTTATGTAGAGCAATAAGCAAGACAAGGAAATAAAATACAAATAGGAAAAGAAGTTAAAGTATCCCTATAGATAATAGGATTCCATACTTATGAGACTTTAAAGACTTGAGTAAAAGCTCTTAGAGTTGATAAACCCTTTCACAAGAGTGGTACAATACAAAATTAACACACACAAATCAGTAGCCTTCTAATAAAACAATAGCAAGCATACTGAAAAAAATCAAGGAAATAGAGCCAGTCTGATAATAGAAACACAGACACACACACACACCTACACATAAATACTAAAAGAAATCTTTTAAAAAAACTACTTTAAGATTCTATCTCATTCTAATCAGAATGGCTGTCATACAAATAACAATGCTGGCACAGATGTAGGGAGAAACCCTATGGTTGATAGAGATATAATTAGTGCAGCCACTCTGGAAATTAATGTGGAAGTTTCTCAAGAAAACTAGAAATAGATATACCATATGAACCTGGGCACATGACCTGTCATCCATGTTGATTGCTGCCATGTTCACATAGGCAGGAAATGGAAGCGGTCAGAATGTTCATCAGTTGCTGGATAGTGGAGATGCAGTACTTATACACAATAGACTAGTTACTCACATGTACTGAAAACCGAAATCATTAAATCTTCAGGTAAATGGACAGAATCAGAAAACTTACACCAAGTGAGGAACCAAGGTCCAGAAAGAGAAGCACTGCATGTTTTCTCTCTGATGTGGATCCCAGCATCAATTCCTTAGCTTAGCTTATCAGAAGCATGGGCAAAGACTGGAGATGGAGTATCTTAAGGGACAGTCGAACATAGATCAAAGGAAAGTAAAGAGAATATTGTAGGTGAAAGGATTTAAATAGGTATAGAGGTAGGAAGATTGGAGAGATGAGGGTGTGGATTGTTGAAGTATTAACCAAGATAAAGGGAATATAAGAAAACTATATGGAAAGTAAAATACATCCATCTGTGCAATAATGGCTTGGTTATTGTGAGGTTCTATCTCTCCTCTGATTGATTTGTAGCTCACTCCATCAGAGGCTAGAACCTATGTCTGGCACTGAGCCCAGCTAACAATTGAGGTCTAGGGAAGTAATGGGCCTACACAGAGAACTTAATACTAATGGGTAACACAGCAGCCCACTGCCTTTCAAATGCCTATGCTTATCCCTATAGACAAACATAGCAGTTCCCAAGAAGCCGTTCTTTGCAATGAATGGTGGTAAATACAGACAGACTCATGGCTTCCTAGGATGCAGGTAATTAGCAATGCTTGTGAGCCTAGCCCTAAACAAAAATGTTTATACCCTCTCAAGAAAACATTGAAGAAAAGGGGGTAGAGTGTTTAAGATGAAGAAGATTGGGTGAAGGGCTTAAAAGTGCTGCTCTCTAGAATCAATACAACTGGCCATATAATTAATTCACAAAAACTGCAGTTACTTGCTCAGAGACCACAGAAGACCAACCCTTAGGACCAATCAGTCAAGGAACAGGGAAGTCCTCATGGGTCTTTACTCTTTATCTGTGAATTATTCATTGTTGATAGGTTTTGGGAGAGGGAAAAATAGATTTTAGTTGTATACACACTGAGGAGCTCACAGGCTCCAATAGATAGCTTCAAACCCATGGTCACATAGAGAACCCTGATGAATAGACAGAACTGTGAGAGAGGAAGGTGCAAAGAGGAAGGAGAAAGTGATAAACAGAGGTGGTAGGGAGAAGAGAGTTGAGAGTGATTAGTATACACTACAGAATTTTATAAGAACAAATTTAATTATTTTTTAACTCCCTGTGGTTATCTTATCTTATAGCCATTCAGTGTATATGATATCATAAGGGTCAAATGCATTAATAATCCTAACATGAATGTGAATAGGTCTTACCTACTGATGCATGTTTATTTCAGAATTACCATTTAACTGGTTTATCAAATATTATTACTTCTCAGTCTTGTAGATACCTTTTTGAAAAATTGGTAATGAAATCCTCCACCAACGTAGACTTCAAGGGTGAATAATATCAAGGCTAAGTGGAAACAGAGAGGCTCAAAAATTCATATTGACATGCTTTGTCTACAAGTGAGGATGGAATTCAGAAAAGTGAAAAAGACATTTCACCCCAGAGGTTTAAAGAACTGTGCCTTAAAGCTTGCTGACAATAGAATTAAGTGGGGATAAGTTTTGGAGGAGATTAAGCAATCCCCTGGAGAGTCTGAGAGCCTAGCCATCCTCCAGCTTGTTTTTCTACAGCTATGATCAATGACATGTGAGTTCCTCTGCATGCACTTGTGCAAGACTGTTTAGAACCAAGCTGGGGATCATCAACAAACTGGGGGACATGGAAGTATGAAGGGCAAAGCATTGTGTATAGTCTACTTTAAAAGACAAATGAATAGAAACAAGTAAAGAAAAAAAAAACATGAGAATACAGCCTTATAACCTTTTGAAAATTAAATATTCCTCTTCTCTAAGTCTCCTGATTAGCAGAGAAGAAGATATGAGCCAGCCAGTCCTTGCTTGACAATCTTGTATTGAGCAACAATGACTACTTTGGAGAATTAGATTAAACTCTATCTCATAATTCTATCCAGATACCATCTAGGAATTCCTCAGATTAGAAGAGCAAGCAGGCAATGGCCTTGGTATGGTAGTTCCAATAGGAATGGCCCCCACAGATTCGTGTTCTTGAATGCTTGGCCATAGAGAGAGGCACTGTTAGGTGTAGCCTTATTGAAGTAGCTGTGTCCTGTTGAAGGAAGTGTGTCACTGTGGAGGCAGGCATTGAGGACTTATATACTCAAGCTATGCCCAGTGTGGCACACAGTCTCCTTCTGCTGCCTGCAAATCAAGATGTAGAACTCTCAGCTCCTTCTTCATCACCACATCTTTCTGGATGCCACCATGCTTATCACCATGATGATAGTGGACTAAAACTCTGAACTGTAAGCCAACCCCCAATTAAATATTTTCCTTTATAAAAGTTACTGTGGTCATAGTGTTTCTTCATAGCAATAGAAACCCTAACAAAGACACTTGGTATCCAAACTGAGTATTTTAGCCAAGCAACATTCTTTAGAAACTATAAATTTTAAGTAATACAGCCTTAAGCTCAAGTTCATGTTAAAAAATGCATTGGTGTGTCTATATTTCACCATCAAATTGATATACATCCAAAATATATAAAGAACTCTTTAAAATACATGAGAAAAAAGAGGGCTGACCCAGTAGGAAAATAAACAAAAGACTTGGATGCTTCACAAAAGAGAATATTGAAATGGTCAATCAACATGATTAAAAGTTCAACCATATGAGTCAGTTGGGAGATGTAAATTAAAACCACAATACAATGTTGTACCACTATGAATAATTAAGATGAAGAAAGTGGAAAATGTTAAGTACTAATGAGAAAGCAAAATAGAATTTATTTTATATTTAATTTTTCAGTCCAAAAGTCTGACCAAGGACCTTAAACATGCTAAGCAAGTGATCTACCACTGACCTACTCATGTCATTCCTGGAGTTGTCATACAGTGTTGAAGGAGCATCACATCACAACTTTTTGGCAGTATTTAATCCAGCCCAATACTTATGTTCCCTGTAAAATAGGGACTTCATTCTCAAGAACATGCCAAACAGAACTGTGTACATTAAGTTCATCAAAAGGTATATTCAGAAATATTTAAAATATCCCTAATCATGACAGACAAAAACAAATGTAAATGGTATAGATAAATTATGTTAATATTCATTCAACTGAAAATTATATAATGGCAACAATAAAGAACCTAACTCCATATGACAATAAGGTAAAGTCATAGAAGCAGGATGAAATATGAAAGAATCAAATTCCAAAAACCACTTATAGTTAAGGGTGTTTGACAGTGCACAAAACAACAAGAACTAGTTGATATATGATGGTGGTAGTCATCTTTGCACTACTATCACAAAATGTCTGACATAATCAGGTTAATAAGAGAAAAAGTTTATTTTGGTCCACAGTTTCAGAAGCTTCAAGCCAATGGTAGCTTGATTCTGCACTTTGGGCCTGTGGCAGCACAATACACTGTAGTGGGAGCTGATAGAAAGGGGTTTTCACCCTTGGCAACCATCTGCTAGATAACAAACTTTCAAGATGTGAGTCTTTTAGAAACACCTAAGATCTTGAATGCTGTCAAAAACCTAAGGTAGTATTTACTTCTAGGGAGCAGTGAGATGTGAGAAAAAGGGCTCTGAGAAAACTGAAAACACTGGTTTCTTGGTCTGATTATTGGCTGTGCAGCTGTGTTTAGTTTGTTAAAATCCATCAATTTAAGCACTTACCATCTCTGAATATATAAAAGGCTACACAAGAGGCTCTTATAATTGAAGTATACACAATTCAACCCTAGGAGCAGCTCTACAGTCAAATGATACCATCTGTGTTCATGCACTTTGTCTCAACTCTTCTAATCTGCCCTTTCTTCTTCATCGTCAGTTATTTCCTTGGATAAGCTTTAGTTGTTTGGTGTCAATGGTAGTCTAAGACTTACATGCTGTTCATTTACAGATGAGGCAACAACAAAATTCTCAACTCTTCCTGTAAAGACCAAGGAATTGAGTCCCATTGAACTAACTGATTACATGCTACTCATGAGAGAAAAAAATTGTACTAGCAAGAGATTAATTCAGAGGACATTGTAGAATGGGGGGGGGGCTATAAGAACCAGAGGATCCAGGAGTCTGCTGTGAGATTGTATCTCCTAGGAATGTCAGAAGCTCTATTCATATAGTTTCAACAACATTACTGTCTAAACATGAACTGAACAAGGACAACAAGAACAGACATGCCAGAGCAGATGAGGGAAAGCCCAAGAGACCTCAACACTACACAAAGAACTACAGCAACTAAGGAATACTGAGAGTGAGAGCAATATTCTTCTGCAGGGGATGACACAGTGACTGATTATCCAAAACCAACTGGTCAGCCCTGAAAACATACAAACGAGAGACGTACAAAATGAGCAAGGTGTAATGAGAAGTATGTATTATATGCATATATGCATCTAACAACAACCAATGAAAAAGTAGGTATAGGTAATGAATTTTAAAGAGAACAAGGAGGGATATATGGAAGGGTTTAATGAAAGGAAATGGAAGGAGAAAATAATATAAATCTATTATAATCTTTAAAAACTTTAAAAAATAAAAATACACACACAAAAAAAGAGACATGAAGTTGAGAGGTGAACATGGTTGGGGATGATCCAAGGAGGAGTTAAACTTGGGGAGTAGAGGGTGGATATGATAAAAATGCATTTCATGTGCACATAAAACTTTCAAAGAATAAATGTAAAAATATAAAATAAGATACACTGATAGGTCCAGCTTAGGTCATATGACCATATGAAGAGCCATTGGATTACGGTGATGATAGTAATCTTTGCATTCCAGTGGTGGCCAAGCACATCTTAAGGGACCTGTGAAGAAAATTTTAGATTGCTCCTAGGATCCTTACACTTATCCTTCTCTCTTTGTTTAGTCTTGGTGGCCTGGGGTGGCTAGCCACAATGGCCTCCCGAGAGCGCAGTAGTCAAACAGAAGCCAGATCATTCCTAACTAGCCCATTGGTTGAAAAAACGTGTTCTACAGGTCAAAGCTGACCTTCCACACTTCTGTTCTAGGTAGGGTGTCACTAGCCAGCTTGTGCCTTAACTTTGTCTACTACATGCTGCAGCTGCATAACTGAACAAGCTGATAAAGGCCTTGTGGGTATGGTCTAGAAATCCAAGAATGTTTTACTATTTGTATAACCCTTTCCATTAAAAAAATAATTGTTTTTATATGTTTTGTATGGTATTTATATATTATATAAATAATATGTAGCCCTGACTGACCCAGACCTTGCTATGTAGACCAGGCTGGCCTTGAACTCACAGAGATCCACCTGTTTCTGCTTCCCTGGTGCTGTGATTAAAGGTGTGCAGGACCAGGTTCCTTTCCATAAAATTTGTATTGACCCCTGACCTAGTGAGAAATGGCATGCAGTATCATTTCTACCATGACCAATTCATTAGAAATAAGAGGCTGCTGGATGAGCCTCTTGGTCTACATGGCCAGGCAGGAGGAGGAGGAAATGGGGGTGCAAGAAGAGTAGGTCATTGAGACCAACTTATGCAGAAAGACTATGTGTTGTTTTCTGAACCAGTACAGAAACAATATAACCAAATATATATGCTCAGAAGAAAGGCACAAGGGTGTTGAGCTGCTGATCAAATGAGAGAAGCTCCACAAGGTGAGATCTCATGCTTTTAATTCTCTTAATACTGATTGTCCCATCCTTTTCCAAATTAATTAACACAAGGTCCATACCAGAGTGGTAAAGTCAAGACCATTTTCCCTTCTAAAATGATATCAGTTGCTCAGGGGCACCTATGCCAAAGCCATTCTGACAACACTTACAACCCTCTAATTGAACTGCCTCAGCACAGAAGAATTGCTCTTTGCTAAAGGAAAATAGAGGGAGAATTACAAAAATGGCATATCAGGAAAAAATGCAACATGTTCTCTGGCTTTTGAAATGACAGACTTCTGGGCACCAATTTATCTGCCTTATATTATAGGGCTACAAACAGTCACCAACTCTTATTTGCCCATTTTTCACAATATAAATACATTCCTAAGTGGTATTTTCATTCCATAATGATTGTACAGATCTCTTTGTTTTTCATTTGTGTGTGTGTGTGTGTGTGTGTGTGTGTGTGTGTGTGTGTGTGTGT
>CAJQZJ010001896.1:12854692-12889289 GCA_907164525.1 Lophiomys imhausi
GTACCTCTTGGGTTTGTTTTATTTATAAGCCCTTACTCTAATTTCAAGAAGTCTATTGCAAATTCAGTACTTTCACCACTCACACTTCATTACTATCTCCAAGAAGTAGTCAAATTTCCAGCTGTCTGTGATTCCTTCTCCCCTCTCTACTTCTACCTATTCCCAGAACTCCTGACAAGAGCATCCCACTTAGGAATGTCCTTACCTCTGTCCTCGTGTGTTCAGATTGACATCCTTTCCAGGTAACTCCTTTAGTCCTTGTCTCTGTCTTTACTGGAACCAGCTGGTCAACAGTGTGAGATGGAAGAAAGGTCTCCAGGTCTCCAGTTGGCTGGGATCTGACAAGTAAACTCACCTTAGCACCAAAGCCTGCAAGATACAACCTGGCCTTACTCTGGAGGCTGCTAACCTAATACAGGAAAGTCAGGGAAATGGGGGAGCCTCCCTTCTCCCAAGTATGACTCAGAGAAGACTCACCCCATTATGACATCATTGCAAATTCTCCAATCTGTCACAGTTATTCTGTGAGTGTTTGTTGGGGGAATTTTTTAAACTGACAACCAGATTATTTTAGAAGGGAATAATAGTCATTGGCCCATAAGCATGCATTCAGTTACAGGCTCACATTCCTTCATTTATTCATCTATTCAGAAAATACTCAGTAGGCACTTCCTAGATTTTTAAGGAGATAATGATGCAGGGACATTTTCTTCTAGCTCTCATTATTTAGGCTTAACAGGACACCATAGAGCAAAGGCTTCTTAAATATACAGGGCTTTAAGGAGTTACTTGGAAGATAGTTGGGAGTCACATCTCCCTGCCATTCACTGTGTAGCAGGTAGTTTTGGTCTCTGGAGATTATCTGCCCCTGGGCTACTGAGCAACTTGTTGTGCTCATTGGGCAGCTATTAGCTTCTGTGAGCCACTTCTGTGAATAAGATAGCCCAACATTCCTATGGTAGATAGGGGACATCTCTAAAGTAGAGTTTACATTCCTGACTCCTCTTGGGAACTCTGGTTGAAGCCTTTACCTGGAATGAAGGTGCTGCTGCTGTTCAGCTGCCTCCTGTGTCCAGTGAGCCTCTCTTGATTGTTCTAGGCATCTCTGAGAACTCTTCCCTAACAATTCCTGACCTTTTTTCTTCAACATTTATTTATTTATTCAAGTTATATCTCAATCACAGCCCCCTTCATCCTCCCTGCCCAGCCCCACCCTCCTAACCTTTTTGCCCCTCCCTCCTATCCACATTTTTTGTTAATTTAAGGTATATCTTCTTTCTCTCCCACAGCTCCCCTTTTAGTCCAATAAAAGGCTCTTTTTTTGTAACTATAAATACAAGGGACAGAGCCAGTTTGCCTGCACTGAGGGCTGTGGCTCAAGCTCCACTGTACTTCCCTGCCCCGCTGGAGGTGACAAGGCCTCACTCCCCAGGAGCTCCTGGGGAGCATCCAGCTCCATCCCCCTGACCCCTTTCTACCTTGGGCCTCCTTGAACCCCAACACCTAGATTAAATCTCCCCTCTTCTCCTCCCCACCAACCCCAGACCCTGTCCAACACCCTGGGGCCCTCCAAGCTGCGCTGAGCTGGGGGCACTCCCTCTAAACATCATCTTCTAGACCATGCCTCCTAGGATATGATGATCTTCATCCTCAGGACCACTCAGCTCTTGCTTACAGACTGTGGCCTGCCAATCTCTGCTGACATCACTAGGAGGAGCAGCTGTATCTCAGGAACCCACAGGCTAGAAATAACACCTCCCACCTCAATCCCTGACCTGAACTCCTAGTTGGGACATAGCAGGAAGGGAAGACACCAGGAATAAGCAGCTAAGGAACATCAGATGACAAAAGACCAGCAAAAGAATAGAACTGACAAAAATCAGGGAAATATGACTCCAACAAGATTAATGCAACAAGCCCTGACCATCACACCATGGCTGAAACACAAGAAGATGATAGCAAATCTATACTTATGAAAATTATAGATGCCTTAAAAGCAGAAAATAAATCCCTTAAAGAATTTAAAGAAGTCACAATCCCACAGATGAAAGCAATGGAGAATTCCATTAAAGACCTCCAAGCTAACTCAGTCAAACAAGAATGGGAAAGAGACAAAGCTATGAAAGAATTGCAGGCAAAGACAACCATATTGGAACAGGAAATGTATAAAACAGTTCAAGACCTAAAAGCAGAAATGTAAGCAATAAAGAAAAACCAAGGAAAGAGAACAGGAATTACAGACATGAGTATCACTAATAGGATACAAGAGATGGAAGACAGAATCTCAAGCATGGAAGACTCAATTGAAAAAAAAATCACTACAACAACCAGAGAAAATGAGAAATCTAAAAATGTCCTCACCCATAACATCCAAGAAATCAAGGACTTGATGAAAAGACAGAACCTAACAATTATAGGCATAGACAAAAGAGAAGATTACAGATTCCAAGGACCAGGAAACATTTTCAAAAAAAATCATACAAGAAAATTTCCCAAACCTAAAGAAAGAGATGATGGTAAAAATCCAAGGGACATACACAACACCAAATAGATTAGATCTGAAAAGAAATTCCTCCTGCCATATAATAGTTGAAACTCCAAATATACAGAACAAAGAAAGAATATGAAAAGCTATAAGAGAAAAAGGCCAAGTAATATATAATGACAGACCCATCAGAATTACACCAGACTTTTCCTCAGAAATGTTAAAAGCCAGAAGGGCATGGTCAGATGTACTTCAAAGCCTAAGAGAACACAGGTGACATCCTAGATACTGTACCCAGGAAAACTTTCAATCACCATAGATGGAGAAAACAAGGTATTCCATGACAAAACAAAATTCAAACATTAACCCACAAATTCAGCTCTATAAAAGATCCTAGAAGGAAAATTCCAACCTAGAGAAGATAACTACAGCCAAGAAAACACAGGAAACAAATAAATCCCAGGTTCATGGATAGGTTGGCTCAACATAATAAAAATTGCCATCCTGCCAAAAGCAATTTACAGATTTAGTGCAATTCCCATCAAAATTCCAACACAATTCTTTACAGAACTTGAAAGAACAACTCTCAACTTCATATGGAATAACAAAAAACCCAAAATAGATAAATCAATCCTGTACAATAAAAAAACATCTGGAGGTATCACCATCCCTGATTTCAAGCTATTCTACAGAACAATACTAATAAAAACAGCATGGTACTGGTACAGAAACAGACCAGTTGATCAATGGAATTGAATTGATGATCCAGAAATAAACCCGCACACCTATGGTCACTTAATTTTTGACAAAGAAGCCAAAACCATACAATGAAAAAAGGAAAACATCTTCAACAAATGGGTCTAATGGGATGTCAACATGCATAATAATGCAAATAGTCCCATGTTTATCACCTTGCACAAAACTTAAGTCCAAGTGGATCAAAGACCTTAACATAAAACCAGACATACTTAACCTAATAGAAGAGAAAGTGGGGAAAAGCCTTGAACTCATTGGCACAGGAGACAACTTCCTGAACAGAACACCTATAGGCCCTAAGACCAACAATCAATAAATGGGATCTCATGAAACTGAAAAGTTTCTGTAAGGCACAGGACACAGTCATTAGAACAAAACAGTAGCCTACACATTGGCAAAAGTTCTTCACCCACCCCACATCCAACAGAGGGCTAACATTCAAAATTTATAAAGAACTCAAGAAATTAAACACACACACACACAAAAAAAACAAATAACCAAATAAATTTTTTTAAAAGGTACAGAACTAAACCAAAAATTCACAAAGGAGGAATCTCTAATGAATGAGAGACTCTTGAAGAAATGTTCAACATCCTTAATCATCAGAGAAATGCAACTCAAAATGACTCAGATTCCATCTCACACCTGTCAGAATGGTTAAGATCAAAAACTCAAAAGACAGCACATGCTGGCGAGGTTGTAGAGAAAGGGGAACACTCCTCCATTACTGGTGGGAGTGCAAACTTGTGCAACCAGTATAGAAATCAGCCTGTTGATATCTTAGAAAACTTAGAATACTTCTACCTCAAGACCCAGCCATATCACTCCTGGGCATATATCCAAAAGATTCCTCACCAAGCCAGAAAGACATCTCCTCAACTATATTCATAGCAGCTTTATTTGTTTTTGTTTTTGTTTTTTAGTAGAAATTCTGTTTTTATTAGAACCAATTACAACACTCTAGGCCATTGAGAGTCCTGGTGTAAGTTTATAGAAGAATTTCTTATAATGATTTAGCCCTGCTACCTGTTCATTGCCTTGGAAGACAGCCAAGAATGGCAGGATCTAGGTATCTTCTGGGGTTTTCAGACCCCTTATATTACCAGGAAAGAAAAATGACATCATTTACTGAATCCTAGATACTCAGGAATTCCAAACACTAGGATACTAAAATTTAGAACAGTGCAGCCAGAGTTTGGGCCTTTTCTGTAGCCGTCATGGGCACCTCTGGCCACCCAGAAGTCACAAGCTCTCATTAAACAATATTATGGCAGTTCCCTCCAGGTCTCACATGATTTTGGTTTCCATGGCCTTCCTAAAGTTAGCTCAGGTGTTCCATGTAAATAATAGTAGTAATTAACAACAAGAACAATAATGATACTTTTTGCTATTTCTGGAATTATTTGATGTTTTTACAAATGTAATATCGCACATAACTTCTTACAAGATTTTCAATGTAGAACTGGCAAGTGACAGTGAGTGACAACCTGATATTGATGCCTAGGACTATGGGGTGGAAGGAGAAAACCAACTTCAACACGTTGGTCCCTGACCACCACACATATGCTATGGCCTGGACACATGTGTACCCATGTGTAGGTGCACACAAACAATAGAAAAATGTAATAGAAAATAAAATTATTTTCTATGTGTAACTTTATGTTAGTACATTTATTGGTAACACAAAGAAGCCATTCCAGAAACAACGGGGATATCAATAATTCCACAGGCAAAATCTTATTAGACCTCTGTTCTTCTTTTGGATATTTTCATCTTGTGAGTGCCAAAAAGCTAAAATGTGTTGTTGGCGAAGTCACAGTCATATTAGCATTCTAGAACAAAGCTCTAGAGTTTCATTTATGTTGCTGTGATTAAAATATCCTGACCAAAATCAACATAGAGGAGAAAGGAATTACTTTAGCCTGTCATTCCACTTTTAAGTCTGTTGTAGCAGGGAAGTCAAGGTATCAAGAACTTAAAATAGCTAGTCCCATCACATGCACAGTCAAGAACAGAGAAATGAATGCATGCACACTCGCTTGCTCGCTTTTGTTCAGCTCAGTTTCTCCCCTCCCATACAGTCCAGAGCAGAGTTTTCTCACACCAGTTAACTTAAGACAGCCCCCTTGCAAGCATACCCACAAGCCAAGCCCATGCAGAAAATCCCTTGCTGAGACTCTTCCTAGGTGTCTAGGAGCTCAAATGCCTTTCTATACCTCACTGACAGGAGTCATCGGGAAGACTGATAGGGTGGGGGATGGGAGAATCAGCTGAATGAGATCTACCCATGGCTGAAGGAGTTTGGCATCTCACAATGGAGAGCATGATTTCAAAAGTGTCTGCTGCCTCGAACAGCATTGGGATCCAATAGTAATACTTACATAAAATATGTCTACAGGCTGACCAGCAAGCATTGTGTCTAGTAGCCCCTCATGAAGTATGTAAAACAATATCAGAGAGTATAGGTGATACCAGGGAAACCAGGATTCTCTCTTGGGGTTCTGAATCTTAATAATAAAAGAATTAAGATTGAGTAAATTTAAACAGAATCTTGGAGACTTTTTTATCTTTAAAAGATAAATCAAATTCCAGGACAGGCAAGCTCTAAATCTACCAGCTGCTGGGAGGAGGAAAATAGGTAAGAGAAGGAAAAACAACCATGCCATTTGAATAAGTGAGCATGGAGATCAGCCACATGGTGGGGAAGGTAGCTATAGAGAAAAAAAAGGGGGGAAAACCTAAAGTACTAAAGAAAACATATTTAGGCTGTGGTCATCATCTGGAGAAAAAAAAAAGGAGATAGAAGAGAAGAGAAGGGAGTCCTGACTCAGGAAAGTACACAGACCTAGCCAAACTTCACGCCACCTCTTAGAAACTCTTCCAGAGAGATGGGAAATCTGGGTAAAGTACACTATCTTAAGGTGAACCTGCCCTCCTCGAAAGGTCCTGCCTTCCAAGGTTATGGTTCTTTTTTTTCCTTTATTTTTTATTTCTTCAAGTTACACCTCAATCGCAGTCCCTTCCCTATTCCCCCTCCAGTCCCACCCTCCCACAATCAACCCTCCATCCTCTTCCCTTTTTTTTTTCTTTTAAGTTTAAGGTATATCTTATTTCCCCCTACAGTTTCTCCTTTCAGTCCAACAAATGGCTCTTTCTCTTATAATAATAAATACAATACAGTACAAGAGAGGTAATTAGGCCACAGTTATGAGGGTTATATGGCTTAACGTACATTCCCAATGACCAGTCCATATGTATTTGGTACCTGACTTTAACATTCTACTATCTAAACATCTCCATGAGTTTAAAGTTCTATATCTGACTCAACATTCATACTAATTGCAACACAATTTTAAAAGTATCTTCTTAGATGTATAACACTTTCTTAAGTCCTAAACAACTCAAAATTTAATTATGAGACTTTATCTATCTGTTCTTCAATCACCTCAGAGACCGGAGAGGGATAAATATATCTGATTTTATAGGAAGTACAGGGTCTCCAGCTTCCCAAACTAAGAAATGACATACCAGTGGCTGCCTGGACAGTTCCCATTTTCTCTCCATACATTACAGCATCGCTCCTCAGTCGTTTGGCCCCGTTTCTCTGACAGACATTGATTGTAGAGCAGGGGTTATGAAGGACATACCTACCCTGTCTTGGCAGAGCTAGGCTGTCGACTTACCTGCTTCCAGGTTTTGTCCTTTTTGGACAGCATTCGGTCTAGAGTTGGAGCAAGTGGCTTTTCCTACCAAGAGATAGGCTTGCGACTAATTCAATCATCTCCCACTGGAGATTCTTCGATGCTCATCTTCTACTTGGAGGAGAATAGGGGGTACTGTCAGGAGTTGATATGTCTTGATATAAAAAAAAAATCCAAAGTTACGAAAACATCTTTGAATGCCATATTCTGCAGATCTCTTGAGGTTTTTGAAGAGGCCCTATCTATCTCTTATATTAGGGTAAGCAGATGTTGCTTGTCTCTTAGCAGGTTTATTTCTGATTAGCTTAGCAAGTAACTATAATAGGCTGTCATAGTACCTAACAGAATGACTGGCTTGCATAACCATTAGTTTGCATTTCTTAATTATCCTAAATAGTTCATAACAGTTAGTAGTAAAAGGCCGAAATATCACATTTCATTTTTTTTCTTTACCTCCTAACCCTTCCATCCCATTTCTCTGGGGTGGGGTGTCCTTATATAACAGTCCCTCATCTCAGTTGAGAGGTCGTGTGAGGGCCAAGAGCCTCTTAATTCATTGGGGATCTATAAAGCAGTACCATCAGTGAAAAGTGTCTCGTTGCCTGGGAGAGAGAACTACTAAACAAACAAATCATTAAGCATACAATAGATAAAAAAGACTAAAAATAGAAAAAATATAACTAATATATAAAAAATAAAAATTAAAAATAAGAAGTCTATGTCCAAGTTCCCTTTGGTGTGTTAGTTGTAGTATCGATACCTTCTACTATATAGTTAAAATCCTACTATAAGTGAATAGATGCCATATGTGTCCTTCTGAGTCTGGGTTAGTTCACTCAGGGTGAGCTTTTCTAGTTCCATCCATTTCGCTGCAAATTGCATAATTTCATTGTTTCTTTTGGCTGAATAATATTTCATTGTGTAGATGTACCACAGTTTTTTAACCCATTCTTGGGTTGAGGGACATCTGGGTTGTGTCCAGTTTCTAGCTATTACAAATAAGGCTACTATAAACATAGATGAGGAAACTTCCTTATGATTCCATGAAGAGGCATTTGGGTGTATACCCAGAAGTGGTATGGCTGGGTCCTGAGGCAGAGCTATTCTAAGTTTCTAAGATATCGCAGACTGACCTCCATAGTGGTTGCACAAGCCTGCACTCCCACCAGCAATGGAGTAGGGTACCCCTTTCTACACACCCTTGCCAGCATGTGCTGTCATTTGAGTTTTTGATCCTAGCCATTCTGACAGGTGTGAGATGGAATCTCAGAGTCCTCTTGAGTTGCATTTCTCTGATGATTAAGGATGTTGAGCATTTCTTCAAGTGTCTCTCAGCCATTAGGGATTCCTCCTTTGTGAATTCTCTATTTATTTAGCTCTGTCCCCCATTTTTTGATTGAATTATTTGGTTTCTTGGCATTTAATTTCTTGAGTTCTTTACAGATTTTGGATATTAGCCCTCTGTCAGCTGTGGGGTTGGTGAAGATTTTCTCCCAGTCTCTAGGCTGCTGTTTTGTTCGAATGACAGTGGCCTTTGCCTTACAGAAGCTTTTCAGTTTCATGAGGTCCCATTTATTGATTGTTGATCTCAAGTCCTGAGCTGTTGGTGTTCTGTTCAGGAAGTTGTCGCCTGTGCCAATTAGTTCAAGGGATTCTCCCACTTTATCTTCCAGTATATTTAGTGTGACCGGCCTTATGTTAAGGTCTTTGATCCACTTGGACTTAAGTTTTGTACAAGGTGGTAAGTATGGGTCTAGCTTCATTCTTTTACAAATGGACATCCAGTTGGACCAGCACCATTTGTTGAAGATGCTGTCCTTCTTCCATTGTGCCGTTTTGGCTTCTTTGTCCAAAATTAGGTGGCCATAAGTGTGTGGGTCTATTTCTGGATCTTCAATTCGATTCCATTGGTCTACTGGTCTGTTTCTATACCAATACCATGCTGTTTTTACAACTATTGCTCTGTAGTACAGCTTGAAATCTGCGATGGTAATACCTCCAGATGTTTTTTTATTGTACAGGATTGATTTAGCTATTCTGGGCTTTTTGTTGTTCCATATGAAATTGAGACTAGCTCTTTCCAAGTATATAAAAAATTGTGTTGGTATTTTGATAGGAATTGCATTGAATCTATATATTGCTTTTGGTAGGATGGCCATTTTTTTTTATGTTGATCCTACCTATCCATGAGCATGGGAGATCTTTCCATCTTCTAAAGGCCTCTTCCATTTCTTTCTTCAAGGGCTTGAAGTTCTTGTTGTACACGTCCTTTACTTGCTTGGTTCGAGTTACCCCCAGGTATTTTATGTTGTTTGTGGCTATTGTGAAGGGGGTTGTTTCCCTTATTTCTTTCTCAGCCCTTTTGTTTGTTGTATAAAGAAGGGCTTCTGATTTTTTTTAATTAATTTTGTATCCAGCCATTTGCTGAAGGTGTTTATCAGGTGTAAGAGTTCTCTGGTGGAATTTTTGGGGTCGCTTATGTATACTATCATATCATCTGCAAATAGGGATAATTTGACTTCTTCGTTTCCGATGTTTATCCCCTTAATGTCCTTCAGTTGTCTTATTGCTCTAGCAAGAATTTCAAGTACTATATTGAAGAGATATGGTGAAAGTGGACATCCTTGTCCTGTTCCTGAGTTTAGAGGAACTCACCATTTATTTTGATGTTGGCCACTGGCCTGCTGTATATTGCCTTTATTATTTCTATTATTGTATGCCCGTTCTCTCCAGAACTTTTAGCATGAAAGGGTGTTGAATTTTGTCAAATGCTTTTTCTGCATCTAGCGAGATTATCATGTGGTTTTTTTCTTTCCTCTTGTTTATATGGTGAATGACGTTGATAGATTTTCATATGTTGAACTATCCCTGCATCCCTGGGATGAAGCCTACTTGATCATGGTGTATGATACTTTTGATGTGTTCTTGAATTCAGTTTGCTAGTATTTTACTAAGTATTTTTGCATCTATGTTCATGAGGGAGATTGGTCTGAAGTTCTCTTTCTTTGTTGGGTCTTTGTGAGGTTTAGGAATCAGGGTGGCTGTGGCCTCGTAGAATGAGTTTGGCAATGTTCTTTCAGATTCTATTTTGTGAAAGAGTTTGAAAAGTATTGGTGTTAACTCCTCTTTGAAGGTCAGGTAGAATTCCATGCTAAAGCCATCTGGCCCTGGGCTTTTTTTGGTTGGGAGATTTTTAATGACTGTTTCTATTTCCTTATGGGTTTTAGGGCTGTTTAATCTGTTTATCTGATCTTGATTTAGCTTCGGTAGGTGGAATCTATCAAGAAAATTCTCCATTTCACTTAAGTTTTCAAATTTGGTGGAGTATAGATTTTTAAAGTAGGATCTAAGTATTCTCTAGATTTCCTCAATGTCTGTTGTTATTTCACCCTTTTCATTTCTGATTTTCTTGATTTGTGTTTTCTCCCTCTGTCTTTTAGTTAATTTGGCTAAGGGTCTGTCTATTTTGTTGATTTTCTCCAAGAACCAACTCTTGGTTTCATTGATTCTTTGTATAGTTCTTTTTTTTCTAAGTTGTTGATTTCAGCCCTAAGTTTGATGATCTCCTGCCTTCTGCTCCTCTTTGGAGTGTTTGCTTCTTTTTTTTCCAATTCACCCAGTTTAGCTGTTAATTCGCTAATATGAGCTGTCACAATTTTCTTTTTGAAGGCACTTAATGTTATGAACTTTCCTCATAGCACAGCTTTCATTGTGTCCCATAGGTTTGGGTATGTTGTGTCTTCATTTTCATTGGATTTTAAGAAGTCTTTGATTTCCTTCTTTATTTCTTCCCTGACCCAGTGGTTCTCTAGTAAAGAGTTGTTCAATTTCCATGTGAGTGTAGACTTTCTGTTGATTCTTTTGCTGTTGAAGTCCAGCTTTTTTCCATGGTGGTCTGATAAGATAAAAGGGGTTATTTCAATTTTCTTGTATCTGTTGAGGCTATCTTTGTGTCCAACTATATGGTCGATTTTGGAGAAGGTTGCATGAGGTGCTGAGAAGTAGGTGTATTCTTTTGTGTTTGGGTGAAACGTTCTGTAGATATCTGTTAGGTCAATTTGGTTCATGACCTCTGTTAGACTCATTATTTCTCTCTTTGGCTTCTGTCTTGATGATCTGTCCATCTTTGTGAGTGGGGTGTTGAAGTCTCCCACTATTAAAGTGCTTGGATCAATGTACGATTTAAGTTTTAGAAGCGTTTCTTTTATAAATGTAGGTGCCTGTGTATTTGGGGCATAGATGTTCAATATTGAGATGACCTCTTGGTGTATATTTCCTTTAAAGAGTATGTAATGCCCTTCTCTGTCATTTTTTAAATTAACTTCAATTGGAAGTCTATTTTGTTTGATATTAGGGTGGCTACTCCAGCTTGTTTCCTGGGTCCATTTGCTTGGAAGACCTTTTCCCAGCCCTTTACTCTGAGGTAGTGTTTATCTTCAATAGTGAGATGTGTTTCTTGTATACAGTAAAAAGATGGGTCTTGTTTATGGATCCAGTCTGTAAGTCTGTGTCTTTTTATTGGCGAGTTTAGTCCATTGATGTTGATGGATATTAGTGATCAGGGGTTGTTATTTCCCATTATTTTGGTATAGCTGGCTGTCTTGTGTTTCTCTTTTGTTTAGTTGCTGTGGAGGTTTCTATTTCCTCTGTTTTCTTGGGTGTAGTTATCTTCTCTGTGTTGGAATTTTCCTTCTAGGATCTTCTGTAAGGCGGGGTTTGTGAGGAGATATTGTTTGAATTTGATTTTGTCATGGAATATCTTGTTTTCTCCTTCTATGTTGATAGAGAGTTTTGCTGGGTATAGTAGTCTGGCTGGGCACCTATGTTCTCTCAGGGCTTTTAGGACATCTGTCCGGGCCCTTCTCACTTTTAAAGTTTCTGAGGAGAAGTCAAGTGTGATTCTGATAGGTCTGCCATTGTATGTGACTTGACCTTTTTCTCTTACAGCTTTTAATATCCTTTCTTTGTTCTCTACATTTGGAGTTTCTATTATTATGTGGTGAGAGGAGTTTCTTTTCTGATATAATCTGTTCAGTGTTCTGTAAGCCTCTTGAAATTTTATTGGCATCTCTTTCTTTAGGTTTGGGAAGTTTTCTTCTATGATTTTGTTGAAGATATTTCCTGTACCATGGAGTCAGGAGTCTTCTCTTTCCTCTATGCCTATAATTCTCAGGTTCCGTCTTTTCATTGAGTCCTTGATTTCTTGGATGTTGTGGGTGAGAGATTTTTTAGCCTTCTCATGTTCTTTGGATGTTGTACTGATTTCTTCCATCGAATCTTCCATGCCTGAGATCCTGTCTTCCATCTCTTGCATCCTGTTTTTCATACTCACATCCGTAGTTCCTGTTCTCTTCTCTTGATTCTCCATTTCCTCTTTTAACTCTGACTGTGTTTTCTTTATTGTTTCCATTTCTATTTTCATGTCTTGAATGGTAGTGTTCGTTTTGTACATTTCCTTCTCCATTTTGCTTGTTTTTGTCTGGAGATCTTTCATTTCTTTATCCTTTTCCTGTTCAAGCTGGGTGACGTCACCTTGGCTTGGAGCTCTTCAATGATGTTATTTGTTGTTTTGACTTGTAGAATTGTGGCTTCTTTGAATTCCTTCATAATTTTAAGTTCTTCTTGAAGGGACTTTATCACTTTCCATAATGTAGAATTGTCATCGTTTTCATGTGTTTCAGTTGTGGTGAGGTGGTTCAGGCTGGACGGAATAGCGTTGCTTTCTTTTGTTGGAGACATTTCACTCTGGTTTTTTTTTGTTTTTGTTTTTGTTTTTTGTTTTTTTTTTTTGCTGTCTTCTTGACTTGTGTCCAAAGGGGGCACTGTGTTGTAGGAGTTGCCTTACTCCACCCCTATAAGGAGAGTCATTCAGTCCCGCCTCCCAGGTGGGGACCTAATTAATTCAGGTGGCGGAGCTGTGCACAAGTAAGCTCTGATTCCCCGCTGGAAGGGCCCTTACTAGTACAAAAGTTCGATATAGGACAGTTTCAAATATCTCACAGTTTGCCCGGGGTTGGTTCCTGTAGGGGGTAAATCTGCAGTTCAGCTCCAATAGCCTTGACGCTCCCAAGGCTTGGAAGCTGGCCTGTGACATCACAGATTGGGATCTTAAGGAGCTTTGCAGTGGAGCTACTTCACTTCCAAGGGTGGCAACCTTTCCCAGATAATTGGATCATCTGTGTGAGACCTGGGAGTGCCCAGCAGGGTGGGGATTATCTCTGCGTGGTTTCTGAATCTGCCGGCTGGGTATTAGGTTGGAACTTACCGGGATTTCTCCTTTTGGGGGGATGGGTTATCCCGATTCCGGGATCCAGAAGCTTCCTAGCGTGTCCGAGAGTTGGAAGGGGCGTCCTGTCCAGGCATCTTCCGTGGTCCCTGTGTAGCTGGGTGAGATTTAGAAGGGGTCGTGCCCTTTATACAGTGTCCTGCAACACTTGCTGCCTTGTGACTGTTGACCCCGAAATCAAAATACGTCCGCGCCGGCCGCTGCCATCTTGGATCCCCCCAAGGGTATGGTTCTTTAGCCAGCAGCAGCTTTATTTATAATAGCTAGAAACTGTAAATAACCCAGATATCCTTTAACCGAAGAATGGATTTTAAAAAAATGTGCTACATTTATACAATGGAATTTTACACAGCTATCAGAAACAAAGAAATTATGCAATTTGCTGTCAAATGGATGTAACTAGAAAAGCTCATCATGACTGAGCTGAATCAGACTCAGAAATATATGCATGGCATATATTCACTTATAAATGGACTTTAGCCATATACTACAGGATAACTGTCCAATAATCAATAGACCCAAAAGAACAGGAACATGGACTTGGTTACCTGTTAGTGGGATACTCCACCCTAGTGTAACTGCCAACGTATGCCCCCATGCAAGAGAAAGCTCTTAGATCTCATGTGACTAATGAGCTGAGGGGGTCTGATACATAAAGGCACCCCACACTGGATGGGTGGGATGGGTGGGAGTGGGGGTAGAAGGTGGCAGGGTGGGACTGAGAGTTGGTGGAGGGAGGGAGTGGTAATAGAGATGTAACTTGAAGTAATAAATAAATGTTTTTAAAAATTGAATAAAAAACAGAGGAATACCCACCAAAAAAAAATCAATAAATACAATACAAAACAATAAGAACAACTAGGCCATAATTATGAAAATTATAAGGTGTAGCATACATTCCCAATGTCCAGTCCATACATATTTGGCAACTGATAATAATATTCCATTATCTATCTATCTCAACGAGTTTAAAGTTCTATACCTAACTCAGTTTCCATCCTAACTTACATTACCAACTTAAAGACATCTTCTTAGACCTAGAACATCCTTTTAATTCCTAAGCAACTCAAAACTTAACTGTGAGACTTCAACTACAACAGAGACCTGAGAAGGATAAATATATCTGAATAAACAGGAAGTGCAGAGCAGTTTTACCCCCAGGTGGTCATTTTAGAACATTGGTCCTCCCGTGTTTTCCTCAGAAGGACTCTCAAGTATAGTCATAAAGAAATTTCTTCTACCAAGCCCTTCTATGTTGCCTATTTGCTTAGACTTCAGATTCCAAAGTTTCTCTTGTAAGAGCCTCCATCCCCACCAATGCTCCTCCCATCAGGGTACCCCAGGTCCATCAAGGACTCCTGTACCTCAGCTCTAAGCAAGAATGCTCCAGACAGCTCCTGGAGCCTCTAACTCTCTGAATGTTAGATAGTTCTTTGAAATTATGTCTAAGCATAAACCTAAAAGATACAGGCAGAGGCTCAACTGGGTGATAGTTGTCATGTTGTCCCTCCTTGCCCCTCAGACAACAGCTTTAACAAAGGCACCTCTGCAATTTGCCCAATGAGCTCCCCCTAAAGAGGTTTCTCAGCCCAACCCATTTATTTCTCTCAAGCCCCCCTTATCAGTCTACTATTTCTTAAGAATAGAGTATAATTGCTATATTTCCTAGGAATTCCCAATACCAAAATGTCTGTACTGCCCATACACCAGCTAGATTCCTCACTTAGAAGTCACCTAAGATTCTAGTGTCAGTTTAAATGTTACTCTTCAGAGCTATGAGAAAGCTCTTCAGGGTCACCTGTTATAATCTCAGGAGTAAGTAAAACTCAGCTCATATTACTACATTGAGATATTTCAAATAAACAATTGAAAATCTGCTTATAAAATAAGGAGAGGTTCATTTGAATGACTTCAGTCCTGGAAATAACAAATGTCACTAATATGCAATACCCAGCCTCCTCCTCCTCCCATTCAGAAATGCTGCTATTCTCTGTTTCTGCGCTCCTGTTAATCATTCCCAGCAGGATTAGCTGTAATGAAGGTATACAGTTACTAAGAAAAGTATTCAGCTATCAGCTTGTCCAGAACACACTCTGAGCTCTCCCCTGGAATTATTCAAGCTAATTCAGGTTGAATATATAATTTATATCTCCAATCACAGGTTGGAGATATAAATCAGGATTTCAGTCTGAAACATACTCCAAAGGCTCCTGTGCTAGAGGCCTGGCCACCAGCTATGATGCTAAGAGGTCTTGGGACCTTATGAGGTAAGGTTTTGTTGGAAAAAACAGACCACACCTTTGAAGGGCATATTGGGTCCCCAGCCCCTTCCTGTCTCTATGCCTCCCATTTACCCTGAGCCAAGCCACTGTGCTCTACTATATGTTCTATATCTATATCACAATGCTCTGCCTCACCACAGGCCCACAAACAACAAAGCCAAGTGGCAATGGATAGAAAGCGTGTATCAAAATCAACACTTCAGTGACTGGGGAGATGGGCTTGATCAGTAAAGCATCTGCTGCAGAAGCATACTGATTTGCGTTCAGACACCCAGTACCCAAAAGATAGGGTGAACAGTGACTGGGAAAGACACCTCACATCACTGCCTGACCATCACACACATGTGTACACACATCTAAAGAGAGAGAGAGAGAGAGAGAGAGAGAGAGAGAGAGAGAGAGAGAGACTATATATATGCCCACAAAAGATAAAGTAAATGAGTATTTTATCTTTAAAATTACTTATCTCATGTATTTTGTCACAACAAAATGCTAACTAACACAGCACTCTTTCAGCTTCTGATTTGACTCTACCTCATACCCTTAGACTGAAGACAAGCTCAACAGTTGTGATGAAAGACCTCATGCTACTCCCATACACCTTTGTATCTCATACGATGTCAAAGAGGCTCTTTCGGCTTGAGTTTTAGGACATCTCTTACATCATGTTCTCTTGCTGCAAATAAATACCACAAACAGGTTATTCTTTTTAATGGTCACTGTTTTAGGTCGTGATTCTGGAGGTCAAAGAACATAGTGGTGACATCTGCCTGTTGAATCAGAACATTTCACAGAGCAGTACAGGAGACAGAGTGAATGAGCCAGAGTTCTTACTTGTATAACAAAGCCACTACTATTACCACCCTTCAGAGTGGTGGTCATCAGACTGTAAATGGATTCATGGCTATCAGTCATTCACAGTCCCACCTGGTCTCACCCAAAATGGGAAGTATGGTTCAACATAAATTTTGCGAGATACAAACAACCTAACATGGCCCAATGGTCTAGCCAGAGTTACCTTTCAGAATCCTGGGCAGTTGTGTTCTCCAAAAGATTGAACTGTATTTAGTATCACTGTCATTAGTCACAAAACCATAAGCAACAAAGGTGGTGGGTACAGTTCCTGCTATTTGACACCCCTGAGAAACTCTCCTTTCAGGATTATCTTTTTCTTTTCTTTTTTCTTTTTTAATTTTTAAATTTCACTTTACATCCTGGTCACAGCTCCCCAACTCTCCTCCCAGTCCCCTCCTTACAGAGCCACTCCCCCTATACCTCCCTCCCCTTCTTTTCTGAGAAGGGGAGGCCCCCATGGGTACCAACCCACTCTGGCATATCAAGTCCCTGCAGGATTAGATATATCCTCTCCCACTGAGGCCAGGAAAGGCAATCCAGTTAGAAGAACTGGATCCACAGGCAGGCAACAGAGTCAGGGACAGGCTCTGCTCCAGTTGTTGGGAGACCCACATGAAGACCAAGCTGTACATCTCTACATGTGTGCAGGGGGGCTAGGTCCAACCCATGCATGTTTTTTGATTGGTGGTTCAGTCTCTGCATGCCCCCACAGGTTAGTTGATCTTCTTGTGGAGTTCTTGTCCCCTCTGGATTCCTCTATCCTTTCCCCAACTCTTCTCCAAGACCCCCAGCTCTCCATCTGATGTTTGGCTATGGGTCTCAGAGTCTGTTTTGACCTGCTGCTGGTGAAGCCTCTCAGAGGACAGTTATACTAGTCTCCTGTCCACAAGCATAGTGGAGTATCATTAATATGTCAATTCTAGACCACAGAATGGTTCTCAAGTTGGGTCAGTCATTGGTTGGTCAGTCTTTGCTCATCTTTGCCCCTGTCCTTCTTAAAGGAAGGACAAAATTTGGGTCAAAGGTTTTGTGGGTGGTAGATGGCCTTATCCCTCCACTGGAAGTCCTGCCTGGCTACAGAAGGTGGCCACTTCAGGCTTCATTACCTCAACTGCTAGGAAGAGCAGTCATTAAAAGTCTCCCAACCAAAAAAAAAAAAGTCTCCCAACCAAAAAAGAAAAAAGAAAGCACATGGACAGATAGTTTTAGTGCAGAATTCTACCAGACTTTCAAAGAAGAGCTGATACCAATACTTCTCAAACTATTCCACAAAATAGAAATGAAAGGAGCATTGTCAAACTCATTCTATGAGGCCACAATCATACTAATGCCTAAATCACACAAAGACTCAACAAAGAAAGAGAATTTCAGACCAATTTCCCTTATGAACATTGATGTTAAACACTCACAAAGCAAATTCAAGAACACATCAAAGACATCATCCAACCATGATCAAGTAGGCTTCACCCCAGGGATGCAGGGATGGTTCAACATACAAAAACCCATCAATGTAATCTGCCATATAAAAAAAACTGAAAGAAAAAAAACACATGGTCATCTCATTAGATGCTGAAAAAATTTTTAACAAAATCCAACACCCCTTCATGTTAAAAGTCTTGGAGAGATCAGGGATACAAGGTACATACCTAAACACAATAAAGGCAATATACAGCAAGACAATAGCCAACATCAAATTAAATGGATAAAAACTTAAAGCAATTTCACTAAAATCATGGACAAGGATTATCTTTTCTAAAGAGAATTTTCTGAGCAGTGTATGGTAGTTCAGCACTCAGACTATGAAGGCAGAAGGATCAGTTTCAGCTATATAGTGAACTCAGGATTAGACTAGGCTACATGAAACCCTGCCCACCCACCCCCCCCAAAATGCAAAATAAATTAAATAGGCTTGTTTGAATTCATTTGAAAGATAAAAAGCTTTTATCTTTTCAAATCTTCTGCATTTCTTTTTTATTCTTTCTTTCCATTTTGTTTCTTTTTTCTTTTTTTAAAGATTTATTTATTTATGTATATGGGTACTTGTCTCTATGTGTATCTTCACATTAGAAGAGGACATTGAATCCCATGGGACTACAGTTGTAGACAATTATGAGCTGCCATGTGTGTGTGAGGAATTGAACTCAGGACTTCTCAGGAGCAGCCAGTGCTCTTAACCACTGAGCCATCTCTTCAGGTCCACCCCACCCCGACACCTTTTTTATTCTTTTGGGTTTTTGATACAGGGTTTCTCTGTGTAGCCCTGACTGTCCTGGAACTGACTCTGTAGTTCCAGAGCTGGCCTTGAACTCACAGAGATCTGCCTGCCTCTGCCTCTGGAGTGCTGAGATTAAAGGCATACACCACCACGCCTGGCTCAAATCTTCCATTTTTCATCACAGCACTTCACAATTGATCTGCTCTCTGTGAGAGCATGTTTCTGGACCTCCCTCACCTCTGGACAGGAGGTTTGAATGAGGCCTGATCATCACCAGATTGTCTGTGCTTAACACAGTTGACTCAAGGCCTGGTCATCTGATCACACCTGCAGTGATCTGGTCTAAGAAGACACCTTGGTACTTGACCAAAGGAGGAAGACTAAGTTCATCAAAATAATTCTACGCAATTAAAATCCAATAATGTGTCTGATGAACGTATTAGGAATGAGTTTGTGCTTGTGCATGGACTGCATCCCACAGTTCATCTGTAACTCTGCTGCAAGGAACAGGGAATCCATTTTTCCCTAGGAAACACAGTTATGAAAAGTAGTTATGGGACCATTGGGTGAAAGTACTTGCTACAGAAGCCTGATGACCTGAACTCGATTCCTCCAGAACACATTTGAATACTGATACAGTGGCTGCATTTAATCCCATGACAAAAAGGGAAGATCACGGGCCAGTTAGTCTGGAGTACTCAGTACAGCAAGAGAATCAAGATAGATCTTACCTCAACAAGGTAGAAGGAGAGAACCAGATCTCCAAAGGCCATCTTTTGACCACACAAAATGCATGCACTCACACACACACACACACACACACACACACACACAAACTCAAATACACATACACACACACATACACATACAAACATACACATGTACAACACATACATAAACATACACACATCATACACACACACATTCGCTCGAATTAAATCATTTTCTGAGTGATTATATTTCCAACCTAGACACCCAAATTTATTTAGCCCATAGCTCTGCTACAACACAGTATATTCACACAGGGGTTCATATTACTTACTTATCATGATTAAATGAAGTAGAAGAAATAATAATAAATAAGGCTATTTGTGGATTTGTCTTGAAGACTCATACTCTGTAGAGGCAATTTTAAATAAAGCACAATAAAATGGAGTATTTTGGACATATTATAAGACAGGAGTTGGGGAGAATTCTGCACCTTTGAAGCCAAACCTGTCTGAAAAGAGACAGCTGAAGCAGCAGTAAGCTAGGGCAGCACTGGGATCCACCAAACTAATGCTCTCTGACTTCATTCTGCACCGTTAGTGATGATTACACCTTTCTGAATGCCTTAGTCTTTCTTCTGTGATGTCTTCTCTAGAGACCCACAATAGCCTCAATTTAAATGAGACTGAATCCACATCAGAAGTCAGACATCAAGTGGGAACTTGGTCCTGAGCTGACTGTCAGTTGCAGCCCCTTCTCCTCGCTGATTGGTCCAGAGCTGAGCAGTCTGCTCTAGCAGTTCCAAGCACAGGCCTAGGATTATTGGGGAAAAGCTGTTCATCCCCAAGAGTTTCTATTCTTGTGACATGCAAGTGCTGCCTACAAAAAACCAAGGAATAGTGAGACAAACTCCTGATTTCAACTATGAAATGCTGGACTCTTCCTGTGCCAATCTCTTAAATGAGAAGCAACTGTGTTTCCCTTTGTGGTTTTGGGCTTTATAATTAGATTTCTGTCACTATCAAACTGAAGGATCCATTTATTTCACAATGAATATCAACTATTGATGTATACCTTTAGCTAATTCTATTATAATTAGATAAAATTCACCCAGGATTCACCCCGCCACACCTTGGATGCTATAGCAGGTGGGCTGGATTCCAGAATTTTCCAGGGAATTGGGTTTAAGGACAGTACTCTGTGTTGTCACCTGTCTCTGTTTTCTTTGTTGTTTGTTTGTTTGTTTGTTTGTTTGTTTGTTTGTTTTATCATATTTCATTTTAAACACATTTTGCTTTTGTATGGCTTCTTTTTTCTTGATTTGGGTCCATGTATTCCTACCACTGCTAGGTATATTTTTCTTCCCATCCCTGCCCCAATGGGATTATAAAAATATAAAAGGATATGAGAAAGAAATAAAGAGTATAAAAGAAGAAAATTATAGAAACATTTTAAAACTTTTTAAAGGTAATTGATATAGGTTAATATGCCTACATATTAACATAGCCTTTCTCAAAAATCAGTGTTATACTGGGGGGTCAGTGGTTAAAAGCATTGCTGCTTTCCCAGAGGACCCAGGTTCAGTTCTCGTGGGCAGCTCACAACCATCTGTAACTGCAGTTCCAGGTGATCTGAGGCCCTCTTCTGGCCTGCCCAGGCAACAGGCACACAAAGTGCTGCACAGATATGCATTCAGCCATACTACTCAAATACCTAACATTTTAAATAAAGAAATAAGTAACGGGGGATCCAAGATGGCGGTGGCCTGCATGGATATATTTTGATTTCGGAGTTAACAGTCACAAGGTGGTGAGCATTTCAGGACGCTGTACAAATGGCACAACCCCTTCTAAATCTCACCCAGCTACCCAGGGACCACTGAGGGTCCCTGGGCAGGATGCTCCTTCCCACTCTCGGACACACAAGGAAGCCGCTGGACCCGGGAATCGGGATCACACATCCCCCACCAGGAGAGACTCTGGGTAAATTCCAATCTAATACCCAGTGGGCAGATTCAGATCCCACACAGAGATAATCCCCACCCTGCTGGGCACCCCCAGGTCTCCCACAGACGATCCAGCTATCTAGTAAAAGGTTGCGACCCTTGGAAGTGAGTGCAGCTCCGTGGCAAAGTGCCTTCAGACTGCAGATCGCAACCCACTGCTGTGATGTCACTGGCCAGTTTCCAAGCTGCGGGAGCAGCAAGGCTATTGGGGGTGAAGGGCAGATTTACACACCACAGGAACCAACCTCAGGAAAACTGTGAGATATTTGAAACTGTCATATATTGGACTTTGTACTAGTACTGGCCCTTCTGGCAGGGAACCAGAGCTTACTTGCACACAGCTCCACCACCTGGATTAGTTAGGTCTCCACCTAGGAGGCGGGGCTGAATGACTCACCTTATAGGGGTGGAGTAAGGCAACTCGAATCCTACACCAAAGCACCCCCTTTGGACCCAAATCTAGAAGACAGCTAAAAAATTCCACATGGCCAGAGGCCCCAGACAAAAAAAAAAAAAAAGAGCAAAATGACTCCAAAAAAAGAAAGCAACGCTACTCCATCCAGCCTGAACCACCTCACCACAGCTGAAACACATGAAAACGATGACAATTCTACATTATGGAAGTGATAGAGTCCCTTCAAGAAGAACTTAAATCTATGAAGGAATTCAAAGAAACCACAATTTTACAAGTCAAAACAACGAATAACAGCATTAAAGAGCTCCAAGCCAAGGTGACTCAGCTTGAACAGGAAAAGGACAGAGCAACAAAAGATTTCCAGGCAGAAACAAGCAAACTGGAGAAGAAAATGTACAAAACGAACAATACCATTCAAGACATGAAAATAGAAATGGAAACAATAAAGAAAACACAGTCAGAGTTAAAAGAGGAAATGGAGAATCAAGGGAAGAGAACAGGAATTAAAGATGTGAGTATCAAAAATAGGATGCAAGAAAAGGAAGACAGGATCTCAGGCATGGAAGATTCGATGGAAGAAATCAGTACAACATCCAAAGAAAATGAGAAAGCTAAAAAATCTCTCACCCACAACATCCAAGAAATCAAGGATTCAATGAAAAGATGGAACCTAAGAATTATAGGCATAGAGGAAAGAGAAGACTCCTGACTCCATGGTACAGGAAATATCTTCAACAAAATCATAGAAGAAAACTTCCCAAACCTAAAGAAAGAGATGCCAATAAAATTTCAAGAGGCTTACAGAACACCGAACAGATTAGATCAGAAAAGAAACTCCTCTCACCACATAATAATAGAAACTCCAAATGTAGAGAACAAAGAAAGGATATTAAAAGCTGTAAGAGAAAAAGGCCAAGTCACATACAATGGCAGACCCATCAGAATCACACCTGACTTCTCCTCAGAAACTTTAAAAGCGAGAAGGGCCCAGACAGATGTCCTAAAAGCCCTGAGAGAACATAGGTGCCCAGCCAGACTACTATACCCAGCAAAACTCTCTATCAACATAGATGGAGAAAACAAGATATTCCATGACAAAATCAAATTCAAACAATATCTCCTCACAAACCCCGCCTTACAGAAGATCCTAGAAGGAAAATTCCAACACAGAGAAGATAACTACACCCAAAAAAACAGAGGAACTAGAAACCTCAACAGCAACTAAACAAAAAGAAACACAAGACAACCAGCTATACCAAATAATGGGAAATAACAAGCCCTAGTCACTAATATCCATCAACATCAATGGACTCAACTCGCCAATAAAAAGACACAGACTTACAGACTGGATCAGGAGACAGGCACAGGAAGTCAGCCTGGGCTGCAAGAGACACTGTCTGAAAGAGAGCTGGGGAGAGGAGGGAGGGAGGAAGGAAGAAAGGAAGGCAGGAAGGATGAAAGGAACAAAGGAAGGAAGGAGTTATTGAGTCAAATGATCCCCTGTGGGATTCCTTGCTTACACTATCAGCCCCAGACAAGTACCTATACATCAGGCATTTGCATTCTCAGGGATTATGCATTGACTGAGGCTATGATATTCAATTTCATGTGTAAATTCTTTGCTTAATAATTGGTGTGATTCCTATAGAAAAACTCAGATAAGGAAACATTTATTTTTCTCTAATGAGGCAAGAAGAGGAACATTTCATAGCAGAAGGTTTTGTTCCCTCTGAAAACGAACATAGCACGGTTAGGATGAACAAGCATTTCCAGCTACTGGAGTAATTAGTTGGCACTTGGTTATAAAGTATACAGATTTTATAGTGCTGGTTGCTGCTTTTTCTCCCGTTAATGTCCACAGAAAGATTTTAATTCCCAAAGAAATGAGTTTCTAGCAGTATGTTAACAAGGTGCTTAACATATAAAACTATGCAAAGGCAAGGATTTAAATGCAGCAGTATAAAGGCAGCCCTGGCTTGTGTGTAGCACATTTGTCAACGTGTCCCTTGGGGAGGCTAAGAATGCCAATCGGCTGCCACAGGCTGCTTGCCGCAGGTCTGTGGGGCTTTCTTCACTCAGGTGATGTATATGAAAGGAAAAGCTGTGTGGGTTTTGTACATTAATACAGAGAAAAGCCAAAATCCATGTGGAAATAAATTAAAAATCATTACAATCCAGGCCCATCTATTTCCAGGAAAATAAAGTTGATGATTATTCTCTCCCCAAGTCGCTAATTAGAATGACAGATTCCACCAGGCTGACCTTTGACATTGCAGCACGATATGGAACTATAAAAACAAATCACGCTCACACGTGCACACGTGCCAATGTCATGGTGTGTAAGTTAGGTTGGATCCACTGTGTGGGTGTGGGATAGAACTCTTGTGGTCAGGTTTGGTAGCGAGAGCCTTTACTTTCTGAACTAACTCCTTGGCCCTATTCTTCTGCTTGTTTGGAAAAATATTCTTGGTTGAAGTGATGTTTTTCTTTGATTTTAAGATTATCCTTAGTTGTCAGGCAGGGTGACACACATATTTACTCCTGCCACTCAATCAGTATAGGCAGGTAAATCGGCACTCTACATAGGTGGCCCACACCAGTCAGGGCTAAACAGTAGAGAGGCTTTCTCAAAACAAGAGAGAATATTCTTAAATTGATAATCGAAGCATTTTGTCATGGCTTCTTACAAACTTTTTATCAGACACTTCTGACACCTATGTCAAATGTAGCACTGACATTTCTTTTTTTTTTTTTAAGAATATTCCCAAAATATCCTCAGACCTTAGTACAATGATTTGTGATAGAAAGCTAAACCTTTTGAGTTCAGAGAAGACTCTCAATTTTGCTTAACCTTTATTTCAGTCAGCTTCCCTCTATATCACTGGGCAAAGTAGGAGTTTCTACTCTCCCTTAGTCTTTTATGGACTGAGACCTTACAGGGTCTCAGGCAAGCCTGGTGCATTCTGACACCAACAGTGTTCGCCTCACTAAAGCTCTGTGAAGGTAAGCTAGGTGCGTTGCTGAGGACCAGGAAGGGGCCACAGCTTTCTCTGTGCTTTGTGGTTGGAGAAGAATACATATTTTCTACAAGTTTTATGCTGTCCGAGGCTCCCATTTTGTTGCCCTTTGTCCAGAGCAAAATTTGGGGGAGACTTTCATTGATGCCCATTAGTACTTTGCTCATCTCCTCAGTGCAAAGTCCACACAGAGGAGTTAAATCACAACAACCTGAAACCAAACATCTCTGTGTGGCTCCCTCCTGGAATCTCAGGCCCCCTAAGATGGATGTTGTCCCCTTTCAGAGTCTCCTTAGGTTTGTTCTGGGTTCAGTGTCTACTTGTGTGTCCAGCCTGTGGCTCAGGATAGCATTGAATGTGACGCAATACCTAAAACATTATGGAATTTTTTTTGATGATGCCCACACACCACACACACAAAGACTGATGTATTTTTAAAAAAGGAATAGAATAGTAATATATAATTTTAAAATATAAAGACATAATAACAAAAGTGAAATTCTTGGTGCCTGGGCTCAAAATCAGAATGGAAAAAAACTGAAAATAAACAAACAAACTGGGAGGTGGGACAACAGCAAGTTCTCAATCTGAACAGAAAGGACAGATTTAAAAGAAAGCATGTAAATTAAGCATCAGGAACCCATGAGACTTTAGCATAACAGCCAACATTCATGGGAGTCCCAGAAGGAATGGAGAAGCAAAACAAGGTTCAAAATTAATGGCTGAAAAGGTCTTTAATCACAGCACTCATGAGGCACAGGCAGGTGGATTTCTTGAGTTCCAGGAAAGCGAGGGCCACACAGTTAAATGCTGTCTTTAAAACAAACAAATGAACAAACAAAAAAGAGGCAATCATTTGGCAAATGATATAAACCTATGAATTTGAGAACCCAGTGAATCTAAATAGGCTATATCCACATTAAGAATATTAATCTGGTGGGATCCAAGATGGTGGCAGCCTGCGCGGATGTATTTTGATTTTGAGGTTAACAGTCACAAGGCGGCGAGTGTTGCAGGATGCTGTACAAATGGCACGACCCTTCTAAATCTCACGCAGCTACCCAGGGACCACTGAGAATCCCTGGGCAGGATGCTCCTTCCCACTCTCGGACATACAAGGAAGCCGCTGGACCCGGGAATCGGGACCACCCATCCCCCACCAGGAGAGACTTCCAGTAAATTCAAATCTAAAACACAGTGGGCAGATTCAGATCCCAAACAGAGATAATCCCCACCCTGCTGGGCACCCCAAGGTCTCGCACAGAGGATCCAACTATCTGGTGAAAGGTTGCCACCCTTGCAAGTGAGCATAGCTCGGGTTTAAAGTGCCTTCAGACTACAGATCACAACACCATTACTGTGACGTCACTGGCCAGTTTCCAAGCTGTGGAAGTGGCAAGGCTATTGGGGCTGAAGGGCAGGCAGATTTACCCACTACAGGAACCAGCCCTGGGCAAACTGCGAGATATTTAAAACTGTCGTATATAGGACTTTTGCACTAGTACTGGCCCTTCTGGGCGTGAACCAGAGCTTAATTGTACACAGCTCCACAACCTGGATTAGTGAGGTCTCCACCTAGGAGGCGGGGCTGAGACTCACCTTATAGGGGTTGAGTAAGGCAACTCGAATCCTACACCAAAGCACCCCTTTGGACTCAAGTCCAGAAGACAGCTAAAAAATTCCACATGGCCAGGGGCCCCAGACAAAAAACCCAAAAAAAAAAAAAAAAAAAAAAAACAGCAAAATGACTCCAACAAAAGAAAGCAACGCTACACCATCCACTCTGAACCACCTCACCACAGCTGAAACACATGAAAACGATGACAATTCTACATTATGGAAAGTGATAGAGTCCCTTCAAGAAGAACTTAAATCTATGAAGGAATTCAAAGAAGCCACAATTTTACAAGTCAAAACAAAGAATAACACCATTAAAGAGCTCCAAGCCAGAGTGACTCAGCTTGATCAGGAAAAGGACAGAGCAATGAAAGATTTCCAGGCAAAAACAAGCAAACTGGAGAAGGAAATATACAAAACGAACAATACCATTCAAGACATGAAAATAGAAATGGAAACAATAAAGAAAACACAGTCAGAGTTAAAAGAGGAAATGGAGAATCAAGGGAAGAGAACAGGAATTAAAGATGTGAGTATCAAAAATAGGATGCAAGAGAAGGAAGACAGGATCTCAGGCATGGAAGATTCGATGGAAGAAATCAGTACAACATCCAAAAAAAAGAGAAAGCTAAAAAAATCTCTCACCCACAACATCCAAGAAATCAAGGACTCAATGAAAAGATGGAACCTAAGAACTATAGGCATAGAGGAAAGAGAAGACTCCTGACTCCATGGTACAGGAAATATCTTCAACAAAATCATAGAAGAAACTTCCCAAACCTAAAGAAAGAGATGCCAATAAAATTTCAAGAGGCTTAGAGAACACCGAACAGATTAGATCAGAAAAGAAACTCCTCTCGCCACATAGTAACAGAAACTCCAAATGTAGAGAACAAAGAAAGGATATTAAAAGCTGTAAGAGAAAAAGACCAAATCACATAAAATGGCAGACCCATCAGAGTCACACCTGACTTCTCCTCAGAAATTTAAAAGCGAGAAGGGCCTGGACAGATGTCCTAAAAGCCCTGAGAGAACATAGGTGCCCAGCCAGACTACTATACCCAGCAAAACTCTCTATCAACATAGATGGAGAAAACAAGATATTCCATGACAAAATCAAATTCAAACAATATCTCCTCACAAACCCCGACTTACAGAAGATCCTAGAAGGAAAATTCCAACACAGAGAAGATAACTACACCCAAGAAAACAGAGGAACTAGAAACCTCAACAGCAACTAAACAAAAAGAAACACAAGACAACCAGCTATACCGAATAATGGGAAATAACAAGCCCTGGTAACTAATATCTATCAACATCAATGGACTCAACTCACCAATAAAAAGACACAGACTAGAGACTGGATCCATAAACAAGACCCATCTTTTTACTGTATAGAAGAAACACATCTCACTATTGAAGATAAACACTATCTCAGATTAAAGGGCTGGGAAAATGTTTTCCAAGCAAATGGACCCAGGAAACAAGCTGGAGTAGCCACCCTAATATAAAACAAAATAGACTTCCAATTGAAGTTAATAAAAAAAGATAGAGAAGGGCATTACATACTCATTAAAGGAAATATCCACCAAGAGGACATCTCAATATTGAACATCTATGCCCCAAATACACAGGCACCTACATTTATAAAAGAAACGCTTCTAAAACTTAAATCGCACATCGATCCAAACACTTTAATAGTGGGAGACTTCAACACCCCACTCACAACGATGGACAGATCATCAAGACAGAAGCCAAACAGAGAAATAATGAGTCTGTAGGGGTTAGATAAATTAGATTTAGAAAATATATAGGAGTTTCTGATACTGTCTCTTAATTCGGGGCCTGAAGAGCATTATTAGCATGAAGTCAGCAAAAACAGGAAAGACTTAATAGACTGAAAAACAAGGTTGAAGTCAAGAAAAACAGGAAAGACTCAATAGACTTGAAGAAACAAAATATCTGGCCTGACACTGTTTTCAGCTGCTAAGTGGGCGGAGCCCAAATTAAGCTGAAACAGAGTTCCTCCTATTTGAGGACAGTGCATGGAGCCCAGAAAAAGAAGAGGCCCCTGATGCTAGAGAGCTCCAAGAGTTCTGCTGAAAAAAAGGCTGGCCATCATTTGATGGCCAGATTTCCCTGAAGCAGAATGAAGCTGGTGAGCAAAGAAAGCCTGAGCAAGACACCAAAAGGCCAAGGACTAAACCCTGTGGCTCAGCTTTGCCTAGAGGAGTTTGATCTGTCCGAACAGTGGCCTAAAGAAACTGTGCCTGGCTTTAAGGACTGAGGCAGAGCAGCTGAGTTCCTGATTCAAAAGAAGTAAGTTGGCCTGCAGACGGCTGGGGTCTCCCACAGAAAAGAAAGCATGAAGCCTTATTTAAGATGATACTGCAATAACCAACTTACCCTGATGAACCTGCATCTGAGAAATCCAGAAAAAGGACTGCTAAGTGCTTTAAAGAATCTACAACAAAGACTGTGTTCCTGATGACTGAGGACCTGCCCCAGAGACTGTATCATTCTAAAAGGTTATGAAAGTAGTTGTTATAATTATCAATAGGTTTAGTGGATAGGTTAAAGGGGTTGTAGGAATTTATAGGATTAATAGTTAAGAAGTTGTTGGTGTTTGTTATAAGTGAATTTAGTAATAATTAAATAAGTGTTAAATAATAATTTAAAAGTTCGGTTTCATGAGTCTAATAGAGATCATGAACCAAATGGACCTAACAGATATCTACAGAACGTTTCACCCAAACACAAAAGAATACACCTTCTTCTCAGCACCTCATGCAACCTTCTCCAAAATCAACCATATAGTTGGACACAAAGATAGCCTCAACAGATACAAGAAAATTGAAATAACCCCTTGTATCTTATCAGACCACCATGGAATAAAGTTGGACTTCAATAGCAAAAGAATCAACAGAAAGTCTACACTCACATGGAAATTGAACAACTCCTTTACTACAGGACCACTGGGTCAGGGAAGAAATAAAGAAGGAAATCAAAGACTTCTTAAAATCCAACGAAAATGAAGACACAACATACCCAAACCTATAGGACACAATGAAAGCTGTGCTACGAGGAAAGTTCATAGCACTAAGTGCCTTCAAAAAGAAAATTGTGACAGCTCATATTAGCGAGTTAACAGCTAAACTGGGTGAATTGGAAAAAAAAAAGAAGCAAACACTCCCAAGAGGAGCAGAAGGCAGGAGATTATCAAACTTAGGGCTGAAATCAACAACTTAGAAACAAAAAAGAATTATACAAAGAATCAATGAAACCAAGAGATGGTTCTTCGAGAAAATCAACAAAATAGACAGACCCTTAGCCAAATTAACTAAAAGACAGAGGGAGAAAACACAAATCAACAAAATCGGAAATGAAAAGGGAGAAATAACAACAGACATTGAGGAAATCCAGATAATATTTGGATCCTACTTTAAAAATCTATACTCCATCAAATTTGAAAACTTAAGTGAAATGGACAATTTTCCTGATATATTCCACCTACAGAAGCTAAATCAAGATCAGACAAACAGACTAAACAGTCCTATAACCCCTAAGGAAATAGAAACAGTCATTAAAAATCTCCCAACCAAAAAAAGCCCAGGGCCAGATGGCTTTAGCCCTTCAAAGAGGAGCTAACACCAATACTTTTCAAACTCTTTCACAAAATAGAATCTGAAAGAACATTGCCAAACTCATTCTATGAGGCCACAGTCACCTTGATTCCTAAACCACACAAAGATCCAACAAAGAAAGAGAACTACAGACCAATCTCCCTCATGAACATAGATACAAAAATACTTAATAAAATACTAGCAAACCGAATTCAAGAACACATCAAAAGTATCATACACCATGATTAAGTAGGCTTCATCCCAGGAATGCAAGGATGGTTCAACATACGAAAGTCTATCAACATCATTCACCATATAAACAACATGAAAGTTAAAAACCACATGATAATCTCGCTAGATGCAGAAAAAGCATTTGACAAAATCCAACACCCCTTCATGCTAAAAGTTCTGGAGAGAACGGGCATACAAGGACCATAACTAGAAGTAATAAAGGCAATATACAGCAGGCCAGTGGCCAACATCAAATTAAATGGAGAGAAACTTGAAGCATTTCCTCTAAACTCAGGGACAAGACAAGGATGTCCACTTTCACCATATCTCTTCAATATAGTACTTGAAGTTCTTGCTAGAGCAATAAGACAACTAAAAGAGATCAAGGGATAAACATTGGAAATTAAGAAGTCAAATTATCCCTATTTGCAGATGATATGATAGTATACATAAGCGACCCAATAAATTCCACCAGAGAACTCTTACAACTGATAAACACCTTCAGCAAAGTGGCTGGATACAAAATTAATTAAAAAAAATCAGAAGCCCTTTTCTATACACAAACAAATGGGCTGAGAAAGAAATAAGGGAAACAACTCCCTTCACAATAGCCACAAACAACATAAAATACCTGGGGATACCTCGAACCAACCAAGTAAAGGACCTGTAAAACAAGAACTTCAAGCCCCTGAAGAAAGAAATGGAAGAGGCCTTTAGAAGATGGAAAGATCTCCCATGCTCATGGATAGGTAGGATCAACATAATAAAAATGGCCATCCTACCAAAAGCAATATATAGATTCCATGCAATTCCTATCAAAATACCAACACAATTTTTTATATACTTGGAAAGAGCTAGTCTCAATTTCATATGGAACAACAAAAAGCCCAGAATAGCTAAATCAATCCTGTACAATAAAAAAAACATCTGGAGGTATCAACGTCCCAGATTTCAAGCTGTACTACAGAGCAATAGTTATAAAAACAGCATGGTATTGGTATAGAAACAGACCAGTAGATCAATGGAATCTAATTGAAGATCCAGAAATAGACCCTACACTTATGGACACCTAATTTTTGACAAAGAAGCCAAAACGGCACAATGGAAGAAGGACAGCATCTTCAACAAATGGTGCTGGTCCAACTGAATGTCCACTTGTAAAAGAATGAAGTTAGACCCATACTTATCACCTTGTACAAAACTTAAGTCCAAGTGGATCAAAGACCTTAACATAAGGCCGGTCACACTAAATCTATAAGAAGATAAAGTGGGAGAAACCCTCAAACTCATTGGCACAGGCGACAACTTCCTGAACAGAACACCAACAGCTCAGGACCTGAGATCAACAATCAATAAATGGGACCTCATGAAACTGAAAAGCTTCTGTAAGGCAAAAGACACTGTCATTCGAACAAAACGGCAGCCTACAGACTGGGAGAAAATCTTCACCAACCCCACATCTGACAGAGGACTAACATCAAAAATCTACAAAGAACTCAAGAAATTAAATGCCAAGAAACCAAATAATCCAATCAAAAAATGGGGAACAGAGCTAAATAGAGATTTCACAAAGGAGGAATCCCTAATGGTTGAGAGACACTTGAAGAAATGCTCAACATCCTTAATCATCAGAGAAATGCAACTCAAGAGGACTCTGAGATTCCATCTCACACCTGTCAGAATGGTTAAGATCAAAAGCTCAAATGACAGCACATGCTGGTGAGGGTGTGGAGAAAGGGGTACCCTACTCCATTGCTGGTGGTAGTGAAGGCTGTGCAACCACTATGGAGGTCAGTCTGGCGATATCTTAGAAAACTTGGAATAGCTCTGCCTCAGGACCCAGCCATACCACTTCTGGGTATACACCCAAATGCCTCTTCATGGAATCATAAGGAAGTTTCCTCATCTATGTTTATAGCAGCCTTATTTTAATAGCTAGAAACTGGAAACAACCCAGATGTCCCTCAACCGAAGAATGGGTTAAAAAACTATGGTACATCTACACAATGGAATATCATTCAGCTATCAGGAACAATGAAATTATGCAATTTGCAGCCAAATGGATGGAACTAGAGAAGTTCATCCTGAGTGAGCTAACCCAGAATCAGAAGGACGCATATGGCATCTATTCACTTATAGTAGGATTTTAGCTATATAGTAGAAGGTATCGATACTACAACTAACACACCAAAGGGAACATGGACATAGACTTCTTATTTTTAATTTTTATTTTTTATTTATTTTTTATACATTTTTTCTATTTTTTAGTCTTTTTTATTTATTGTCGGCTTATTGGTTTGTTTGTTTAGTAGTTGTCTCTCCCGGGCAATGAGACACTTTTCACTGATGGTACTGCTTCATAGACCCCCAATGAATGAGGAGGCTTTTGGCCCTCATATGACCTCTCAACTGAGATGAGGGACTGTTATATAAGGACACCCCACCCCAGACAAATGGGATTGAAGGGTTAGAGGTAAAGAAAAAAAATGAAATGTGATGTTTCGGCCTTTTACTACTAATTGTCATAAACTGTTTAGGATAATTAAGAAATGCAAATTAATGGTTATGCAAGCCGGTCACTCTGTTAGGTACTATGACAGCCTATTATAGTTATTTTCGAAGCTAATCAGAAATAAAGCTGCTAACAGACAAGCAACATATGCTTACCCTAATAGAAGGGACAGATAGGGCCTCTTCAAAAACCTCAAGAGATCTGCAGAATATGGCATTCAAAGATGTTTTCATAACTTTAGATTATTTTATATCAAGACATATCAACTCCTGACAGCACCCCCTATTCTACCCCAAGTAGAAGATGAGCATCGAAGAATCTCCAGTGGGAGATGATTGAATTAGTCGCAAGCCTATCTCTTGGTAGGAAAAGCCCCTTGCTCCAACTTTAGACAGAATGCTGTCCAAAAAGGACAAAACCTGGAAGCAGGTAAGTCGACAGCCTAGCTCTGCCAAGACAGGGTAGGTAAGTCCTTCATAACCCCTGCTCTACAATCAATGTCTGTCAGAGAAATGGGGCCTAATGACTGAAGATCGATGCTGTAATGTATGGAGAGAAAATGGGAACTGTCCAGTCAGCCACTGGTATGTCATTTCTTAGTTTTGGAAGCTTCAGGTCCTGTACTTCCTATAAAATCAGATATATTTATCCCTCTCAGGTCTCTGAGGTGGTTGAAGAACAGATAGCTAGAGTCTCATAATTAAATTTTGAGTTGTTTAGGAGTCAAGAGAGTGTTATAGATCTAAGAGGATACTTTTAAAATTGTGTTGCAAGTTAGTATGAATGTTGAGTCAGATATAGACCTTTAAACTCATGGAAATGTTTAGATAGTAGAATGTTAAAATCAGGTACCAAATACATATGGACTGGTCATTGGGAATGTATGCTAAGTCATATAACCCTCATAACTGTGGCTTAATTACCTCTGTAGTTTTGTATTGTATTTATTATTATAAGAGAAAGAGCCATTTGTTGGACTGAAAGTGGAAACTGTAGGGGGAAATAAGGTATACCTTAAACTTAAAAAAAAAAGGGAAGAGGATGGGGGGTTGAGGGTGGGGGGTGGGATGGTGGGACTGGAGGGGGGAATAGGGAGGGGACTGGGATTGAGATGTAACTTGAAGAAATAAAAAAATAAAGGAAAAAAAAGAAAAGGCATTGGATATAGAAAAAAAAGAATTTATTTAGCTTGAAATAAAAACATGTTAAAACTACTTCCATCTATCATTGGATTTTTATAAGTACTATATTATTTGAAAGTCAACTCTAAAGTTACTGAAATCAACAAATCATTCTTCATATTTTTTCTTCTAGTTTTTGTAGTCAATTTGGATAATGTTACAAATCACAATCAGAAACTTCTTTATATTTTTATGTTAAATTATATGTCAAATGTTCTTGTATTATGCAAAGGCTCTCTTTTCATAAAATTTCTTGTGGTTATGTGGTTAGGTCATAAACAATTCTTTATTTTCTAGCTTCAGATTTTGTTTACTGATATACTATGAGGTAATAAGAAAATGTAAAACAGAATGTCTGCTTTTATCTTAGAATTGTGAATGTTTGCCAAGCATGCCTTTCTTTTGAAGAAATATTGATGTTAATTCTATAATAAAACTTTGCACAATTAAAAAAGAATATTAATCTTCTTGGGGTGCATTTTTCACAAAAAGGGGATAAAACAAAGATAATGTATTTTCTCACTATTTTAGACACTAGAATTTCAAGGTTAAGGAACAAACAGGGTTGGCTTCTGACAAGGCTTTTCCTCCTGGTCTGAAGATGGCGTCCTCCTTCTCATTGTGACCCCACACAACAAGCCTCCCTGTGGAGAGTGAGTGAGTGTGTGTGTGTGTGTGTGTGTGTGTGTGTGTGTGTGTGTGTGTGTG
>CAJQZJ010001896.1:12897547-12942909 GCA_907164525.1 Lophiomys imhausi
CACACACACACACACACACACACACACACACACACACACACACACACGCTTTACAATCATTTGAATAAAAAGAAACATTCCAAAAAAGTGTTTTCTAACTGCCCTCAAACTACTTCACACAACAATAAACAAAATTCATTGTCTTCTTTATTTACTGTATTAAAACAATAAATTTGTGTGTGGGGGGGAAATCTGTAATAAAATAGGAAGTAAAATTATTTTTCTCATAACAGCTATGTTTTTTAATCAGGTCACCGTGAATTCGATAAAAGCAATCTATTCTTGCTATGTCTGGCTTGTTCGGATCAATTCTTCAATTGCAAAGGCAATAAACAAAACAGATTTAAATGTCTGAATTAAAATCAATATACTTTATTTGAGAATCCACTCCATTTCCTTGAAATGATGTATGGAAAGTCTTTGGAGAATCCCTGTATGCCCAGTGATGTTCTGAAAACAGTTTCCCCTAAGTGCAGCAAAGACAGTATCTGTGTGGGGGGAATAAATCATGTGGCATTTGCTGAGTGTTTGTAGTATGCAGAGTATGCTCTAAGTAGCCGATGAGACTGCATAAGATATGAAATCTGCATCCCCCAAATCTGACACACCTAGAATTCTGTTGGATTGTTTGGAGGGGAGGATCATTTGGGGTCCTGGAACAGATCACTATAATACTGACACAAATAGTCCAGTCTTTTGGGCCCTCTTCCACTTGTCATGATTTTCATCATGAGGCCAAATTGATGGGGTGGGGTTGGACAGACAACTTCAGGTGTCATTCCTTCAGGTGTCCTTCAGCTTATTCTTTTGAGACAGGGAATCTTCCTGTTCTAGAACTCAGCAACTTCCAGTTCTGGTGCTATCTAGTTTAAGGATGAATTTAGAAATGCTTTAAAACCAGGGGCAGCTAGGAACTTAGTTCAGTGCTTGCTTAGTATGCATGAAGGAAGACCTAAGTGTGTTCCCCACTGGATAAACCACCTACGCCAGTGCCCTCTTATAATCCATAACATGCATTATGGTGGCAAGAGAATCTCAAGTCTGAGGCCAGTCTGGGCTAAGTGAGGCCTTGTCTCAGAAAAAGAAAGAACTCAGAGTCACAGAGGGAACTATTCGGGAACAAAGGGACCATCAAGAGTTGGTATGAGCGATGTGAATAGGGAAGAAGACAAAAATGATCCAAGCCCGTGACTCACATCCATGAGTTAGAAAGAGAAATTCCCCATTCCACCCACAAATAACAAAGAAGCTAAAGCTTAAAAATAAAATAAATGAAAGGGAAAGCTGGATCAGAATAAGCCATTGACGTGCTGCCTGGATCCACATCTGATCAGTAGATAGACTGCTGGGAATGACTGCCTTCAAAGCCACTCACATTTGCCCCAGGAATCCCTGATAATGGGGGAATAGAACTTGAACTTGGTCTCCTTGTTTGGGAAATTAGAAAGCAGATACTGTAAGGGTAGTTGGTCCATTGAAGAAGTTGTCCCTGGTTAGAAGACACCAAGCTTAGCCTTCACAGTAGATGCCTTTGCATAATGATTTCCCCAGGCTGGGCAGCTGAGCCCTGGTTGATTTTACAGCTCCTGGGGCATTAAAACTAAACTTAAACTTCTCATATTGAAAGTAATTGCAAATTGAATTTACTAAAACAGTGTCTTAAAGAGGCACAGCTTGAGTGTTGTTGGCACAAATCAAATGATGAAGCAGAATTGAAAGAGCCACAGAGACAAGTGTCTTCCAACACCTTTATCGATCTGCTCAAAGCAGCTGCTGCAGGGGCCCCATCTTGGCCCAGTGAGTGGAATTACAGATTTACAGCTCATTGATTATTCTCACAGAGCCAGACTATGGGGCCTGGCTTCAGGTGAGTTGGTCATTCCTGTGTTAATGCTTGGACTCTCACTAAAGACACACAACCCAGTGGGAGGTACTGTTGCATTCTACTGGGATTCCCAGGTGGGGCTGGCCCATCTTCATAAGGGAAAGGGGAGGAAGACAACCAAAAATGTTTGAATGAGCTCTCAAAGGTGCTGATGACATTTGTGTACTAGGGCAATGACTGCAAAGTTGTGCTACTTACTGGTCATCTTAAAAATATGAGATTTTCTGACTTCTGCAGGCTTTAATCCCAAGGCAAAGGGAGAGAGAAAGTGGGTGCCCTCTGAGGGATCCAAGGAACACCACCACCACCACCCCAGTGGTTCACTTGTCTCTTTGCTGCCCCCTGGCTTATGGAAACGTCACCCTGGAGTCTTCCTTCATAGCAAAATTTATGTCTTACTATGTGTAGAGTTCGTTTTTATAAATACTATAAGATTGTATAACACCCAGACTGGAGGACTGGCACAAGTTTAAAGACAATTGATGTTATAATCAGGATCCTCTTTTGGAGTTCTTAGTACCAACACTAGAAAAAAGATTAAATGGACTCAAATGGAGAAGCTCAAGGATAGTTTTATTAGAACTTAAATAGAAAATTCCCTAGAACAGGCAATTTGTAATACTGAGGAGCTGCCTGGAGGGGGACAAAAGAGAAGGAAGAAAGCCATCCATCTGTCCATTTAAGCTGGCATGGAGGTCAGACACATGAGAGACAAGCAGTCACTTGGCAGGGAGGGGCACTTTAGAGAAAAGGAAACCCAAAGTGTTGGGAAAGCCCAAAGAGTTAGGGAAAACATGCTCAGAAAAGAGGTAGAAAGAAGAAAAGATAAAGTTACCTTTCTGAATACTTTAGAAAAGCCGGCAGGCTGGTAAAACTGCATGTCTGGGGCCCTTCCGTGTTGGAATGAGAACTCAGGGAAACAGTACCTCACTAAGGGAAGGTCATTTGCCTCTCTCTAAGGCCAGCCTGCCTCCTAGAGGTGGTCTCTGGGCCAGGCTAGTGATTCTGTCCAACTGGAATGCTGTCTTTACCCAAGGCACAGGGTCTATCCTCTGCATCAGGAGATTTTAATACCCCTTTATTGATACTTGGTCTACACAGTAAGAACCCCATGGAGGGAGTGCATTGGAATGATCTAGTTGGTGGGGAGAAGCGAAGGGTGTGCATGTGGAGGCAAAGGAATAGCTTCAGCTGCCCTTCCTCAATGTGTTTTCTTTTTTGTTTGTTTTTGTTTTGTTTTTCTTGAAGACAAAGTCTCTCATTGGCCTGGAATTTGCCAAGTAAACTAGACTAGTTGGTCAGTGAGCCCCGAAGTTCTCTCTGTCTCTGCCTTCTCAACTCTGAGGTCACAAGCACTGGCTACCACACCTGCTTTTTTTTTTTTTTTTTTTTTCAACCCAAGCATGGGTTCTGGTGGAATAGCAAGGCAGGCACTTTGCTAACTGAACTGTTACTCTAGCCCTCTAATGACCTAATTCTTAGTTGTGTCCATAAGGACTCTATTTCTGACTCAAATAACATTTGAAGACACTGTGGGATAAGACTTCAAGGTTGAGTGTAGATGGAAAACAGTTCAACCCAAACAATGACATACCTGAAGTGTGGAAAGCCGGTTAGTAATTCTCAGACTAGGACTCTGTCTCTACGTATCTTGGAGGGTTTTTAAAGTTAGCTTGACTGTGTTTCACCTCTGCAGGTTTTAATTTAATTGGTCTGGAGTTTGGGCCCAGAAGCAGGTGTTTTTAAGTAGCAGCTGAGGTGATTCTAAAGTAAAGCCAGGATTGAGACTCATTAAACGGTTCACTCACTAGATGGTTTAACAATTGGGCCTGCTACCGCTCAGAAGCAAAACTCTAAAATACAACAGCTATTTTAAGGACCAAGTGGATGTAGGCTGGAACCGCAATGGTCACCGTGGCCAGGAGGACTTAACATGGTGTCTGACCTGAACAGGCTGCCCCATAAATATTGCTGAATCAACGAAAAGAATGCACATATGAATAATTCTAGCCAACGTGTATTCTTTGAATGCATGCTATGGGCTAAGCATTACATTGGGTGTTAGAGGAGTAATTTTGGTAAATGAATAAATGGGTGGAGGTATGAGTGAACTCATACCCTGAATGCCCTTCGTGTTTCCTAACACTAACTAGTAGGTGTTAAACAGTCAGATGTAATGCTTTTGCCCCTTGACTTTTGGGTTGCTTTTATCTTTGTTTTTGATATTTGGAACAAAGTCTTACTGCATACACTTAGCTGACCCAGAACACTCTTTAAGAAAAGTATCTATTATTATTATTAATTATAGTGTGTGTGTGTGTGTGTGTGTGTGTGTGTGTGTGTGTGTGTGTGTATGTGGGAAGTTTGTGGAGTCAGTTCTTTCTCTCTTCCTTCACATTGGTTCCCGCCTGGAACTTGGGTCATCACGGTCTGGCTTGTGCAGACAGTCCTGGGCCTGGATGGGCCATCTTGTCATAGGTGTTAATGTTTTGCCTCTTCATCATCTCTTCTCAAACTGGTGCACCCTCTTCTGCCCTTCAGACACTACTCCATAGCCCACATACACACAAATATGCATATATAATTACTGTGCAATGTGTCATGTGTGGTTTAAGAGTAAAATGATTAAAATATCAGAATAAAAAAAACTTTTAGGCTGCCGTTTTGTTCAAATAACAGTGTCTTTTGCCTTACAGAAGCTTTTCAGTTTCATCAGGTACCATTTATTGATTGTTGATCTCAGGTCCTGAGCTGTTGGTGTTCTGTTAAGGAAGTTGTCACCTGTGCCAATGAGTTCAAGGGTTTTCCCCACTTTCTCTTCTACTATATTTATTTAGTGTGTCAGGCCTTATGTTAAAGTCTTTGATCCACTTGGACTTAAGTTTTGTGCAAGGTGATAAGTATGGGTCTAATTTCATTCTTTTACATGTCGACATCCAGTTAGAACAGCACCATTTGTTGAAAATGCTGTCCTTTTTCCATTGTACGGTTTTGGCTTCTTTGTCAAAAAATTAAGTGACCATGGTGTGTGGGTTCATTTCTGGGTCTTCAATTCAATTCCATTGATCCACTGGTTTGTTTCTATACCAGTACCATGCTTTTTTTAATACTATTGCTCTGTAGTACACTTGAAATCTGGGATGGCGATGCCTCCATATATATATATATATATATTTTTTTTTTTTTGTACAGGATTGATTTAGCTATTCTGGGTTTTTTGTTATTCCATATAAAGTTGAGAATTGCTTTTTCCAGGTCTATATAGAATTGTCTTGGGATTTTGATAGGAATTGAATTGAATCTGTATATTGCTTTTGGCAGGATGGCCATTTTTATTATGTTGATCCTACCCCACATCTGACAGAGGGGTAATACCAAAAATTTACAAAGAACTCAAGAAATTAAATGCCAAGAAACCAAATAATCCAATTTAAAAAATGGGGAAAAGAGCTAAACAGAGAATTCACAAAGGAGGAATCCCTAATGGCTGAGAGACACTTGAAGAAATGCTCAGCATCTTTAATCATCAGAGAAATGCAACTCAAGACGACCCCGAGATCCCATCTCACACCTGTCAGAATGACTGAGATCAAAAACTCAAATGACAGCATGTGCTGGCAAGGTTGTGGAGAAAGGGGAACACTCCTCCATTGCTGGTGGGAGTGCAAGCTTGTACAACCACTATGGAAATCAGTCTGGTGATATCTTAGAAAATTTGGAATAGCGCTGCCTCTGGACCCAGCCATACTACTTCTGGGTATACATCCAAATGATTCCTCACTGAATCACCAGAAAGTTTCCTCATCTATGTTCATAGCAGCCTTATTTGTAATAGCTAGAAACTGGAAACAACCCAGATGTCCCTCAACCGAGGAATGGATAAAAAAAAAAAAAACTGTGGTACATCTACACAATGGAATATTACTCAGCCATCAGAAACAACGAAATCATGCAATTAGCAACCAAATGGATGGAACTAGAGAAGCTCAACCTGAGTGAGCTAACCCAGACTAAGAAGGATACACATGGCAACTATTCACTTATAATCACATTTTAGCCATATAGTACAGGATAACTATACTACAGTCAATGCACCAAAGGTAACAGGAACATAGACTTTGTTACCTGTCAATGAGACACTTTGCCCTAGTGGGGCTGGCTTGTAGGCCCCCAATGTATGACAAGGCTCTTGGCCCTCATATGACTGTTGAACTGGGGAGGGGGGCTGTTATGTAGGGACACTCCACTCCAGAGGAGTGGGATGGAAGGGATAGGGGGTAGAGGGTTTGGAGGGTGGGACTGGGAGGGGTTGGAAGAGAGTACTGTGATGGAGATGTAACCTGAAGTAATAAATAAACAAACAAAAAAACTTGTGTTGACCAAGGATCACTTCTCAAGGGTTGTCCAGGCACTTGTCAAATTGTAACTAATACACCCAACATAGCATGTGGATTTATTATTTTTTAATAAATTTATGTGGAAACACACAAACATGTCTGTCTGTGTTTCTGGCATAGCATGTTCATGACTTGCAGAAATCTAACCACCTAAAGTATGATTCTTCTCCAAGCTGTGGGGACCACCTACAGAATGGGCTGTGGCACTTTTGTTCCAACATCCACAGAACAAATAATTTGATAGCTAAGTCTAAGATGATGGTGATGAGAATGGGAACCATTATCTCTTAGAAGTACATGGGATGCCACCAGACCCTCCCCTGATATTCCAATAGCTATGCTCCCCATGTGATCTTCTGGGTAAAGGTACTAAAATATACTGTAGGTAGACGGTTAAATGGGGCATGGGACTTTCCAGTGCTGCATCTGTTCTTGAGTCCACCATGTTAGGAATGGTATAACTTCCTACCTGCTAGGAATGTGGACTTTTTAAAGAGATAGTTGTATCCCTCCCTTTGGCTATCAGACTACCAAGACACTACACCCCGTAAAATTGGAATTTCCCTAAGAATCTCATGCTGGGTAGAAAAAGCCTGAAGCCTAAAGCTGGCTAGAAAAGGAGACACATGTCTCCCAGAAAGACCACCTTACAGGAAAGCTTGGAGCTCAGACAATGATGAATTGCAATGACCAAAACCACACCTTCACTGGACTGCTTAGCTACACATAACCCTGGCACTCTGCTTAACCCTGAAATTCATGTAGGCCCCCAAAGCTAGACTCAGATCTTTCTGTCCTCCCCAACACAGGCTCATTTAAAAACCTCCTTTTCTCCTTTGCACTATTGATTAATCTCTTGGCTTGGTAGTGACAAGTGGTTCTGCCTGACTTATTAGGGTTGTCAGAAGAGGCTCAGTCTCTAATAATCAGGCCACAGTGGGACTCCTCAGTGGTTCACCCAAGAGTCACCCCCATTAAACTCACTGATCAACCAGGCTTGACTGGCACAGAATCTTTCCTTAGCCTATTGGTGCCTCTCCCCAACCTCCCACATGGATATTTCTTTATGTTTCCCCTGGAAAATACAAAATTGTCAAGATAATCCCTATCCCTCATGAAGCACCCAGTTCCACTTGGGGAAGACCAAATGAATAATCATGGAGTAATAGCAACAGTAAACAATAAATTTGAGAAGGATCTGAGGCCCTAGAAGAAGAGTGGTACCAGACACATAGGTCCATAAACCATGATCTACTTTTCTATGGTTTAAAAGAAATTAGGAAACAGAAATTCATAAAGGAAAATAGATTTATTTATGAGATGGCCAAACCAGGGAGCCACAGACTCCTCTGGATCTCTTCACCTGTTCTGAAACCATTTGATGAAAGGAGGAGAGCAAAGCCAGGATGAAGGGGTGTGCTGATGTCACTGAGATGAAACTTCTCACTAAAGCCCTCCGCCATGCAGAGGAAGTTCCAATTGGATCCCACTGTTTCAGGACTCTCTGAGCAGAAGAGAAGGACATACATATCCCACTGTAGAATGCTTCTTATCCTGCCAGGGCTTCAGCACACTTATGGGAGTATGAGAGCCAGATCCTAGAAGCGAATCACAGAGCAAACACAAGCCAAGGAGAGAGTGAACACAAAAAACAATCATCATAGTAATACGATAAGGAAGTCCAAGGCAGCCAGAAAGAGGACAGAGTGGAAGGGGCAGCTGGAAACAGCCTGAAATGCACAATAGCTCTGGACTGTGAGCTACAGTCAAGCTACTTTGTAAAGTTTGCTGTCCTGGTTAAACTCACATGACAACTTTTAAAACTAAGGTAATTTGGAACTTGTTCTTCTAGATTTTACCCATCTCTGTCCTATTAACTCACAGTGAGACTAGCCAGGAGGAGTGGGAGATGTTTGTTCATTGCCTAACATTCTTTCAGCCACCAGCAAACCCTAGCAACAGCCAACTGAGGCTCGAACAAGATACTTGTCAGTTACCATCTGCCTTCCCCTTTCATGTTCAGTAAGAATACCTACCTGCAGGTGGACAAGAGGCTCTTTGGTTCTTGGACTAGAGATGCAGCCTTTTCAGGTCTGTTACTAGAAAAAGCCCATGCTACTACTAAGTGGCTTGTCCCCTTGTCTGTCTTTTCTTCTCAGTAACCTTAGACAGGTTAGCTGGATATGAAATTTTTTAAATGCATTGATTCAGCCTGGCATGGTGACACCTTTTAATCCCAGCACTTGGCAGGTAGATTTCTGTGAGGACAGCCTGGTCAACAAAGTGTGTCCAGGACAGCCAGGGGTATTACCAGAGAAACCCTGTCTTGGAAAAAGAAATTGATTCATTTAAGGCAAGAAAAAGAGTCGGGCAACTGAGATAATGTTAGGAAACGAGAAGCTTATGCAAACCAGTCCTGGGGAAAGAGCCACTGACTGTCTACTACAGGGAACAGGACATTTCCAGGATTGTGGGCTTTTGTTTTATACCACATTAATTTCATAGATCTTTGCTCATAAATTACTCATCTTATTAGATGGATTGCCTTTCAAGGTTCTCTTGTACAGTCTTACAATGACATTTTAAGTAATGATGGACCAACTACACAGAGGTGGTCTCATAAGACTATAATGAACTGGAATTCCCTATTGCCTATGTAGCTTTGTAACACCACCACAAAACACATAACTCTCCTGTTCATGGTGATGCTGGTATAAACAACTGTATTCCACTCATGGTCTTCTAAAGTACAGCAATGTAATTATGCACAATGCATAGTGCTGAATAATGATGATAAATGACTTTGTTAGTGGCTTATGTGTTCCCTCTACTATTCGTTTTATAATTGTACTCTACTTATAAAAAGAACTTTACTGTAAAATAGTCTTTTTGTTATATTAGCAATGCCTCACATTCCTCATGTTTACAGGATTTTTTTTATTATGTAACAAAACAGCAGAGTTGGGACAAAGGGCATCAAGAATAACATATTAGATTAGGTGGTGGTGGTACAAGCCTTTAATCCCAGCACTCAAGAGGCAAAGGCAGGAAGATCTAAGTGAGTTCCAGGCCAGCCTGGTTTACAGACCTAGTTCCAGGACAGCCAAGATGACACAAAGAAACCCTGTCTCAAAAAGAAAAAATTAACATATAAAAAAAAAACTAATGATTAAGGAAAAAGACTGGACACCTCCCATACTGAGGGCTACCTGGAAGAGCATGAGTGTGGACCAGAAAAGCCCTTCATCTACAAATGCAGAAGTGGTCAGAGTTATGAAAATGATGCATAAAGTATCATTACTGTCATGACCTAAGGCCAGCCTCCCCAGCCCACTTGCACCACTCAGAAGAGCTTTCTTAATACACTGTCTCTGTTTCTACCACTACCCATGTGTCCCTGGTCCAATTCAATGTTCTAGGGCACAAAAACTGGTAAATCCCAACTGGCTCTGGAGACTCAGATCCACACCTAACACAACAGTGCCATTTTCTCTTGAGCTTCATCTCATGTTGTTTTGTTCATTGTGACACAAAGAACAATGGACCATTGTGTGTGTGTGTGTGTGTGTGTGTGTGTGTGTGTGTGTGTGTGTGTTTTGTTTGTCATAGCCTCCATGTATGTGTTATAGCCTGGGTGTGTCATATGATATACGATCTTGGATTGTGTTCCATGTTGCTATCATGATGAAATGGTCTAGTGATGCTAAGTGAAATATGATTGTGTTTCACTTAAAATGTGTTCACAGAAGAAAACAAAACAAAACAAAACTGTGACATGAACCCAGATTGGTAGAGCCATTTCAGCTTTGATTTTGTTTTGTACTTTTTTTTGTGATTATAATACAATACATTTTCTCTTTTTCCTTTCTTCTCTCCAAACCCTAATATATACCCCTCCTTGCTTTCTTTCAAATCCACGGCCCCTTCTTTCGTTAATTGTTTCTGATGCATATATGTATATGTACATATATATTATACATATACATATTTTTCTAAATTTAACCTGCTCAGTTTGTATAATGCTGCTTGTATGTATGTTTCCAGGGCTGACCATTTGACACTAGATAACTGACTGGTATGTTTTTTAAATCTAAGTATAATTTTCCTGTAAACTACTTTTTTAAATAAATAAAGAAGATTATGTGGCTTCACCAACCATCTCCGACACTGATTAACATGATGCACACCCAGGGCTTGTGCATGGGCTTTGCCCTAAAAACAGCAAATACTTTTCAGTAAAGTTAACATGTAATCTTGAATCTTGGTTTATGTCCATTTTTTTTTTAAAGATTTATTTATTTATTATGTATACAGTGTTCTGTCTGCATGTACACCTGCAGGCCAGAAGAGGGCACCAGATTTCACTGTGGATGGTTGTTAGCCACCATGTGGTTGCTGGGAATTGAACTCAGGACCTCTAGAAGAGCAGTCAGTGCTCTTAACCTCTGAGCCATCTCTCCAGCCCCGTCCTTTTTTTTTTTTTTTCAAGCGAATTGAGGCTTTGTAAGTTCTGACTCAGCTGAAATAACATTGAATCTAATTTGAAGAATCCAATGGAGTTTAACCATAAATTATCCTGTTATATTCAAAAGTCAGGGGTCTTTAAAGCATCACTCAGCAGCATTTGCCTCTAATGCCATTAGCTTTCTTGATGAAATGTTCTAACACCCAATTTGTCAGGCCATTGTTTCAAAGGTAATTCCTTGGAATGAATAAAGTGCCTGACAGAGGACCTGACAGGAACCGCCATATTTGAAATCAGTTACTAATGAACGTGTGACCAAATGAAATGCCTCCTCAGACTACATGATTGACGAATGTCACAGAAACTGTTGAATTTGAAAGCTCTGAACACTTAGCTGTTTGGTTGGGGTTTTTTTGTTGTTGGTAGTGACTTGTTTTCTCTTTCTTTTTTCATAACCTTGACAAGCTGTCTGAAAATATTTTTTATCATCTTTCGTAAACTACTTGAAGGTAAATTAAATAGGGCCTAACACATATTCACATCTTCAGTACTTGGCCTATGTCCTATGTGACCAGTAGGTAACAAGCATTCAAAAGCTATTGACTAAAATATGAATATCACAATGATGGTTTTTCTAGATATAAAACTCTGTACAAAATGTTTTGTGTGAGCCGAGTTTGATGGCTGTCTCCTATAATCTCAGCACTTGGGAGGTGGAAGCAGGAGGATCTACAGTTCAGAGTCATCCTTACATTCTTAACTACATAGCATGCATACTCCAAATGAGCCTGAGTAACAGGAGACCTAGTCTCAGAAAGAAAAGAAGCTCCTTATGCAATACCAATCCTATTGATTGCTCATGATAATTCTGCAAGCCATTGTGGTTGTTAATTTTGCAGATCAGAAGTTGAATCTAAGAAATTTCACCCAGCTGATAAAGTCTTAGGTGAGGTCACATAAACAGTTCAAGTAAATAATGAGAACTCCATTTGTACAGGGTAACTCCAGTGCCAGCACAATGGTGGGACATACACAGCCCCCAACCCCAGGCTAAGATGAGATGCTCTTGGCCGATGAAGCATTACTGCAGAAGAGGAAGTTTGGGAGATGGGCAAGATGACTCAGAGGTTAAAAGTGCCTGCTGCTAACTCTGACTACCTGACTTAGTTCCCAGAACTCATATTGTTACAAAGATCAACAGCCTTGGAGGCCATTGAGGAATCTACCTCATATAGTCACTTTGGACCCCTTATCCCATTACTGTGGGACAGAAAGGTAAACATCACTTTGCCATATACAAAATATATAAATATTTAATTTTTAAAAATTAAAGACAATACATTTTTTTTTAAAACCCAAAAACTTGGGGCTGAGATTATGGCTAAATGGTTACCGTGATTATGAAGGTCTCCAGAGATTCTGGTCTAAACTATCACAACCACCACTCAAATAGGTAACAATCATGTGAAATTATTTTTTCCAATGTACCTTTTTGTATATTAAGCAATTACTTCATAAAATGTTAGTTTGAGTCAGATTTTTCTAGACAGTGGGCAGGTAACTAAAATGAGTGTTAGATATATATTCTTTCTCAGGACTCAAACCCCTAAAGGGTTTGATCTCTTTAAAGACAAGCTTTGCTAATCATATGTATGTATATATATTTACATGTTATATTTATATGTATATATATATGTATACACACATGATGTATATGTGTATGTATACACATAAATATACCCAATAACGTGCAATTGTCAGGAATTCAGACTCCCTCCTACAAACATCAAGGAATACTGTTATGGGCCAGAACTGATTAAATCTATGAATTTGCACATGTTAGGAGAATTTTTAACTATTGTACTATAACCTTAGTGAAGAATTTTGACTTGGTGATAATTTTTTCTTTAACATTGAGCAGAATAGTAAAGATGGATCTTACTGAAAGCAATCAGTACTGAACTGAAATACTGCCCCAATTACTCCATGCCTCAGTCTCCCCAAAAATCCCACTAAACTTCAAAAATACATTAATGATATTAATCAAAATCACAGCTGTATCTGAGTATAAAAAATTAATAACTAAAATGATGTAAAATAATTTGTTTGCTATCAGCCAGAGACTGAGCCCAGCTCTTAGCTGTTAATATCTATTTGTGAATGGGCAGGTTCAGACACACAGCTGGAGTTTCTTTACTAAAGTCAGAGGTGAGAAGTGAATGAACTGAGAACAGAACTCAAGCTTTCAAATCCACAAGCTAATCTACAACAGAAAAACAATAGGATACTTGCAGTCTTGAACCCTTAGCAGCTAAGATTACCTGCATAAGGCCTCCACAAGATTGGGCCTCTCAACAATGTGTCATGGAAGTGGGAAGAGCTCACGAGGGCCCAACTTCTCTAATGATTTATAGGCTGCTAATGACTGAAAAGTGGAAATGGTTCATGAGAGCTCACCAAGTTCTGAGACTCTATAAGCAGATAACAAGTTGCTAAAGAAGGAATAGGTATTTTCTTCAGTGGTGTAGACACAGGTAAGTTGCACATTTTTCTGGTTAGTTTTTATCAATTTCACACAACCAAGAAAAAGAACAACCAACAACCAGGGAATAGAGAGTCTCCATTGAGAGATTGCTCAGATCACTGACCTGCAGCCATATCTACAGAAAACTGGTAATTGTTGTAAGAGAGCCCACCCTACCTGGTCTTGACTTGTTTAAGAAAGCTGACTCAGCACAAGCCAGAGGTGAGTCAGTAGGCAGTCTCTGCTTCAGTCCCTGCTTGAGTTCCTGCCCTGACTTCCCTCAGTGATAGATTGGATCTGTATGTGCAAGCTAAAGAAATCCTTCCTTCCCCCAAGTAGCTTTAGGTTGTAGTGTTTAAAACAGCCACAGAGAACTAACTAGAACTCCCTTACTTCTAGAACTAACCCCTCACTCAAGCAACAAGTTAAAATCATCAGTTAACCAAAGTAAACACATATATAAATAAAAATACATTTTATAACTAGGAATGGTAGGATGGGGAGAAGAAGAGAGGGAAACAAAGGATAAGGAATAGTGGGGAAAGGAATGGAAAGGGAACAGAAGGAAGAAAAGACAAAACAGTGAAGAAAGGGTAGGGGAAAAAAGGAAGAAAGATAGAAAGAGAATAAAAAATAAATCTAAGGGGAAGAAAACAAAGCAAGCATGGAAACATCATCGGGCTGTGAAAAGTGAGGACTGCATGAGATGCCATTATGAAATCACTGGGTAATGCATAAAGCCATGTGGAGTGGTGCCATGAAACAGTAGTGGTATGCATCAGAAAGTATGGGATTAGATGTCAATATCAAAGGAGGAAACACTGTAAATAAGGCATTGCAAATCAAAGAGCATTAACGAGAATGATTTGACTGATTATTTACTGAAATTATATGTGAGTTGCACTCTGCGGAGCCCATCAGCTACACAGCTATGAAGCATTCACTTCTATTGAGGAGAGAGGAAGAATATGCTGCAATGGGAGAGAACCCCTGCAGCCTCCTTCCCTGTACAGAACAACAGCATGGAAAGACTGGCTGGCATCTCCTGGTATCAGCAGATCTGAGTCATCTGACATCACAAATACTCAAGGAAGCTTGTTACTCAGCCAAGTTTACCAGACATCCTTTACCTGTTGGCTTCCTGTCAAGAGTCCCTGTATTTCCTGTCCACCATTCATAACCAAGAAAAAAAAACAGATTTCTAAGAATCTCTTAAAGAGAAGGCATGTATCTGCAGGTTATGGAACACATTTCACACAAAATCACTTATAATAGGAGTTAGATTTAGTGAATATTTAGGGGCTTCTGATACAGTCTCTTAAAAGGGGGCATGAAGATCAGTTTGTCACTTGTGGACACCTGGCATGGCAGCATATGGACTGAAAAGGGGTTACTGGATTGGCATTGCTTTCAGCTGCTATGAAATGGGCAGAGCCCAGATTAGCTGAAGCCAAGTGAAACTGGAAGAGACAAAAACCTATTTAAGGACATGTGGGTGGAGCCCAGGACACCTGTACTAAAGTAAGCTGTATGAAATGCCATGTTTCATCTGGTGGAGCCAAAACAGGCTGATTGAAGAGCAGACCTAAATGGAACTGAAAAATATGGTCATCTCTGAGCCCGAGGGAAAACAGTCTTGGCCCTGAGGTGGGAAGAAACAATCAAGAAGAGAAGGCCCCAGCAAGGCCACAAAACTAAGGACTAAACTCCATGGTAGCACCTACCCTGAGGGGTTCAACTAGTTCCAACGGTGCCCTGAATAGAAACGGTGCTGCCTGGCCCAGCTCTGGGTGACTGCAGCAGAGTGGCTGATTGGCTAAGACAAACTGATTAACTGACCTACAGACAGCTGAGGTGCCCAGAGGGAAGAAGGCTACAAACCTCATTGAAAGTGAAGCTGCCATAACAATACAGTAGCCAATTACCCCGAAGGACCCACACCTGAGGTGTTCCTGAAGAAAGATGGCTGACCAAGTGCCCTAAAGGACCTACAAATGAGGACCTGCCCCAGAGGCTGTATCCTAAAGGGTTACGGTTAGTTGTTAGGTAATAGGTGTTTATAGCTATTATTAGGATTAGTTGTTAGGTAATAGGTGTTTATAGTTATTAATAAACATATTTATTTTAAAAGTTTCGTCTTCAGTCACTTGACACTCACAGCCCAACTCCAATGGTGTGTAAATTAGCCCTGGGAAAGCCTGATTGTAAACAGATAGGCAGCCCCAGGATGCTGGAAGCAAGCTGAGTGCCTAGGAATCTAAGTTAAGTCCTAATGAGATCCTGGAATTGTGGTCAGATTTGCCAAGATGCCTCAAGGGTCTTGGGAGAAAGGGTCTGAGAAATCAATTTCATCCCTAAAATAATGGATCAAAAGTTGTCATCTCAGAGCAGTCTCTCCTGATGGCCTATCTGGGACCTGGTCCCCACAGACATTCTCAGTACCCACTGTTCCTCTACTTCATAGACTTTGAAATGATTTCCATCTTTTAAACTGTTTGTTATAATAACTTAAAAAAATTCTCAACCATACTTTCCCACATAATCCACAGTGAGATTGACCCTTTGTCCCATTTGTCCCTTCTTTGCATCTGCTCCTTTTTGTCTCTTTCCCTTTTGATGTTAGTTAAAAACTTAACAGTAAATAAAGCGCAAACATCATGACACCTCATTCTTTTTGTTGTTGTTGTTGTTGTTGTTAGTTTATTTATTTATTACTTCAGGTTACATCTCTATCATAGTGTCCTCTTTCCACCACTCCCAGTCCCACCCTCCCACCCTCTACCCCCTATCCTTTACATCCCACTCCTCTGGAGTGGAGTGTCCCTACATAACAGTCCCCCTCCCCAGTTCAGCAGTCATATAAGGACCAAGAGCCTCATCATACACTGGGGGCCTACAAGGCAGCCCCACTAGGGCAAAGTGTCTCATTGACAGGAAAAAAAAGTCTATGTTCCTGTTCCCTGTGGTGGATTGGTTGTAGTATAGTTATCCTGTACTATATGGCTAAAATCCGATTATAAGTGAATAGATGCCATGTGCATCCTTCTGAGTCTGGGTTAGCTCACTCAGAATGAGCTTCTCTAGTTTCATCCATTTGGCTGCAAATTGCATGATTACGTTGTTTCTGATAGCTGAGTAGTATTCCATTGTGTAGATGTACCACAATTTTTTAATCCATTCTTCAGTTGAGGGACATCTGGGTTGTTTCCAGTTTCTAGCTATTACAAATAAGGCTGCTATGAACATATATGAGGAAACTTTCTTGTGATTCGGTGAGGAATCATTTGGATGTATACTCAGAAGTGGTATGGCTGGGTCCAGAGGCAGAGCTATTCCAAATTTTCTAAGTTATCTCCAGACTGACCTCCATAGAGATTGCACAAACCTGCACTCCCACCAGCAATGGAGGAGAGTTCCCCTTTCTCCACATCCTCGCCAACATGTGCTGTCATATGAGCTTTTGATCTTAGCCATTCTGACAGGTGTGAGATGGAATCTCAGAGTCATATTGAGTTGCATTTCTCTGATGATTAAGGATGCTGAGCAAGTGTCTCTCAGCCATTAGAAATTCCTCCTCTGTGAATTCTCTGTTTAGCTCTGTTCCCTATTTTTGATTGGATTATTTGGTTTCTTGGCATTTAATTTCTTGAGTTCTTTGTAAATATTGGATATTAGCCCTCTGTCAGATGTAGGGTTGGTGAAGATTTTTTTCCCAATCTGCAGGCTGCTGTTTTGTTCAAATGACAGTTTCCTTTGCCTTACAGAAGCTTTTCAGTTTCATGAGGTCCCATTTATTGATTGTTGGTCTTAGATCCTGAGCTGTTGGTGTTCTGTTCAAGAAGTTGTGACATCTCATTCTTACTGATTCCAATGTGATTGCATTTAAAATAATCAAGTTATCTTTCTAGTTACTATCTCAGTTTGACTTTCCCGTTATCTTAGTTACAGTTTCTGTTGCAGCAATGAAACACCATAACCAAAAAAGCAAGTTGGAGAGGAAAGGGTTTATTCTGCTTACATTGTCATATTGTTGTTCATCAACAAAGGGAGTCTGGATAGGAACTCAAACAGGGCAGGAACCTGGAAGCAAGAGCTGATACAGAGGCCATAGAGGGGTTCTACTTACAGGCTTGTACCACCTGACTTAATCAGCCTGCTTTATTATAGAATCCAGTACCACCAGTCCAGAGATGACATCACCCACAATAGGCTGGGCCTTCCCTATCAATCACTAATAAAGAAAATGCTCTACAGGCTGGCCTACAGCCCAGTCTTATGGAGGAAGTTTCTTAATTGAGGTTCTCTCCTCTCAGATGACTACAGCTTGTGTCAAGTTGACATAAATCTAGCCAGCACACCCATAAGAGTGCAGCCTGTAACAAAGATTTACAAGTAAGCTGATATTTGCAGGAAGAATGTAGTGCTGGGATGAGAAAAAAGAGTAAAGCACTAGGGAGATGTCTCAGGAGGTAACGTGCTTGCTGTACAAGGATGAGGACCTGAATGTGACCTTCAGCACCCATGTAAGGTGTACAGGCAAGCCTGGCCCAGGGGCTTGCCTTTGTAACTCCAGGTGGGGGGATGGATCATGGGGACTCACCAATTGGTGAGTTTCAAGGTCACTGAGAGATCCTATCTCAAAAGATAAATGGAAGGCTAGGAAGATGTCTCAGTGGTTAAGAAAACTTGGGGATTTTTCAGAGGACCTGGGTGCAGTTCCTAGTACCCATGTGGCAGCTCACAATCATATGTAACTCCAGTGTCAGGGTATCTGATATCCTCTTCTGAAGTCTATGGACTCCTGCATGCATGTGGTGAGCAAATGTACACTCAAGGTGCATAGACATACACATAAAGTAAATAAACGTCAGCCCCCCAAAATGAGAAGCAATAGAGGAAGATACCCAATGTCAACATCTGGCCTCCACATGTACACACATGGGCACACACATTCATGCAACACACGTATACAACACACAGTGAATAATAAAAATAAATAAGTTAAATACAAAGAACGTGACAAAAAGTGGAGTAAGGACATATAATCAAAATATCAGTCACATGGACACATGATGGTACATTCTGCAGAGGACCTGCCAAAGGCTCAGAATGCAATTTCAGTTTATTAAGTAACCACAATGGGAAGAGTGTGCCAACTGTTTTCCATAGGCCACAATGAGGATGGACTGAGATGTTTACATTTTACACACAAAGATTAACAATGGTATCCCTCAGAATGACTGAAAATATCCCTACAGGACTCCCAGAAGGGACAGGATAGACCCAAAGCAGAAACAGAGAGATGTGTGGTGCAGTTGGTGAAAAGGGGTCATTCTATCATTAAGTTCCTCCTATAGCTGATTTTTAATAAACACCTGATTAAGAGCCAAGCATGGTTAGTGCATAACCTAATTCCAGCATTCAAGCTTAGGAGGCAAAAGAAACATGGATCTGAGGCCTGGACTACACAAAATGTAAAGGGCTAAGGGTATAGCACAGTGGTAGACCTCAGCATAGCACAAAGTCCTTCACAGAAAAATAAAAACTAAGAATTAAAATTCTGATTAATAAATATCTACATGAAAAGAAGTTGGTGGATTACATGCCTTAGGATCAGCCTTTGTCCCACCACTTAGCCACTAGGTAGGAACATGCGGTAGTGAAGCCTGGGGATCTACAGTCAGAACTCCCCTGTGGTGCTTTAAGTAGGAATGGCCTCAAGACTCATGTTTGAATGTTGGCCCATAGGGAGTGGCACTATTAGGAGATGTGGCATTCCTGGAGTAAGTGTGGCCTTGTTGGAGGAAGTGTGTCACTGTGAGGGTGGGCTTTGGGGTCTCAAGCTAAGCCAAGTGTGGCAATTCTCTCCCTGTTGCCTGCAGACCAAGATGTAGAACTCTCAGCTCCTTCTCCAGTTCCATGTTTGCTTGCAAGATTTCATGTTTCCTTCCATGACAATAGTGGACTAAATCTCTGAACTGTAAACCAGCCTCAATTAAATTATTTTCCTTTACAAGAGTTGTTGCAGTCATGGTGTCTCTTTGCCGCAATAGATGCCCTAACTAAAATATTTCCAAGTACACTAATGAACTGTAAACTGAAACTCAGTGCTTCAGCATTCCCCAAAGCCAGTGTGTTTCACCTCACTCCACACTCCACTCCATTGGATGATTTTTACTCTCTCTCTCTCTCTCTCTCTCTCTCTCTCTCTCTCTCTCTTTCTTTCTCAGGTGTGTGTGTGTGTCTGTGTGTGTGTGTGCATGAGATATGCATTCAAGCTCCGTGTTCAGCTACTGGGCTGTGTCTCCAAGCCTCTACTGGGTGTCAAATGATGGCTCCACTCTCCAGTTCCCCTCGCCCATCTCCAGGTCTTCATTGTCTCCAGCTTCAATACCTGCTCCTCCTACAAGACTTCCAGTGGCCCTGCAAGGTTATCTCAATTCACTTCTGCTCATTCTCTTTCCTTTTAGAGTGATCTACACTCTGACCAATAGCTCTCTAACGGCTATGCCTAGCTTTTAAAAAATTCTTTCTTATACATATTAAATTCTGCTGAATTCCCCTTTGGGGGTATCCTCTAGGAAGAAGTTCAAAAAGACCGTGTAATGTGGCCAGGTTCTTTCAGAGTAGAAAAAGTTTCCATTTGTGTGTCTCTGTCCTGTATATAGTTTCTCTCCGTTACTGACCCGTTAGAACATCTATTATGAACCATCAACAAACAATTGTATAATACTGATGTGTGAAAAGGAAGTAAGGGCACAAAAGAGCTTGTTGACTAAAGGGATGGATATATAGAGCTGTACTCATAGGGTGTTCTTGTCAAGAGATAAATAATATAAAGACTGTCTTATATGTTTTTTAAATTTTTTTTAGTTTTGAGGCAGGGTCTTACTATGTAGCTCTGGCAAGCCTGAAACCTACTATGTAAGTCAAGCTGGCTTTGAACTTACGGTGATCCACCTGTCTCTGCCCCCCTAAGTGCTGTGATAACAAGCATGCACCACAGGCATGGTCACTGTGCCCGTAAGGAAGGATTTATATTGGTGTTCTACATAACATACAGCTTATGCTAACAAGACTAAGGTTTTATTGCCTTGTACTCTGGAAGAGTACTTTTGTTTACAAATTCACTATAGGGCTTCCTATCTGAGATGTTCAGCCTTCTGACACTGTAACATGATATTACCATCTACCAATGTGTTGGGCCAAATTCATAGCTATTCTCAGATGCATGCCACATATCAGACAAGCATGAATTTTGGTTAACTGATAATGCTGATGCCTTTTATTCTACTAATTCCAAAATTCAGCAAAGATCACATTTCCTGCCAATAACTAATATGCTTGTTGACTGGCTCAAAGAACCACACACAGTGTGTGTCATACAACACATCCCAGAAAATGTCCATTTCTTCATCCCCAGACCCTATAAGGAAGCTGTACTAGAAGGGGGAAGAGTGGTTCAAATAGGATATTATAGGAGGGTAGAAGATTTACTGTGGGAAACCATATAGGTCAGAACTCAATGATGTTTCTTTAACAAATAAATCAGGAAAGTGGAAAACAGAATGGAACAAAAACCTATAGTCTCAAAGAGAACTGAAAGATGTTAATTGCCTGTAATTTATGGACCTTACTTGAACCCTGAAGCAAGCAACTGTAAATCAGTCAATTAATTGACTAATTAATTAATGATAGTTATACAGAGATATGCTCACTGGGAAATTGGAAACTTAACTGCTGAACAGATTGGATACTAATAAACTGTTGAGCAGTCACTTTGGGTGTGATAGTAGCACCAGTTTTTTGGGGGGTGTTTTTAAGTCTTCTGTTTCTTAGAAATACATGTGGAAATACTTATGGGGGAGAAAAATCAATGTATGGGTCCACATCAGTGTTACGGCATGCCTCCCAGAAACATCATCTCTCTTCCAGAGCTAAAATATCCTTTCTTCCAGCCTCTGAGATATCTGGCTGCTGACCGCTTACAGCTCAGGATCACGCTAGAAACTGTCTCTAAGAAATTCTATTTCTTTCATTTCCTTATAGACATTTAAACTCAAGAGCATTTGCCAATATACTCCCTGCCTGCAAATGTCTGTCTGTGAGTCTGCTAGCCTGGGAACCAGTCAGTAGCAATTCAGTAATGACAAGGACAATGACACTGAATCTATGGTGTGTTTATGGGGCCATCTCACGAGGGCGTCCATGTGTGTTTTCTTTTTTCATTCTTTTTGCAGTGCTGGGGATCAAAGCCAGAGCCTCCCTCATGCTAGCCCAGCATTTTACCTCTGAGCTGTATACCTGGCCCCCATGTTGATTTTCTTGGGTTTCTAGGAATTTTTCACAGCAGTAGACACAAGCAAAGACAGCCTTCAAACTAACCTTCTCACCCACCAGGTTGGCAGGGAAATTTGTGAATGCAGCCAATATGTTGAGTGTAACGTCAGGCTAGATTCTCTGGTAAAGGCTAGATGTGCTTAAATGAAGACTTACATTGTATACCTTTTTAGAGATGTGATGTGTTTAGATGGACCTGGTCCTCAAAGGTAGTCCATAAAACAACAGCAATGGCCTCACCAGGAACTAGTAAGAATTAAATTCTCAGACCCTGAAATATTGAGTCAGTTGTCTGTGTCAAATCATTGATGTATCAATCAACAGACACACACACGTGTAATTTTAGTACATGTTCAATTTTGAGACTTTTGCTCTAGGTCAAAGGGTCTGTATGGGTTAGAAATTTTGCACATTTTACAACTGTAATTGGCTCTTCACAAAGCCCATGTTAACTAGCATTTAACAACTTCCTTTCTCATGTAATCATTTGGTTTTATTGAAATGATAGGAAGCCAATAGTAAAGGCCTACCGTAGGGTACTTATATTATTTTGGTGTGCATACCATGGAGTTGGGCTCTGCAATGAGGTCTAAGAAAATTCTTGGTGCCTCACCACTTCTCCAGTGAAAATGAACATGAGACTCCAACATCAACATCTTCCAAAGACTGGCAAAGGACCAGAACGTAAATACTCCAGACTTTGTGGGCTATTGAACTGTCACAACTTTCCAGCTCTAGCCTTGTGACACAAGTGGCACATGTGTACCCAATATGTAAATGGGTGTAACAGTGACCCTGTGAAACATAACTCATGAAAACAGGCAGGGAACACATGCACTAGAATTTGCTCACCTCTGTTATGTACCACTTCCCATTCCATGTGATATCATGTGGCCCTGCAAGGTTAATATTGTTAATATATTTCATCTTGTTTGAACTCTTAATATTTCTTCATGCAAAAAAAATTCTGAGTTACAAACTTCAATGTCTAATCTCATCCCAAAGAGTAAATATATCCTCTCTATTTATTACTACAGTAATAGCTACTGTACTAACAGCAGCAACAAGGAAAACCCATAATACTGAAGTTAACACTACTGCTTTAGAAATTGGAAACTAATACTTAGGTTGAGAAATTGCCAGAGTTCATATAAAAATTCTAACTTTTGGAGACAGGATTCCAACTCTAGATAATTTGGCACAGATCTTTAGCTATTTCCAGGTACTGTTTCCTACTATTGAATAGCCATTCTCCGCTTACTTTCTAATTGGAAGTTGAGCATAGCACGCAATGCAATATACATAATTAATCGGTTATTTCTCTTCTGGACTCTTTTCTGTTACTACGATCTCAGTTTCAGAGCAATTAATTTTCTTAAGTGCCACGGCAATCACATTTAGGTTACAAATGGGCTGTAACACAAAACCCTAAGCAGAACTATCTAGCTAACTGTACACTGGGAAACACTTATCAACAGCTCATTTGCCAATATTATCTTTTGCAATGTAGTTTTACAATCATCTCTCCAGAATCTAGTTCTCTAGGTAATCATTAGCCAGTTTCCCCCCTCACCTCCATATTAATTTTCCCAGATAAAACCTAGAATTTGGGTCTATATGTTAACAAACATAATTATCTTTGAGTTAAGAATTCTAATTATTCGTAGTTCAAACTACAACAGCATAACACATGTTCTCCAACATTTTTTTTGACACAAGGACTCATTCTACTGTCCATATGCCAGCCTTGAACTCATTATGTTGTCCATGGCAGCTTTGAACTTGTTGGAATCCTCCTGTCTCAGCATCCTACATGCTGGGATTGCAGGCGTGCATACTCAGTTTTCAAGTTTTGTATTCTTGCACAGACAATCCTTTGTGTTTTCCATGGTTACAGAATGCACATATCTTCCGTTGATACATATGTTGATCCAAATCCCAGCTAATAATTCTTAATTAGAATTAATAATGATCTTAAAACAAGTGGAGGATTCATGATAAATGATAAAGGAGTAGCTGTGGCCATGCTATCCTAAATAAAACCAAAGACGATAAACATTTTCAAAGAATTTATCTGTCGTATTCAGCAGATGGGAAGGGAAAATGAACGTTGATACAATGAGGCTTGTTCGAGCTGCACAGATGGCAACACCAGTGAACAAGCGTATGCGTGCATTCTCAGGTCAGATGAAGAGCCACTGAAAATAGATCAGAAAGCAGCACGGCCTCACACAGTGTGTTTGGAAAAGCAGAGTTTAAATCCAGCCCCCTCAATGGGGAAAAGAGCTCATCATTATCATCCCATTACTTAATATGATGTGGCTTTGCTATCACAATCATTCAAAAAAAAAAAAAAAAAAAAGAAAAGTCCAGCTAATAGAAGGCAATGAGATTTTGGACGAACACAGTTTTACCAGTTCAGCCAATGCCTGCTTTGAATGAATCCTTTATCATCCATTGAGAATAAAATACTGAAGGCTTTATTCATGAAGCTACATGTGTTCAATGTAAAAATAGATAGAGCCTTTTCCTTTTCCTTTCTTCCTTTTTGTCCCCTCTTGTTTTGTGGTATTTTTGCTAGTGAAAATAATTCATTTAATAAGAATGATGAGAGTGAGAGTTGGTTTGCTTTCTTCTTCACCATCTTCAGCCAACAAAATAAAGGTAAATTCTGCAAGAAATGGATTGCCATTCATAGTTTTCAAAGGAGGATATTGAATTTCATTGAAATTAAGAAATAAACTCAAGGTCAACATCTATTTAATTGGGCATCCCCAAAGATTGTCTTTTCTTACAGGTAATGCCTAACCTGATGCATGATGACAACTCAAGAGGAAACTTGGGGGCTAACTTTCTCCACTGTGGACTGTGAAGATGATCAGCTCCCCACAGTGGGTAAAGAACTTGCTGCATAACCATAAGGACCTAAGTTCAGATCACACCATTCATGTAAAAGTTAGGCATAGCTGTACAGGTCTGAAAACCCAAGGTGGGGAGCCACAGACAGGCTTTCCCTGGGTTACTTGCCGGCAAACCAGACTATCCAAGACAGAAGAGCTCAGTGAGAGACCCTGTCTCAAAAATATAAGGTAAAGGGAGTTAGAAGACGACACCCAGAATCAACCTCTAAGGAAACAATAATAATAAAACTTTAAAGTAAAAAGGCAAAACCATCTTGACTTCATAGGGACATAAATGGCAGTCAACAGCCATATGCTCATCCTGACTGACAAACCCTATGACTTAAGTGTCAACATTTCCCCAAAACAGCAAGAAAAAAGTTGCAAGTGATTTTAAATGTTTATGTGTCTTAATGCGTTCCGATCCATCTGAAAGCTCCCGTCGTTTTGGATCTTCTCCATTTTGGAAGAGTTAGGAAAACAGTTGGCAGTGCTTTGTGTGTTTTATTTTAATTGAGGGGAGGGCCTTTGAGATCTGCAATTAAAAAAGAGGTTTGACTTGGCTGCAATGAACTAACATCATTCACAATTTGACTCACTTTGAGGAAAACAACAACAGTCACACTAGTCATACTTGCCAGGAGTGGGGGTGAGTTTTATAATACAGGGGTGGGTACAGGAAACAGTTTGTTGATAGTACTACAGAATCGCAGACCAGTCATTAAAAGAACAGACGAAAGAAAGTTCTATGAGCCACTACTTAACACTTTTTTAAAGAACAAAGACTTTTATCGAAGTAGTTTTGAAAGAATTGATGATGATAATAAGCTATATTCCCTTGTACCTGTTGGTGAGTTAAGTATTCAAATGTTGCACACCAGAGAATGATATTAAGTATGTAATCGGGGGCCTCCACTGACAAGAAGTAAGTGGAACAATTAATCTTGAGGGAATCCTCTCTTTTTTCTTTCTTCCCCCCCCACAAGAGAAAAAGTTCAGAAATCTCACTGCTTAGCTCTTAGATCCCAGGAAAATTGTAAGTGGCTGTTTACCCAAGGACTCATTCTGTAACTGTAAACCTAATATTTAATCATTGAGTAATGTTCAAGAAAGCGTATGTCCTTGTGAGGCTTACTACAATATCCTCTCTCTAAAAAAAAAAAAAAATCTGCTAGCTGTGGAAGTGAAGGAGATGGTGATAACACATGATATTCTTCCATGATTCTGGACCACAAAAAGTAGAATATAGTTGAGTGTTATTTCCCATGAGAAGAACTCCAGTTATAGCTCAATGTTTTAGATTTCTCATTCAATCAATAAACAAATCTGGAGGGAATGGCAGCATGAAATACCAAACTACATTTTACTAGTTCGGAGGAAGTTGCTTTTCTCCGTTTGCAGCCCTTCTGACATGAAGATTAGGCCAAAAACCTGAAGCCAACATCTCCAGAGGAGAGAGGCATGATCTTCCCAAAAGAGAAACTAGGAAGCCCTGCTGACAAAGGATGATCATTGAGAATATAAGGAAAGGGGAGTAGGACAGGACTTCCCCACCATGTTTTCCCAGCCATCTCTAATTCACATCATTTCAGATACATTTCAGAATAAGGTAAATGAAGCTGAATGCACAGACAGTAGTGTTCAGGACTTCCACTGCAAATATCAGCATTACATAGGAATTCCTGCAAAGGACTGCACTAAGATAAAGGGCCAAAAATCTACAATAGCAGAGTCCAGCAGAAATACAAGGTAAGATATTTGTGTAAATAAAAATTCTTAAGTCAGATCTGGGAGGAGGCTCAGCCCTATAAAGTGTTTGCCATGCAAGCCTGAGGAACCTCCTTTGATCCCCAGCACCCACGTTGTTAAAAAGCCAGGTGTGGCAGCACACATCTGTTATCCCAGCACAAGGGAGATGTAGATAGGCAGGTCACCTGGGGCTTCCAGACCAGCCCATCTAGCTGAACTGAGTGAGCTCCAGGTTCAGTAAGAGACTGTCTCAAAGTATAAGGTGGAGAACTTTGAGGAAGACACACACGCACACGTGCACGCGCACACGCACACACATACACACACACACACACACACACACACACACACACACACACACGAATGCGCACACATATGGTGGAGTATCCTAATTCGCAAAATACAAAGAAGCTGACTGTGACTGTTAGTGTGTGTAATCCAGGAATTTGGAAGGCAGAGACAAGAGGGTTTCCAATTTAAGCCCAGTTTGGGCTACTTGATAAGATTCTATCTTAGCTGGGTATGGTGGCACATGTGTGTCTTTAATTCTAGCACTAGGGCAGCAGAGGCAGGAGGATCTCTGTGAGTTCAAGGCCAGGTTGGTCTACAAAAAGAGTTCCAGGACACTTAAATTATCTAGTGACTTTTCTTTTTATTTCTCTTTTTTTTTTTTTTGGTGGGGGGGTTTGGGGAGATGGGCTGGGGTTTCATGTAACCTAAGGTGGCCTTAAACTCACTGTATAGCCAAAGATAACCCTGTGTTTCAGATACTCTCGGTGCTATTAGAGGTTTACATCACCATTCTCTGTTTCTCTCCCACTTGAGATGCTCAATAGCCATATGTATTCAGCAGCACACATCTAGAAAATGCTGTAATGTTTTAAACTGGAGAGACTGAATGAACTTGAATAGCCAAGCTGCTTGATTTTCTCTTAAGAACAAAGGCTAAGGCAAAATCTGGAGAGAAGCGTTTTTAAAACAAAATAGATCTGTGCCTGTGGTACACGCCGATAATCCTAGCACGACAGAGGCTGAAGGAGAATTGTGAATTTAGTCAGTTTTGCCACATGACAGGAATCTGAATAATGTTTTAAAACAAAGCAAAAAAAAGAATAGAGCTAAGGGATATTGCTTTATTTACTGGGCTTTCCTTTGCTGTCACAGAGAAAATTCCAGTTAGCCATACACACATGTACTAGGGTCTTCCTTGTAATAGGCTTTGGAACGGACCATGAGGTTGTAAAGGTAGTAAGATATTGGGATGCTCACGATGCTGGTGAGGCATAACAAAAAATAAAACCAACGTGAAGAAATACAAAGCTCTACAGTGTGGGATCCCAGGTAAGGCATATGGAAAATGGAAGCAAAATGTGCTGTCTTTTCTATGAAAGGAAGATTGGTTCAAACAAAACTCCATTTTTAAAAATTGTTTTAAAAAAAGCTATTTGACAGAAATTCAAACTCCACCTGGGGTCACCACTTCTTGAAATCTAAATATGAATTCAAGGTAACAGCCTCTTAAAACATGCACATTGCTTATCAGCTATACCATTTTCAGAGTGAAGCACAGGAAGCCCTCATAAAAATCCAGTGGGAATCCCACTGTGTTCTTACCTGCTTGATTCAATATGGCTGCCCAAACTCCTCCAGAAGTAAAACTTCCTGCCAAATACTTTGGATTGTTTTGTCATTTCCTTGTGACTCCCCTCCAATACCTATTTCTAACAAGCACTAATTTCGCTAGACTCCCCCTGACAAAGTTGGAGCTGTATTTGTCAGCACCTAATACAGGGCTCCATATCCATGGGCTCACTGCATGGGTGAGCCACGGCGCAGATGGGAAGAGGTGGATCCCCACCATTTGGGGAGCACCACCTGGGAAAGCCCTAGGAACACAGTGCTTACAGCACTAACTCGGTTTCCCATGGAAATCTCAGCACTTCTACTGACATGCTCCCATCAGGAAAAGTTGTTCTTTGGCACACTCGCACAGGGACCAGGACTGTAGGTTGACACAAGAGATGGGAGAATGATAGGTTGGGGCCAGATGGGCCCACAGAGCAACAAAGGTTTTATGAATTGTTTGCAAGATCCAACCATCCTATACACCTACTAGCAGCACTACAGTGTGACAAAAGTTCCCACAATGCTATAGCAGACTCTTTCAGCATTTTGGCTTGGGTTTTTAGGGCTTCCAGAAAGCAATCAACTATCAGACACACAAATGAGAGGGAATGACAACATACACTCTCTTAGAGCCTTCTGCTATTGAGTTTCCTCCATCTCACTCAACATTTTTTCCTCCCAACTAACATTACTGAGTGAGTAATATAATCAGTGAATAAAATGAGAATGTACTGGGTAACATTTCTCCAAAAAATAATAGAATGAGATTTCTTTTTAATGAAGAGTAGCAATTTTTTTGTTCACTGTTCTCATGAAGCATCCTTCAAGGGTTGCTATCTGCTGAAATAGCATCAAGCACACCTTCCAACTGGTGATAACGATGTACAAAACCCAGGAATTCATTGGTGAATGTTTTGCTATTTAAAAATAGAATGCTCCTGCTTAATGTGGTACTTTATAAATTCTATGTTCGTATAGCAATAGCAAGCCTAGAGAGTGGCCATAAACAAAATGTAAATTAATTAATAAGAGGAGGGAGGATAGTTTATGAAGCTTATAAAAGCTTATTCCAGCATTTGAGTAATTGGAAATTTGATTATGGCCAACACAATTTAAGTTCATTTGAAAACAGAGGCAGTTTTAATAATAAAATGAACGGTAGTGTCAGATAAGCAAGGGTTCTCATATCAGCTGCTTTTCTAATCCTTTTCAGAGTGACTTACCTGTCAGAGTCTCCTAGATTTTGTCTGGAGAACAAGATGCTGATAGCCCCCCTAGCTCTTGAGAGTTGTATGATCATTAATTGGCATATGAGAAAAAAAAGGGGCTCACACATAAAGAGAGCTCAACAAATGACAGCCATTGCTTTATTATTTGTTCCTAAAATAGTTATCAGCTATCTGTCACATGATTTATTCTAGAAACTCAGAAACTGTATAATTTGACAAATATTTCCCATCAGAGCCTCTGTCCTAGCATGGTCTTTGAATACATGAGAAAGACATAATTCTCTGTTGTTTGGGGCTGTGATGGCTAATCTTGCTTGTCGAATTGACACACTCTCAGAAAGAGGAACAATGCTTTGATGAATTATTTTAATCAGATCAGCCTGTGGGCTTGTCTGTGAAGTATTTTCTTGGCTGCTGATGGATGATGGAGGGACCAGTCCACTGTGGGCAGTACCATCCCTAGACTATATAAGACAGGTAGCTGGATGTGGAACTGGCAGAAAGCCAGTGAGCAGAGTTCCTCCATAGTCTCTGCTTCATTCAGTTCCTGCCTCCAGATTCCTTCCTTGAGCTCATGTCCTGGCTTTCCTGATGATGAACTGTAAAGTGAAATACACCCTTAACTTTCAAATTGCTTGTAGCCATGCTACCATAGCAACAGAAAAACAAGCTAGAACAGGGGCTATCTTACAGATTGTATGGTATTTGACCACACATCTGGTCGCTGACCACAGCATGCTAGTAACACTCCCCAGAGGCAACCAATAATGTCTTCAGACATTGCTTAAATGTTCCTGAGAGGCTGTCTTTGGTTGAGAACCTCTGACAGAGCCTGATGGTAGAGGTACACCAGTCTTCGTGAATACGTTGTAAACAGACACTTCTAAATCACATCCTCTGGTCCAGTGCTACAGCCTCGAATTGCTGACATCATCTACATTTTATCTCCTCTGCCATTCAACTGCTTCTATTCTTTTATTTTAAAAGGTATTACATTTCATTCTGTGTGTGTGTGTGTGTGTGTGTATGTTTGTGTGTATATGTCATCGAGAGTGTATATATACATGTCTTAGTGCCACAGCACACCTGTCAGAGATCAACCATATGGATCTTGGAGATCAAACTTAGGTCATCAGGCCTGGTAGCAGGTGCCATTACACACTATAGTGGTTTGAATAGGAATGGCCCCTGTTGACCCATGTGTTTGAATGCTTTGCCCATCGAGTACGGCAGTATTAGGAAGTATGGCCTTGTTGGAGGAAGTGTGTCACTGTGGATATGGACTTTTAGGTCTCATATATACTCAGGCTAGGCCTGGTGTGGCACACAGTCCCCTTTTGCTGCCTGTGGATCAAGATGTAGAACTCTCAGCTCCTTCTCCAGCACCATCTCTGCCTGTATTCTACCATGCTTCTCACCAGGATGATAACAGACTAACCCTCTGAAACTGTAAGCCAGCCCCAGTTAAATGCTTTCCTTTATAAGAGCTCCTGTGGTCATGGTGTCTCTTCACAGCAATGAAACCCTAAGATACCCACTGAGTGTCTTGCTGGCCCCAATAGCTCCTAACTAATTCAGGTGTGTCCACTGTCTCTGACAAGAACCATCATACAACTTGGACCTCCTCAAAACTTCTACTTTGTCTCTACTAATACTAAATCTGGAAAAGCAGGTTATTCTCCCCCAAGGTCAAGTTCCCATTGGTTCTAGGCAGTAAATAGTATTTTTATGTTGTTGTTGTTTTGTTGTACAGAAGAGAGTGTGCTATAAGTATCACATACTAACCGATTGTCCCACTGTAGCTCAAAGACATATGTTCATCCCTGCTCTATTCACCATAGCTAGGACGTGGAATCAGCCTAGATGTCCATCAACTCATGCATGGACAATAAAACTATGCTACATATATCACAGTTGGATTTTATTAAGCAGCAAAGAAAAAATGAAATTTGCAAGAATGATGGAACTGGAGAATTTTATACTGAGATAACTCAGGACCAGAGAGACAAATGCCACATATCTTCGCTCACATGTGGATCAATCCTAGCTTTGAACTTTTAGATTCACATGTTTGACTTGGTGGATCTGTGAAAATCAAGAAGTTAGAAAGGATCCATGAGACCAGGAAAGGATAAAGGCCTTAATGGGGGTAGGGTCTAGTAGAACATATATGATATGAAAGAGGATGGAGGCAATACTGAGAACTACAGGTTTAAATGAAGATGGTAGAGAGGATGGAGTAGGGGTGGGTGAGTTAAAACTAAGGATATATGACAAAGCCTTTGGAAACCCACTACTTTGCAAGCTAATTATATATATATACTTTTTCTAAAATGAATTTTTGTTAGATTAGTTTTCTCTAGAACCAGAACCCAGATTAATATAGCTGAGCTACCAATGACAGAGTGTTGGACCCTAGGATAATCAGGTGAGCATTCAAATAGCTCTTCCTGTGCTGACATTTACTCTGGGAAATCATTAAACTATCATTACAGTATTGCTATAGTCCAAGTAAGTCCCCTCTCAGGACGATTGATTCTATTCAAACTGTCAATATCTCACAGTCAATGAATGCCACCTTACAAAAGCGGCAAAGAGGGATGGGGTGTAGCTCAGCTGGCACAGTGTCTGGCTAGCTGGCACAAAGCCCTGGATTTGATCGGCAGTCCTGCACAAGCCAGATGTGATGGCATGCACATGTAATGTCAGCATGTAGGAGGTGCAGGCTGGGAAATCTGAAGTTCAAGATCATCTTCAACTACAGAGAGTTGAGGCCAGCTCAAACTATCTGAGACACTTTCTCAAACAACAAAATAAAAGAAACAAACAAGCAAACAAGTAAAATAAAATAAAACTGAAGGAAACCAAAATGCCAGCAAAGTACAGAAGCACAAAAGTCAAATGAACCATATTCTTGAAAAGACTTGATTGGGCCATTCCTTTTATAAAAAGCCTCATTTGTGATGCTCTGTAGTAGAGCTATGAAAAATAAAAGAAGGCAGAACACCCATATAGCCATTGCTTGTCTGACTTGCTAACAGAATGAATGATTGGCATCCCAGAGAAAAAGGCTCTGGTTTAGCCAAGGAAGAGATCATCAGTTAAGTCATATTCAACGTGACTTCTCTTAGAGATACCTGAAAAAGGAGTTGTCAAAAAAAATTAAAAAGCCATCAAATGTGTAGTTCTTACCTGGCTAGACAAGGACAGCTGTGATCTGTCTGCATGAAAATCAAGACTGAACCTGTGATCATCAATGAGATTATCCAGAAGAGGGTTGGAGGGGGGAGGGCCTGGGATTCTTGAGAGAGAGAGGCCTTTTGTGGAGAAAGAAAAGCCTGAAGTGACAAGAGCCTTTCTGTAAATGCATAGGAAGATGAAGTTTGAGGTGCTACTTGAAGGATAATTAGGCACCTGATGGCAGAAATCAGCAGGAAGGACATTAAGAGAAGGGACAATAATGAGCCAAATCATTCAGGACAAAGTGATCAAGGCAGATGAAGACAAAGCAAGAAGCCAGAGGCTGAGACGGAGATAAAGCTGAAAGGCCTGTCACATGATGAATGATCTAGATTGTCACTGTGAAGATCTGTTGTTTTTTAAAGATGAGAGTCCAGATGACAGGGCTCTGGGCCACATGTCTACTTACCACCTGTAGAAACTTTACTTTCTTATCTTTTCATGTGTGACTGTCAAAAAATCTTGGAATATGATGTAAGCAGTCTTTAGCTACAGAGATGAAATTATGCTGCGGTTTTTTCTGTTTTTCCTAAATATTAATATGTGTTTGCTCTGTCTCAGAACTGGCCTTGTTTTTTTTCATGATGGACAGCGGTTAGAAACTCAAGTTCCCTTGAAAGATCGTGCAAGGAATGTGAATAGGCCAGGTGACTAGGGTGCAGGAGAAGAAGGGAATGTCAGCATATGGATATGCTTCTCTTTTAAAGAATTCAAATTTAAGTTAAAAGATAAAATACAGGCCAGGTGTGGTGGCACACACCTTTAGTCCCAGCAGTTGGGAGGCAGAGGCAAGCCAATCTCTGTGAGTTGAAGGCCAACCTGGTCTACAGAGTGAGTCCAGAGTGAGCCCTTATAAACCCTGTCTCAAACCCTTCCCCCCAAAAAAAGATAAAATGCAGGTTTGTGGGAACCTCACAGAACTCATCTGTACAGTAATCAGCCCAAGGACCCCCCCCCATTATGATCTCTGGACTAGATTTTAAAGGATTGGGTGAAGAAGGTTATTGAAACGTGAAAGGTAATGAAGGTAACAAAATGAGCAAGGCGGGTGATTACAGCTTCCCCTCCTTGCCTCCAAGGTCAGGAGAGGCTCTTCTGTAAAAAAAATATGGCTAATTAAATTAGTTAACCAGTATTTAGATTATTATTAATTGATTTGGCAGCTGTTAATCTTTAACCCACCATTATAAATGAGTACACAGAGACCACATGGATTTCTACCAAGCCTTGGCCTGAGTTGTGCAATCCTGGCCCATCTAAGCTAGCTCTTAATTCTATTGCCCAAATATGACCCCATATATACATACGTCCCCTTGGACTGCCATTCTCCACAATATGCCGATGTTCCTGGCCATGTGGAATGAGGTTCTTTTTTCTAACCCATGGCATGTTCCTCCTTTTTCCTGCTGCTGTCTGGAATCTTTAATCTTCTGTCTAAAGTGCAGGCTTCCTGCTCTATTCTCAGGAAGTCTCACCTTTCTCTGTCTTTGCCCAATCTCAGGCCTCGGCATTTTATTTAACCAATTGAAGTCAATGTAAGTAACAGACAGAAAGCAGGACCAATTAATTAGCATTTACCACAACACTCTTCCCACTGCAGAGGAGAAAGAGGAGAGCCACAGGGAATGCTAGACAGTGGCTTGGATCTCCCATTACGGCTGCTGCCGCCTGGAAACAAGTGCACAGCACAATGGCTGTACAGGGCAGAATGGACGCACTAGAGAGAACCGACAACTCCTGGTCCAGACAAGGATGCTAGCGATGTGGATGGATTCCGGAAACAGGAGATTGACTCCCAGAGAGCTACAGTTTCCTTTCCTCCTCTGAAAACAAGGGCCAGTCAGGAGTTAGACTGTTCTTCTCTGTTCTTATGTTTGATGAACAAGTTAATAAAGCTGTAATTTTAAAACAGAAGACAGGGAGTTGATTCTTTATTAGGTGGATGATCAACAGTGTCAACCACAGGAGAAGCGGTTGGTCAGAGCACAAACCCTGAAGGCAGGTCAACTGGTAAAATATGGGCAACTGTTCAATTGGGTTTGTGTGTGTGTGTGTGTGTGTGTGTGTGTGTGTGTGTGTGTGTGTAATGAATGAGGAGCAGGGAGTGCGACTGGACTGTGATCAAGTTCTTTAGGTGGCAACCACCCACAGTATTGAGCACAATGTTAAACACAAGGTAAATAACCAATGAATTGAGTACGCTGGTCATATTTGACTTTCTGAATATTCTCTCAGAAAGTTTAGAAAATGATCATATTAGAAATGTACTTTTCACTGGCCAGCCTATATTGGAGACCCCCTCCATTTTTAAAAAGTACTTTATTTAATGACCCACTGAGTATAATTAATGCTACCTGTTTGTGCTCAAGTATGGGGCTAATCCATTGGAACTTAGGCCACACCTCCCACTGAAACAACTGTCTCTCCTCAAGTAGCCATCAACAATTATTTAGCTATGTGTGAGACATTATGAGGCCCTCCCCATCCTTATGGGGGGGGGAGTAACCACAGCTGTTGTGAGCTCATATAGCCAATGGCCATCTCATGTGCAGAAGGCAGCTTTTTATAACACTCTTCCTCATTACATTCTTTCCTCCCCTTCTTCTACAATGTTCCCTGCCTTGTGAGGGTGAGAGGAATGGAGGGGATGGAGGAAAAATAATTAATAAAGATGTCCACCAAACACACACAATCACTTACCTCTCAGTGCTTTGACCAGTTATGGGTGTCCTCAATAACCACTGCCCACCGCAAAAAGAAGCTTTTCTAACCAAGATTGAGGGCAAACAAATGCATGCTACAAATGTAAACATTTAGAAGGCAGTTTTACATATTCATACGTACATAGACATAGACGTATGTATGTAAGTTTATGCAGACTTCATAATCTGTTAGTTATTTGAGTTAATAATGAGATGGACAAAACCCTCCAGGAGTGACCTTAGGTCCATTTTACAGATTCCATCCTTCTTCCCTCAAGAGGAAGAAAAAAGCTTAAGACAGTGCTATAGGTGGCTGGAGAAGTGGCCCAGTGGTTAAGAGCACTTGTTGTTCTTGCTGAGGACCTCAGTTTAGTTCCCAGAACCCACTTGCTAGCACACACTCACCTATAACTCCAGCTCCAGGGGATTAGTACTCTTTTCTGACCTTCAGGTAAACATGTGGTCATGTGCATATACATACACACAGGCAAAGCAATCATACACATGAAATGACATGATAAACACTTTTTCCTAGACAGGGTTTCTCTGTGTAGTCCTGACAGTCCTGGAACTCACTCTGTAGACCAGGCTGGCCTCAAACTCACAGAGATCTGCCTGCCTCTGCCTCCCGAGTGCTGGCTTTAAAGGTGTGTGCACCACCACCTGGCCTAAATTAGCTTTTTAAAGGACCATGTTCTAGCTTTCCTTTCTGTTGCTATGACAGAACACTCAGGTCAAAAGCAGCCTAGGCATCAAAGGCCTTATTTGGTTTATACTTCCATATCACTGTCCATCATTGAGGGAAATTGGAGCAGGAACACAAAAGCAGAAACCGTGGAGATGCTGTTTACTGGCTCCTTAGCTCATGCTTAGTAAACTTCCTTCCACAGTCCAGGACTACCTGCCTACAAACCAGAAAGCCCACAGTAGTCTGCACTCTCCTATAATAATTAAACAAATCATACTAACACAGTCCCTCACAGGCATGTCCACAGAATATGATAAATGCAGTTACTCGGTTGGAACTTGTTTCCAGGGGATTCTATGTCTTGTCAAGTTGACAGCTAATGATAACTAGAGATCAGACAGGATCCCACTGTGTATCTCAGGCTAGCTTCAAATTGGCAGCATTCTCCCTGTCGTGGCCTCCTCTGCCTTCCGAGTGCTGATATTAGCAGGTGCAGGCCGCCATTGCTAGTGACCTCTATGTGTCTCCGGATTCTTGGCATCTTGCCCAAAGAATTGAAAAAGCACACACAAAAAGCAGCATAACGAAGGATTTTATTCAGAGGCAGAATGAAAATATCATGTGGATACTCCTTGAGGCATCTGCATTCGGAGCACCTGGTTACTATTTGGGACTTTCTTTTATGGGTCCAGGAGGGGTAGCAGTTGGTTGTTAGGAGGCAGGACATGGGTGTTTTCCTGTTTGACTGACATACGTGGATTTGTAGGCATTTGTTTTCTGCATGTGTTCTTTCCAAAATGCATTTCAATGTCTGTTCAATCATGCGGAGGTGTCAGATGCCAAATAAGAATTCACTCAGAGGACACAGGTTATCTTACTATGTATGCACCCCAAACCAGTTCTGACTGGATCAGTTGTTGCCACCAATATTACAAGATGTGTTTGGTCACAAAAAGGGAACTACTAAGGGTTGCTAGGGAGCTCTAGGTCAGAATGATCAATTGTGTGGAAAGTGCTCTGTGTGTACTTGTAGCTTGATGCAGGTCCCAGATTACTAAGTATTTTGTTGGGAGAGGGATGTGTGTATAGCACAAGTCACATGGAGTCCCAGGTTATTAAGTTTTCCCTGTGCTTACATGCCTTCCCATGGCTAAGGAGAGGACATTTTGTAGGAAGAGTACATTAGGAGATTGGATCTTGCAGTTTATGAATTAATGTGTACTGGCATCAAGAAATCCTGTAATAAAGAAACTGGATTGGCTTTGACCTACTTAATGTTAGCCATAATTAATTTGCTATCCTTGAAATCTATCCATCTGAAATGTCTGTTCACCCTACATGGGCCACTTACAACCAACCAAGCAAATATTTTCACCCAGATCTGAGTGATCCGGTGAGACCCAAAGGCAGCTGCATCACTCATAAATCCCACCCTAGAATCAGGAACATCTCAGAAAAACCACATCACTGAACCACATTGTCCAACTCGTAGACCGAACCACCATGATTCCTGACTCCCTTGGGGAGGGGACTTAGGAATCTTGTTTTTTCCTGAACTCCCTGAGTCCTATAAGCTACACTCTCCTCTCTCCATCAGAAATGTTTCTATTTGAGGAAAAAAACTACATGATATACTTTCCAGGTGTCATTCTTTCATTATCATAACATCTTAAACTGAAAAAAAACAATTATAATTTAAGGGAAAGAGTGCTTATTTTTGCTGCCCACAGTAACCACCTCATGTTTAGTGCATCTATCCTTGATAACAGAGCACAGTAAACTAGAAGCGAGCATGACCAGACACATACAGTTTCCTCAAGCCCTTCTAAACCACCAAGTCAAAACCACAGACAACTGGAAGTCTTACAGCTGGTTACTGTTGACTGAGATGTCACAGTTAACTGGTATCCCTGCTACTTCAAGGAAAGTACAGTTAAAAATCTTCTAACATATCATATAAAGTACAAAGTGCTTACTGCCTTTGGATCAAGTGACACCCTTCAGAGATACTGCAGCAGGGCAACTTGAAATAAGAGTGATTGGAATGCATAAAAGGTCAAATCTTATGGATACCATTTAAACATGGCAATTCCCCCTTAGGGAAGCATTGACCCTTTCTGAGCTTCAGTTTACTTATCAACACAGTGGGTAATTGTTAATAACTATCTAAGTTAAAACTATACTATGATCTCACATTTGCTGTGCTTTTAAACCCACAACTAATAAGTTGATGCTGAATTTTGAAAAACCTCTGAAAACTTTAGACTGAGATTCACATTAGACATTGTTTTTTAAAAGAATTGTATTATTTAATGTCATCAAGTATTAGCAGAGAGGAGAAAAGCAGCAGAGAATACATTACACATAAACAAAATTCTAAACAGATGCACTGGGATGTATCCCACAAGGCATCTGCAGATCTTTAGAGACACAAAACAATTCACTGAAACTTTTGTGCAAATTGAAAATCACTTCCAGAGCAATGTGTTGAAAGGATACAGATCGTTTATTCATGCTGCACACTGATGGAGTCCCACAGATCACTTTTATTATACAAATGGCCCTTCGGTGATTAAGGCTGTCTCTGACATATGGATGGAAAAGGAATAAAAGGGAGAGAATAAGAAATGCAACCTACTCTGCTAGACAGATTGCATGTATTCAATAACAAGGAAAATGGTGTATGTGTTATCATATTAAAAAATAAAATATATTGGGAGCTGCTTGAATTTCCTTCCTCCATAATGAGAGGTACAGATGAGATTGTTCACTCCTAGTAATTTCATCAGCACACCATCAATGAGGCTAGAGTAAATGGTAGATATTACTCTTGCCCAAGCATGAATAGGACATTATTTCACTATTATTTCCGCAAACACAACTAGGACAACTAATGCCAATTCTAAACTGTGTGTCAGAGCTCCATAAGGATAAAAGCCCCGCAGAGTTGCAGTTTTTGGTGGTAGCTACAATATACCCATCAGTTCTGGACATTGTCAAAGACGTAAGAAAAGGCAGACAGGACCTGGGAGACTCTGGGAAGCTAGCTGACTTATGGGCAGGAGCTCTTAGGAGAAATAGGCAAGAGTCCAGCAAAATCCACACAAGAAAAGCTGGGCAGAGCTGGCCCCTGGTCCCTGGCCCCTGGCTCCTCAGCCTCACTACTCCATGAAGCTTTTGAAATATAGATAAAACCTTTCAGATGATTTTCTTAGAGATCTTTCCCTGTGACTTTATTCTGACAAGATTAGGAGGATAAATATCATCCTGGTTGAGTGGCTTTGACCTTTGAGCTTGAAATTCAGATTTGATATAAAAGTGGCTTAGGTTGATGAGACAAATTTTTGTTTTCAAGTATAAGTTGAACTTAGTTTAGAAGTTTAAGGTTCTAAAATGTGTGCAGAGAAGCTTCCTAAAAAGTCAGGTGGAACATTTTCCTCCTTAAAAAGCTTCTGGGGGCCTCGAGAGATGGCTCAAAAGTTAAGAGCTGCTCTTCCAAAGGACCCAAGTTCAAATCACAGCACCCACATGGCAGTTCACAGCTGTCTGTAATTGCCAGGCATGGCAGTGCATGCCTTTAATCCCAGTACTAGGGAGATAGAGGCAGACAGATCTCTGAGAGTTCAAGGTTAGCCTGGTCTACAGAGTGAGTTCCAGGATAGCCAGGGCTACAGAGAGAACCCCTATCTCCAAACACAAAACAAAATAAAAGCTCCTGGAATTGCCCCTAGAGGCAGTGTAGATGTGGCTACTGTGTTACATGTGCATCAGTAGGTGGCAAAGAGGAAAGAGTCTATCTCTATATTCAGTGTTCTGACCTATGATCATCTGAATGAATAGTAGCCTAACATTCCCTGAAAAAGACAAGCCTGAGACCACTACCAGTTCGGTGCTAGGTGGCCCAGACAGGGAGCTAGCCTGTGACAACTACCTGTCCAGCACCAGGCAAACACAAGATGGGCTCCCAGGACAGCAAGCAAGTCATAGAAGAACCTTACCTAATACCACAGACCCAAGGTAGATGACCACTTTGGAGAGCTGGGCAAGGAGTGACCCCAAGACAACCACCAGACTGGTACCATGGGGCCTGGACAAGGAGCTAGCTTGAGATGAACACCAGTCCGGTGCCACACAAGTCTGGGAGTTAGACCATAGTAAAGATGACCCCTGCCAGATGCCATAATGCACAGTGCACAAGTGGGGCATAGCACTCCTGAGACCACTCCTGAGACGAGGCCAGATGAAGAGATACTGGGCACCATTAAGAGGAGCAAGTAACTGGTGGAGAAATGGAAGAGAAAGAGAAATGGAATTATGTAGGCACAATGAAGAGAGGCAGAACTGGAGAACCCGAGGACAGTAAGGAACAACCTGATGTGAGTAATCTATGAGGCCACCTAAGAATAAGGTTCTGGTCTCTTCTAACAACAGGAGACATATCTGGGTGCATGACCCTCCAGCAACAGGGATCTGTTACTACCAAAAGTCAGGTGGACATCCCTGTTCTGGGTTGCCACCCAGGGATATGGTGATGGCTGAGGACTATGCAGAACTGGCCCACCCCCCAAATGAACATCATGAAAGAAATAGCCCTAGAGGCATGAGAGCAAGAGAGCTGACCCTGCCCCTAGCCAGCTACAGTACTCAGGAGAGCAGGCCCTGCATGTTTTGAGAGTTGCAAGTGAGCGGACCCCAAGGATGTGAACTTGGGAGAGCTGGCCCTACCACTCATCTCCCTGTGGTGTCATGGACAAGGGAGAGATACCCTCCTTTTCCTCACTTCTCATCATCCATAGTAGGTAGGAGACTCGACCCTGGGGCCATGAGAGCAGGAGAGCTGTCCCTGTCCTTCACCAGCTGCAGCACTCAGGAGAGCAGCCCTGCCCCTCACCTGGGCAGGCAGCACAGTAGAGCTGGCCCTAGATGTGGGGGTTGTGGGTGAGCCAGCCCCAAGGGTGTGAGTGTGGGAGAGTCAGTCCTGCCTTTTGTCTGCTTTGCAGAGGTGTTGGTGAAGGAGAGATCCCCTCCACTCTCTTTTGCCCTCATCACAGGCAGCAGGCAGGAAAGTTGGCTGTGCTGGGATTATGAAAGCAGGAGACTGGCCCAGCCCCTTACTTGCTGCAGCCCTGGTGTTGCACACAGTACACAGTATAGGCCCTTCACTGTACTTAGATAGTACAGTAGAACTGGCCCTGGATGTGGGGGTTGCAGGTCCAGAACCAGGGCTTTGAATTGACCAACCCCAACCTTATAGATGAACCTCTGGAGTAGGTGAAGAGGCCAGTTCCATAGATTCAAAAACTAAAGGATCTCCATGGCACAGGGCAACAACAAGATATCTGAGAGGAGTCCCAGTGAGATTCCAGCATTGACAAAGCAGCAGAAGCCAGAGGCCTCCTAACAGACCAAGGAGTCATTATAATGAACATTTGCAAGCAAAAAAAAAAAAAGTGGACAAAGGGGAATATTGTCAAATATTGACAAAGGGAACACACTGAGACACACTATGGCTTCCACAATCAGATTTTTTTTAATGTTGAGAGAGGTTACAAGGATGAAGGGTGAGGCTTTTCCTACATAGGGATCGGAAGGGTAGATCTGAGGGGAAGAGGAAGATGAGTGGGAACAGGGTGCATGATGTGAAATTCACAAAATAAAAAAAAATTTTTAAACGATTAAAAAAATATGAGAACACACTCCAGCCAGGGAAGTAGGTAGGCTAACTTCAGATCTTTACCTCTCCCTCCTCTAAATCCAATCACATCTCCAGCTCTACAGCAGGCCGTTACAGGCCCCCTGACTTCTCTGCACAACTACCTCCATGATGGAAGTACCAACCAGGCTACAAAGCTCAGTATGTAAACAGTACCACCTGACAAAACTCTAAAGCCTAAACCATCAAAGTCCATATTCTGAGAAAGTCTCTAAATGTACTAACCTTGCTCTTTTTGGCTTCTATAGTTCTGCCTCTAGCTAACTTGTTAACTGAAGTATGTCAACCCAGAACATGGTTTTGGTGCTTAAAAGCTCACCTAAGAGAGGCTTTTCCTACATAGGGATCCCAAACACCCAGTGTAGTCATTGGCCAACTAATAAAGACTATCTATTGGATTAAAAAATTCTTCTGTAATTCCTAATGCGTTGATCTAATGTTAATTCTGAGTTTGTTCTGATACAAATGAATATGGTACACATTTCGGTTAATTTCTTAAGCTGTTGGTTATTTGGCTCAATAATGAAATGGACAAGTGGTTTACTACATTGGGGTAAAAAGAGATGAAAGCAAGAAAATCTTATTAGAAGACATACTATTGAATTATTTTGTCTTAATTATTTTAAAGAGGGAAGTGAAACGTCAGTAGGTGATTTCCCAATTATGTCATGAAGAAAGTATCAATACTGAAAGAAAGACTTTTAACTTTAAAAAATGGGTAAGTTTTTCTAAGCATGTAAATTGTACTTATTAGAGTAGATATCAATCAATTAATAAGGGTCCATTTTATGGCCACACTCATGCTAAGGAAGGTTGTGAGATCAGATAATAGCACAGGCTGTGTTAAGGAGAAAACCTATAATCTAAGCCTCACCTTAGCTGAGGCATTAATGAACTTAACTTAATTCATCTTTCTGAGCCTAAATGTCTATTTTTTACAATAAACATAAGGCCTACTTAATAGCCTTGTGGAAAAGAATTCAATTTATTTGTGTAAAATAACACAAAATTGCTGGAAATCATCAACAGACAAACAAATTGTGCCACGTTCTCCCAATGGAATGCTCTGCATTAGTTACTCACTGAATTTTATTAGTTACTCATTCTCCCTCATTGCTCTGACAACTTTCCTGAGAGGGTCAACTTAATGAGGAAGGACCTATTTCCACTCACACTGTAAGAGGGTTCAGCCCATAACAGAGGGACAGCATGGTGGAAAACATCTCCATGGAAATGGAAATGTGTGGCTGGCACTCCTCAGTAGAACAGGAAGCAGGAACTACAGAAGAAAGTGGGTCAAGCTATAGACCTCAAGGACCCCTTCCTCATTAAGGTTCCACTTTCTACAGGTTGAAAGTCCCTGAAATCAGTGACCAGCTGGGGAGCAAGTGTTCAGACAGAACTTGTATCCAAGCACTTGGGAAGCAAAGGCAGAGGCAGACAGATCTCTAAGTTTGAGGCCAGTCTGTTCTATAGAGCAAGTTCCAGGACAGCCAAGGATATATTCAGAAACCCTATCCAAAAAATAAAAACAAAACTTAAGTTGAGATTCAAGGCAATTTCTCAACTGTGAGTTCTGCACTGGCAATGGGGGATGGAATATTCACTGGTACAGAATATACCTCTTCATTCTCAATGGAAGTAATGTGAAATCAGTAAGTCAAGATGTAACCGAAGCAAGACTGAAAGCCTGCAGGGCAAACACAGCCCCTTAGCTTTGTTTCTGGCATCTTGGGCTTGTGATGACATGGCAATGGGCTCCTGCAGCCCCACTTTTCTTCCTTTGTTGTCTGCAGCCTCCATGGCCTCTCTTCCTCTTGGTCAGACTTCACTTAATGGCCTCCAACTCTCCTTGGAAAAAGTCCTATGTACCTGGAATCTCTAATACCCTGAGGTCTCTACTAAGTCTTAGGACTCATCTTCACACTTGTCCCTAGAAGACAAATTTTAAAGAATACTAAATGGAAAGGCTCAGAGTAAAGCCCACACAATGCATAGATCTTTGATGTTGAGGGTGTTAGCCAGCAAACACCCCATTGTTATATATGTGATTTGGCTTCTGTTTCTGTCACTTAAAATAGAGTGAATACTGAATAATACATCTAGTAACCAGAGGGACTAATGCTTTCTGTCCTTGCCTCATGAGTTAGCCATGTAAACAGCTCTTATCAGGAGACTACAAGGAAAGGCCAATGCTAATTCCCAAATTTTGCCTTTCAGACTGAGACTAGCTTTTCTGTTACCTCTTTTTATTTTAGATTGGAAATAAACTTGTATGTTGAGTTATAATCAAGTGTATAAAAAATGTCTGACATCCCTGCATTACTACTTGTTTGTCGTTCAGATTGGTTTTCTTTTGGTTAGCAAACGACACCCTTGCACAGACTGCTGGCACATAATCACACAGGGCAACAGCTAATCCTAGGTTGCTCCCCTCAAAGACTATGTTTTTCCCTCAGACATGGCACAATCACATAAATTTTATTTATCATTTTATCAAAGAGAAGGCAATCTTAATGGCAGATGATATAAAAATGACTTCCTGCGGAAGTTGAGCTCACATACATCCTGATCCTTTACTAAATGACATGGATAGCAGGACCATTAACTGCTTGGAGACATTTCAAATTGACATTTGCCATTTCATGTGGAATATTGGAATAGCACTTCCTTGGCTTGGCTAAAGTCAAACTAATGATGTGAAGATTACTATTTTAATTCATTTAATGATTGCATGATAATTTAAAGCTCTTTGCTTCCCTTTAGTCCACAAAAAGATGAGATAGATAACACAACATGTAAAAGTAGGTTTGTGCAATAATATCTAGGGTTTTAAGATGGAATTTTGACAGAGTGAAGAGTTATATCCAGTGATATTAAACTTCAAAAAAGTGGGAGTTGGGACAGCAAGATGGCTCAGTTGGTAAAAGCACTTGCTACTAACCCTGATGACCTCCTGAGTTTGACCCCTGGATTCCAAGTGGTGGAAGGAAAGACCTCTATATATTGTCCTCTGAATCCCAAAAGCACATTATGGCACATTTGTGTCCACATGCATGCACTGATATGTGCACATGCACATTAAATAAGTAAACAGTGTTGAGGAGGAAGTAAAAATATTAAGTGTTAAAGAAATTCTACTTTAGTCAAATGTTTATCAATAATTCTCAATCAAAAAGTCATTTTTCTCTTCTTCACCCCACCCATATAAAGTAGAGGGCAATATCTGGAAACAACAATCTGGAAAGAAGGGGACATTTACCATTGCATACAGGTAGGTAGGCAGAGGCAAGCCATACTAGTAAGCATCCAGGAACATACAGGATAACAAATAATTACATAAACAACAACAGTGTTAAGGCAAAAAAAAAAAAAAAAGGTAACATAAGAAGCTGCTATCAAATGCTCCCCCTTTCATACCACTTTGTGGCTGTACCATGTAGGAGATAAGAGGACCATCTCTGGACTGGACTTTGGGTCTTCACATCCACCTATTGGGTATCGTGTTGTGTGGAGCTAGGGAGTCGGTCAGGAGAAAGAGTGGAGTCAAGAAATGCCCAAACCTCAGAAATCTCACACTAAGATTGGCAGGAGTAGGGCCACTCCCTCCCTGCCCCAATGTGCCCTGTGGCCTCACCCTTACCCTCATGAGAAGGTCATGTAGCCTGGAAGCCAGGTTAAACTTCCTTTCCCTTTATAAGGTAATGTCTAGCAGCACCTACAATTTTTCCTTATGAAAACAAGGCACCATGGCCCCAGCCAATGATGTACACTCACCCTGATAGCCTTTGTTCCCTCAGTTAAACAAGCTGACTCATTGAAGCCTTCTCCTGAGAAGTCTGTTTCTTGAGCATTCTCTGCATGCTGAGATCCTGCATTGTGCCCACACACCCCGGCTAACTGC
>CAJQZJ010001896.1:12942919-12960054 GCA_907164525.1 Lophiomys imhausi
CTAACTGCATGCTGAGATCCTGCATTGTGCCCACACACCCCGGCTAAGCTTCACTCCCTCCAGTCTTTCCTGGTGCTCAATAAGCCTTGGATACCCTGAGGGGGAAGAAGACATGGGATGGCAGTGCTGACTTTCTATATAGTTTTCTTCTGATCTTGTAACAGAACAATAGCATTCATCATGGAATCCCTTTTGAGAAATGAATGAACTACACACTCCTGGGAAAAGTGTTTCACAAACACCTCCACACAGTACAGACCCAACCAACACAATCCAGTGGTGGCCATGCTTATTACTACATGTTGAATCTTCTTCGGGCACCTTCCTTCTACTTTTTGTTTGAAGCAGAGTCTCTTCTTGGTCTTGAAATTTCACTAAGTAGGATAGGCCTGCTGGCCAGTGAACGTCCAGGGACCTATGTGTGTGTCTCTGGTCCTGATCTGCCCATCACCAGGAATACGTCATCATGCTCACCATTTTACACGGGTTCTAGGGATGGAATTTAGGTCCCCATGCTTGCCAGGCAAGTACTTTACCAACTGAGCCGGCTCTCAAGACCCTCCATCCTAGTTTTGAACTTCAGTTAACACTCACCTTCTCCTATTCTTTTCTGCATCTTTGAATCCCATGAGCTACAAGGAAAATTGTAAGTGGTTGACCAGAAAGAATGAATTGAAAGGGCTGGAGGGCAGTTCTCTTCAATGGCTTTGCCTTTGTCTGGTTTGCCTTTAATAAAGTTTTTTTTCTTTGACACTGTTTATATTTTCTTTCTTTCATATACATATGTTTTATTTTTCATTTCCTTTAGATGGAAAATATCTTATTGCCACAATCCCCAGGACTCCTACTTAGGCCATGTTATTGGTTTCATTTCTGTTGCTATGACAAATACCGTGACCAAAAGCAACTAGAGGAGGACAGGGGTTTGCTTGGCTTACAACTCCAGGTTACAATCCATCCTTGCAAGGCAAGCATAGAGACTCAAGTTTCAAACACCTGAACCTATCACATTCACAGCCAAGCGCAGAGAGAAACTAATGCACCTATGCTGTCGGCTTACTCTCTTAGCATTCAGCTGGCTTACTCCACCCTTATATAGTCCAAAGACCCCTGCCTAGGGAATATAATGTCACTCACCGTGATCTGGGTCAATTAACAACTGAGACAATTCTCCACTATATGCCCACAACCAAATCTGGGCTAAGCAATCTCTCCTCGGGCGATTCCAGTCTGAGTCAGGCTGACAGCTGAAGCTAACCAATCCTGCACGCTTACTTTACTCATGTCACTTTTCTTGCTTTTGTCTCGGACAGGCTGACTTTGTAGATGCCGAAGGAGGTCAAAAGTAGAGGACATGTCTGTGAGTAGGGTTTAGCGAGGCATTGCCATAGTGGCTCTCAAAGACAGAGAAACCAAAGCTATGCAGGCCTGTTCTGAGAAAAGGGGTCGTACGGTCCAGATGAGGCAAATAACCCATGAAACAAATTTGGGCAAAAAGGGTTGGAAAGGCATATTTATACAGCAGGTGCAATAGTGTAATAACCAGAAGAAACAGGAGAAAGAACTCACTGTAACTTAACAGTAATGAGAACCATGGAGCTCTTTGAGGTAGGACTTGGAGGTGACAAGATAAAAAAGAGTCTTTTGAGTCCTTAAAAATAGTTTATAGGGAATGGAGTGATGGCTTAGCGGTTAAGAGTACATGCTGCTCTTGCAGAGGACCAGAATTCAGTTTCCTGAACTCATGCAAGGTGACTCCTTAGTACCTGTAACCCAAGCTCCAGGGAATCCAGAACCCACTTCTGGCCTCCATAGGGATCTACACACACACACACACACACATCTTTTTAAAAAACTTAACATTTGTTTTTTCTATCTTTCAAACAGGGTCTCATGCAGACCAGACTGACTTGAAAGTCACTGTGCAGCAGAAGATGGTCTTGAAGTGCCAACCCTCCTGTGTCTAATTCCTGAGTTCTGGGGTTATAACATGTACTACTAATCTTGGTTTATGCAGTGGTGGGGATCAGACCTGGGCTCCATGCATGCTAGGCACGTACTCTACCAACTAAGCCACAGCAGCAGCTCCTGAGTTGACAGACATGTATCAATGAGTATTTATTATAGAATTTCAAAAGAGAAATTAAAAAGCCTTTACATTAGAGTTATTAGTCTTCAACAGGAGGCTAATAGATGGGGATTAGAGTGATGGTTCAGCAGTTAAGAGAACTGGTTTCTCTCCCAGAGGACCAATGTTCAATTGCTAGCACCCACATGGTAGCTCACAACTACCTGTAACTCCAGTTCCTAAAGATCTGATGCCCTCACACAGACATACAAGCAGCCAAAACACCTATGCAGTTAAAATTAAAATAAAATATATATATATACACACGTTTATTTTGGTTTGCTTTAGTTTGTGTTTGTTTTTGTTTTTGAGGCAAGGTCTCATGTAGCCCAGGGTGACTTCTAACTTGCTGTGTGCCTGCAATAGCCTGGAACTCCTGGTTCTCTTGCTACCACATTCCCAACATTTGGGAAGCAGAGGCAGGTGGATTTCTGAGTTCAAAGACCAACCTGTTTGACAGAGCAAGTTCCAGGATAGTCAGAACTGCACAGGGCAACCCTGCCTCAACAAAACAAAAGAAAAACAAAAACAAGCAAGAGCCAGGATTACAGGTGCACCTCACCACACCTGGTGACATCGTCAAAATCAGTTGTCAATTTGACAAAACCTAGAGTCACCTGGGAAGAAGGAGCCTCAACTGGAGAATTGCCAAGATCTGATTGGCCCATAGCCATATCTGTGAGGCATTGTTTGAAAATGGCAATTGATGTAGGAGAGCCCAGCCCATCGCAGATGATACCTTCGCTAGCCAATCGAGTATGAGCTGTATAAGAAAGATAATCGAGTTGGGCTTTGGTGGCACATGCCTTTAATCCCAACACTCAGGAGGCAGAGGCAGGCGGCTCTCTGTGAGTTCTAGGCCAGCCTGGTCTACAGAGCTAGTTCCAGGACAGCTAGAGCTACACAAAGAAACCCTGTCTCAAAAAACCAAAAAAAAAAAAAATTAAGCATTAAAAATTAAGAAGAAGGAAAGAAAAAAAGAAAGAAAGATAACTAAGCAACCAAGGTAGCGAGCCAATAAACAGCGTTCCCTCCATGGTTTCTGCTATGGTTCATGTTTGAGTGCCTGCCCTGGCTTTACTAAATGTGGACTATGACTTGTAAGTGTAAATAAATGCTTTTCTCCCCAAGTTGCTTTTGGTCATGGTGTTTATTACAGTAGAATGCAAACTATGACACTTGGCTTCACACATACTTTTTAAAGCCAAACTTATAGTCATCTGTAAAATCTTTGGCTTGTATTTAAAGTTTGACAAATCATCAGTGTTTCCCTACAGGAGGTCTTTAAGTTATTATATTTGGTATAAATGTAAACGAAAACAAGAATCTATTTTCGTTGAAACATTTTTTTTTATATTTGAAAGAAACAACTAAAACACAGGCTAAATGTGATGGCACATGCCTAACACACTGCAGTTGGGAAGAGAACACAAGAAAGCTGCAGGTCTGAGGCCAGCTTGGGCTACATAAGGAGATGCTGTCTCAAACAAACAAAGAAATCTCAAACAAAACAAAATCTCACTAAACATGAAAAAATATTCTTGACTTCCTAAATATCCATTGAGCATGTGCTGTGTGCCAAACACTGTACCCTATGCAGTGGGAATCTAGCAGCTGGCAAAATAGACAGAATATTTACGCTCACTGAGTGTACTCTAGTGAATTTATATTCTGGTGCAGATGTTACACATTTTTCATTGTATGGTCCATGTCACAGTGACTCATCCCTACCTGGTAAACAACCATAGGCAGCACAAGAACAAATAGTCATGCCAGAGTTCCAATAAAACTTTATTTACAAAGACTACACTGATACAGATACGTATAAAAAAATGTTACATAGGCACTGGGTTGTATCGGGGTTGTAGGACACATGCTTAGCACACATAAAGTCTAGGTTCAATTCCCCGGATACAAGGTAGGTGGGTAGGTAGGTAGGTGCTGACTTTTCAACCAAACTGTGCAGATCTTGTCTGCTGGATCTGGGATCTAAGGACCTAAAAGAATGGGGTGGACTACTGTGTAATGCTGTAGACAATCTTCAGTTTCAGTATACTTTTATACAAGAAATTAATAAAGGAAGCAATGATCTAAGCAAGGTTGATTGAGTTCAGGAAAACATGGTCAGAAAAACATGTAAATACCAGTAAACACATACTTAATATGAACAGAACAGCCTTTTCCCAGAACTTTCTCAGGACAGACCAATTTAAACACAACTGCTTGGCACATACTGTAGATTATCTGAGAAGGCACAAAAAGACAAGGTAGGAAGGGCATATTCAGACTCATGATACATGGACCAGATTGGTTTCTACAGCTATGATCGGATGTACAATAATAAGCATATCTTATAATATGAATATAAATATTTAACACAGGAGACATGAAATCATCTCCAAGAACAATCCAGGAAACAAAATGCTCCTGAGGTAGAAGGCCCTCTGCCTTTTTCTTTTTCTTTCTTTTTTTTTTTTTTTTTTTCCTAATGGGAGCCTCTCTCACAGTTCTCCAAGGCAGTGTTCACGATGCAGCATTCTTTTGAATGTGTTCTGACAGGAGGTAGGCAGGAAGGTAGATAAGTGTATGCATGGTAGACTGATAGTTTCTTGAACTATTAAGAGTGATTAATCACCTCCAGAAAGGTAAAAAATATTACCAGTGTGTAGATTACCTTTTATGGTGTATTTGTATGTGTTTTGGTGCCACTCAAAGTTCTAATGTATTTTCCATTAGTTATTCACTAACTATATCATGCTGCAATTAATGTCTTTGAATGAATATCTTTTGATGTGTGTGTGTATGGATGTATATGCAGGTGCATTTACCTATGCAGGTGCATATGGAAGTCAGAGTGTACACCAGCTGTTCCCTATCATTCTCCAACTCATTTGTTGAGAGCAAGTCTCTCACTAAGCCTGGAACTTGGCATTTCAGCTAGGCTGGTTAGCTAGCCTAGCAAGCCTCCAGATCTGCCTGCAGCCATCCTCTCCAGCACTGGAGTTCAGATGTGAGTCATGGCACCTGGTTTTTACGTGGGTGTTGGGGATCAGAACTTGGGTCCTTAGGCTTGCAGAGCAAGCACTTTGTGTCATTTTTTAGTTATTCCTCCGCTCCTGAATGAATTTTATTTACTCTGAATTTAAAGATTTTTAAAAACTCCTTAGAAATGAAATTATTAGACAGAGGACTTAAAAGTTTCAAGGCTACACACACACACACACACACACACACACACACATCAAAGTGACTTCAATAAGAACATGACAATGTTATGCTTCCACCAAAAAAATAGAAGAACAGTGTAGTCCATCACCCTCCCAATTGTATCCACATTTAAATTTTTTACTTTATTTATTTGTTTTTGTGCTTTTGTATTAATTGGAGATCATTATATACCAGCAGTCCTCAACCGGTTGGTCATGACCCTTTGGAGGTTACATATCAGATATTTCCATTATGATTTATAACTGTAGCAAAATTACAGTTATGAAGTACAACAAAATAATTTTATGGTCCAGGGTCACCACAACATGAGGAACTAACTATATTAAAGAGTTGCAGCATTAAGGTTGCGAACCTCGGGTATACAGTGGTATACAATTCATGACATTCTTGAATAGGCAAGAGGAAAGTCTGTGGGAATGATTCTCTCCTTCCACTCTGTGGATTCTGGAGATAGAACTCAGACTGTCTGGCTTAGCAGCAAGTGCCCCTACCCATGAGACATCTTGCCAGCCCTAAAATTTTATTTTTAAATGTGTCAAGTTTTATTTTGTATTAATTATATTTTTAGAGTTAGTGTTCTATGTAGTGTAGGCTAGCTTGGGACTCACTCTGTAGACCAGGCTAAACTCCAATTTACCTTAGCCTCAAGTGCTGGAGCTACAGGCACATGCCACAAGGCCAGTTTTTGTTTTCCTTTTTACAGGGAATATTTTCATTTTATTTTGCATTTCATCGATATAATTAGTGGAGATAACTAATTTTTTTCTTCTTTTGTGACTATTTTCACCTCTTTTCCCTGAGTTACTTACTCATGCTTTTTTATTGGGGCATTAATATTTATTGCATTAAGCTATTGAGCTATAGTTATGCCATATCATGAAAGTATTTCTATAAATACTTTAGGTGCTAAAGCTATCTTGGGTAAAACCGGTCTTTGGACCAGCCCTAAATTCCTATACAATGTGACCCTAAGCTAAAGTTAACTGCCTGACCATTATCTGTTATCTCTACGATTCTGTAAACAACACTCTTTCCATGTATGTCACAATTGCTTATTTTGCCCTTAAAAACACAAAGCAACTGGAGGTCCAGTTCCTTCCTGCTAATCTGTTTTGAAGAGTCCTGCTGATAGTTAATACAGAGAGACTCCATCGACTTATTCAGGCCTCACTGGAGTTTTTCTCTTCAGGAACCCTATAACATTATAAGATCTCTGGGTATTTAATACTTCCATGTAAAAATCTCCATCTCCTTCTATCCATTCTTCCTCTTCCCCCTGCTCCCTTTCTTCCTTCTGTGCTGAGAATGGAACCCAGGCCCTTCCAGAAGGTGACCAGCATCTTGTAGTCAGCTACTCTTCCACAAACTCCTTTACTCTAAATTTCCTCTTGTTTTCCCTTTCCTAACCTTCACTATTTTGGAAACTGTCAATGCAACAACAACAAATGAAACAAAACAAGCAAAAAACAAGCTCTTATCTCCTGTTATGTTTGTGTATTTTGTTTTGTTTTGTTGAGACAGGGTCTCTCAACATAACCCTGGCTGTCCTGGAACTCACTACATAGACAGGCTGGCCTCAAATGCACAGAGCTCTGCCTGCCTCTGCCTCTTGAGTGCTGGGATTAAAGGTGTGCAGTATCATGCTCAGAACAACTCTCATCTTGAAGAGAATAGATAATTTATTCTGGAGGTATTTTGAGTGACCATGGCTTGGAAACACAGATTTATGTTACCCCAAATTCCATATTCTGACATGGAAAAAGTTTCATAGAGTTGTATAGTTTTATAGAACAGAGAAAGTAATAAATCAAGGCAAGTTTAAGATGCATTGGTGGGTACATCAGAGAGGTAGGTATAACAAGATAGGGCCTCAGATGCTATCTGATTGTTATGGGACAGGATTTGCCATACACTGACCACTCGAACACAAGGTTCAGATTGATGGACGTTTACTGAATGTTGTACAAAGACTGACCAATCAGGGATCATGTCTGGATTCGGGAACCAAGACTGGGATCCCGAGCCATTCTCAGAGTGAGTTTTTAAAGGGAAAAATCATAACCAAGTAGGAAAAATCAATTCTACTCCAGGTACATTGTGCCTAGGTAGCTAGACAAAGCATTTTAAGCTGATTGGCTGGGAATTAGGGTAGGGGAAACTTGGGGGCTTTCCAGTTCCTCATTATTCTGGGAGAAAGGCACATAGCTGGGCATTGTGGGTTTTTTTTTAATCTTAATAATTTATTAAATCATTAAGCGTCAAAAATATATTACCTTGTTTTAACACCTGTGCTTAAATTAGTTTCAGTCACACACATAAATGTAAGACAAATAAAAAGAATATATGCTAATTTTATCAATTAAAAACCAAAACTGTCAAACATGATAAAGCAAATCTCATATATAATGACCATTTGGGTCACTCAGCACATATAATTCAAGGGTTTCTCCTGTTACTCTGTCCAGATTCATAACTAATTTGGCTCAAAGAAGACAATAATTCAACTGTGTCATCACATTTCAATTTCCCTTGTTCTTTATTTTTTAGCATCTCCTCCATCACACATCTTCCTGAGATACCCAAGGAGTGTCCTATGCCTGTGCTCATCTCTTTGAGGGATGTTCTCATCAGACTAGGGCACCATATGATTGACTTCCCTCCCAGTTCTATCCACTTGCTTCAAAAGTACTGTGTGCCTCATATTCTGTTAACTTCTTCATCCCAAATAACTATTCTGATGAAATGAATATTCCAACAAAATACTTTTTATGCTTCCTAGATCATAATTTGCACCTAACAGTTAATCAATACATAACTTTTTATGTGCATGGTGTTTTTTTTCCTTTATTTTTTATTCAAGTTACATCTCAATCGCAGTCCCTTCCCTATTCCCCTCTCCAGTCCCACTCTCCCACCCTCAACCCCCCATCCTCTTCCCTTTTTTTTTAAGTTTAAGGTATATCTTATTTCACCCTACAGTTTCCCCTCTCGGTCCAACAAATGGCTCTTTCTCTTATAATAATAAATACAATACAAAACAACAGAGGTAATTAGGCCACAGTTATGAGGGTTATATGGCTTAGCGTACATTCCCAATGTCCAGTCCATATGTATTTGGTACCTGACTTTTACATTCTACTATCTAACCATCTCCATGAGTTTAAAGTTCTATATCTAACTCAACATTCATACTAACTTGCAACACAATTTTAAAAGTATCTTCTTAGATTTATAACACTCTCTTGACTCCTAAACAACTCAAAATTTAATTATGAGACTCTAGCTATCTGTTCTTCAACCACCTCAGAGACCTGAGAGGGATAAATATATCTGATTTTATAGGAAGTACAGGGCCTGCAGCTTCTAAAACTAAGAAATGACATACCAGTGGCTGCCTGGACAGTTCCCATTTTCTCTCCATACATTACAGCATCAATCTTCAGTCGTTTGGCCCCGTTTCTCTGATGGACATTGATTGTAGAGCAGGGGTTATGAAGGACTTGCCTACCCTGTCTTGGCAGAGGTACGCTGTTGACTTACCTGCTTCCAGGTTTTGTCCTTTTTGGACAGCATTCTGTCTAAAGTTGGAGCAAGGGGCTTTTCCTACCAAGAGATAGGCTTGCGACTAATTCAATCATCTCCCACTGGTATTGTGGTTTTGTTTAAGTAGAATATACATCATTAATTCAAGAAGAACATTCAATAAAAGCCACTCCTATGTCAGGCAGGCAGATCCTGAGAACCTGAATTAGTTTCACCTTATGATCAAGATGGAGACTAAAGGCAAGATGGTTGCAGGTATGCTAAAAAGTAAAGTAGGCCTCAACACAAATGACATTCTTAACTTTTGAGTTGTTGGAAGCTAGCAGTCTGCTAAGTTAATAAATTTCAAAAGTGTTTTATATATTAGTTGCATGATGTTAGGTTTTTGCTTGTTTGTTTTTTGTTTTGGTTTTTTAGAGATAGGGTTTCTCTGTGTAACAAGCTATGGGTGGCTGTCCTTGACTGACTTTGTAGACCTGCCTGGCCTCCAACTCACAGAGATCCTCCTACCTCTGCCTCCCACTGGGATTAAAGCCACCATGCCCAACCTGAAGGATGTTAGTTCTAACACAGATGTGGGCAAGGAACAGCTACTTCAGAAGGTAAAGCTAACCAGAGACATGTGATCAGCTTCAGGAACTGCCACATTCCAACCTTCACTTTTTATGAGGAATTTTTTTGTTCAGTTTCCCCTGTTGATCAAGGATCACATTTTATGCATGTGGGGGGCCTTCCCATTTAGTCAGGATCCACAATGTGGGGGCCACATATTATTTATAAATAGTATAAGCTAACTATGAGGTTCATTCATAGGATCTGATGTAGACAAGGATGAAGAGTAGGCAAGGCAATCATCAATCAAGGAGAGAGGAATATCTGGTTAAGGCCATTAAGAAAGAAATCCCTGGATCATTGAAAAACTATAAGCCTTTGTGGTAGTTTGAATAGGTATGGTCCCCATAGACTCCTGTGTGAAAGCTTGGCTCAGGGGGGTGACACCATAAGGAGGTGTGGCTTTGTTGCACTGGGTGTGGCCTTGTTGGAGAAAGTATGTCATTAGGGGGCAGGCTTTGAAATCTCTTATGCTCAAGCTCCACCTAGTATGGAACACAGTCTCCTCCCTGCTGCCTGCCCATCAAGAGGTAGAACTCTCAGTTGGTTCACTACTCCAGTCTGCCTGGACGCTGCCATGATTCCCACCATGATCATAATGGACTAAGCATCTACAACTGTAAGCCAGCTCCAATTAAATGTTTTCCTTTATGAGAGTTGTAGAAATCATGGTGCTTTTCACAGCAAAGAAATCCTAACTAGGACAGCCATCATGATCTGGATGTTACTCTTCTTCCTTATCTGGTTTGTATCTGACACAACATTTACATGTGCCACCTAATAGGATCACTATACCTAATATTAAGTAATTAAGAGCAGAGTTTGACCTAATGGAGTAAACACAATAGAGAAAAGAAACATGTATTTAAAGTAACCAAACATCTATGTATTTTAACTTAATTTACTTTGTTTCCTCTGTTTTCATAGTTATTCATATTTTATGAGTCACTTTACTTATATTCTAGTGGTTAGAAATGAGACTTTGGAAGGCGTCACTGAAATAAATATTATGTCCTTTCATTAGTGAAGTAAAAATATTGTTCAATTAATATTTTAATATCAGCTAATTATACTATAGGACATCTTAGATAGTAATTAAATCAAGAAGCATTTAAGGAATAGAACATCATGAATGTTGTTATTAGAAATTGATATCTTTTGTATAATTTGATAAGAGTTAATTTAAGTCTTTGAATATCTCTAGCTAGACTAAATAGAATTAAATTTGAAATTTAATTGTAAAACTAATTTTTAAAAAAATCTAAATTGTACTGAATTGACCAGTATTTTGTAGTCGGTTATACTTTGACATCTTCCTTTCCTCTAGTTTCTCTCTGGTTTTCCTCACCTAGTCTTATGGGACTCACTATCCTAAAAACTTGCCTAAAATTATAAAGCCTTAGAAAGGAAAATTACAGGTTTTTTGGATTTTTTTAAAGCTCAATGACAACTTCCCCAAGCAGGTTCTTGGTGATAGTAGCCATACTCTCTGAACCCTTTGGACAGCCATAGTCTCTGATGAGCTCTGATCTTGCCGTTCTGCCTACAGCAGCATCCAGGGTTTCCCCTGTTTCAGCCTGCTGTTGCAGAGATCAGCCTGAGTTACCAGGACTGTGCTTGCATCTCTGGGGAAGCCAAACACAGCTTCTGAAACTGGTCTGCCCCCTGGATTTGGCCCTCAGGGGATTTCTGTTACAACTACATTTGCTTTGCTGGGAGCTCACTGTTAGAGGAGAAGGAGTCTTCTTCTGTCTCTCCAATTCCGTTGTAATTCTAGTCCGCTTTTTGGAAAACATGCACAGCTTCTCCTAGATTCCCAAGTGTTGCTGCCACTAATCTTTTTATGTCTATCAAATAAAAATTAACCAAATAAGTGCTTTCTGTGATGTCTGAGTTTCATTATGTTTCCGTTGAGAACGTCCTGGGTCAGCTATTTTACAGTTTCATGGTGCGGTCCTGGACTGCGGGGATCTTCAGAGCATCCACGCTGCGCTAGACAAGACACAGAAATGGATCCAATTTGGTAATTAAGAAAAACAGACAGGCCAGGCGTGGTGGGGCATGCCTTTAATCCCAGCACTCAGGAGGCACGGAATTCGATGTCAACCTGGTCTACAAAGTGAGTTACAGATATATAGAAACCCTATCTCAGGGAAAGAGAGAGGGGGGGGAGAGAGAGAGAGAGAGAAGAAGAAGAAGAAGAAGAGGAGGAGGAGGAGGAGGAGGAGGAGGAGGAGGAGGAGGAGGAGGAAGAAGAAGAAGAAGAAGAAGAAGAAGAAGAAGAAGAAGAAGAAGAAGAAGAAGAAGAAGACAGAGTGAGTGAGAGAGAGAGAAGGAGGGAGAGAGGAAGAGAAAAAAAACAGAGAGAAGCATAGAAGCATTAGGGTTATATCATTCTTGTGGTGTTTTGGAGGTTGCTGTTTTGACACTTTGTTTATATTTTGTAAGTACCATGTAACTATCAGTGTTAAGCAACTCTCCTCCTCCCTTAGATAAAACACTAATGTAAGCTGACTTGATTGGCTTAGAAGAGAGGTACTATGGTTTCCACAAAGCTCACATGCCCTCTGCCCACTCTGGATGTTATTTGTTTGAGAGGACAACTCCAGCCCTTGGGTACCTAGAGTGCTCTGTCCCTTGGCTTTACTAGGCACAAGGGTATAACTGCCAAACACAAGAGGCAGGCTGCCAGTACATACAACCCTTCAACTACTGAACCCCTCAACAGAGCAATTGTGGAGTGTATTCTAGTAGTTCAGTACTAAACACAATGAATCCATGTCATGTTTTGGTTTTATTGATGTGAAGGGACATCACGACCAAGGCAATTCTTTAAAAGGACAACATTTATTTGGTGTTGGCCCCCAGTTTCAGAGGCTTAGTCCATTATCATCATGGTAAGAAACATGGCAGCATCCAGGCTGGCATGGTGCTAGAGACAGGGCTGAGAGTTCTAATCTTGATCCAGAGGCAGTAAGGAGGAGACTGTCACATTGGTGTATCTTGAGCATATATAACCTCAGAGCCCCACCTCCACAGTGACACACTTCCTCTAACAAGGCCACACCTCCTCCAATAAGGCTAAGCCTCCTAATAGTGCCACTCCCTATGGCTAAGCATTCTATGGGGCCATATATCTATTGAAACCACCACACCCCACTAATCTACCATGGCCTACAATGCCACCTTTTTGTGCTTGCCATCTTTCTTTCCGTTCCCTCACCAGCTACTGGGGATCACTTCCTCAGCAACTAGTACTCCAAACCTTATCTTAAGCTCCATAAAAACCGGATGAAGAAAACAGTTTAATAATGTAGAATTGAATATCCAAATTGGATAGCCTCAGGCTTCCATTGGCTACCAAGGTAGTCACTAAGCATAAGTGTCTGTTCAAACTTTTGTACAAGCCAGGCCTAATGGGTTAGGCCTACAGTCTCAATTAATTGGGAACTTGAGGCAGGAAGATTCTAAGCGCAAAGCCTGCTTAGGCAACTTAACAAGACTCCATTTCAACTAAAAGAGTAAAAAGATGACTGGGGACATAGGTGAGTGGTGGATAAGTTGCTTATCATGCCTTGGGACTTAGATTCACTCTCCAGGCTCAGTGACAGGGCCTGAGGGGGACATAAAACTTAGTGAAAATTAAACACTCATTTCCCTAATTGTTCTAGCTACATTTCAAGTACTTAGAGCTTACATGTGGCTATTAACTTCAGTGGGAGAGTGTTTAGATTGGCTTCCTCAACAATTACCTGAGACTTAGTTTGACTATCTGTATACTTGGGCATTTGGAAGACATATATGTTCAATAATGTAAAGACACTGGCAGAGACAGAGCTCTAATAGTGAAGAAAACTTGCCCCCTTGTTACTGATGATAAAATCCTAAAGGGAGAAGCATACAGAAAGCAAAGGTATTCAGTGTCACCTGTGATGACCTAATGCCAGTCTAGCCCTCAAGGCTCCCTTTCCTTGGAGGGGTTCATTGGAACATAAGCAACAAGAGATCCTCAGTCCAGCAAAAATCAGGGAAGAGACAGAGTAGAGATTTCCCTTTGAGCCTTTCTGCATGCAGCTGCCTGCTATGAAGTATAACTTGATTTTAGAGAACATGGGGTAAGTTAGGGAGGATGGCAGAAGTGTAGTAAGCATGAAAAGAGAAAGGAGAACCAGGTGGCTGCTGCCATTTTCTTCTATTTATGTGGATGCCCACCACCTACAACAAAAAAAGGAGGGGGAAAGTTGCTTTATAAAATGCAGATTCTCTGTGCATCAAACAGACTCAAGAAATTGGAAGCTTTGGAGAGTGGTCCAGACTGATGATGCACAGCTATGTTTAAGAGCCACCAATGAGGATCTGTCTCTTCTCAGGGGACACATGTGATTCTGCTGCTGCTTCTGTGGCCCTGTGACCTGCTGGGGTTATGGTGGAGATTCCTGGAGAGGACAGCAACAAATGCAGTCTAAAGATCTCTGTGACAATAGGCACATACCCACTTGCCAGAAGATGTCACAGAGAGAATCAGAGATGCTCCTGCTAAGAGCCAGTCAAGAACCAGAAACTCAGCCTCTCTGCAGGCGTCAGCTAAACACACACACCTGAACAAGCCCATCTGAGTCCATCATGTATTGCTGACCATCTAAATTATAAGCTAAAAGATTTGGGGATGGATGATCATCCCAAGATATATAGCTAGTGCTTCCACTATTGGCGGGATGCCCAGGTTCAATGACCCATTGATTGCCAGTTGACTGGCAGCAGTGGCTATCCTATGAGCTCAGATTTCATTTTCCTCTAAAGTTACATTCTGGGCGGAAGGAAATTCATGTTCATCGATTATGTTTAAACTCACATGGTGCCCAAGGTACCCCCACACCACAGGAGAAATGGGTTCCTCCAGCCTGATCATTAGGTCCAAGGCCAAATTAAAAGCATGAAAGTTTACCTTTAGTCTGAAAGCCAACTCTGAAAAGATAGGCTCTTACCACTAAGATTTTGTCTTGCTTTCTCTGGAAGGGAGGTTGGCCTCTGCTAGCAGTATGTGGGGCACAATAGTCTGCCTTAGGATGAGTCCTACATGGAGCTTTCTGATGTCTTTCAGGGTATTCTTTCTCCATTTCTGTGTGTCTGGGATTATAGGTTATAACAGCGTTCCCCTATGGCTAGAATATAAAGAGGCCTGATTTCAGGGAGGCATAAATCACACCTGAGCTCAGGGCAGTCATAGCTCTTACATATGGAATGAGTCTGCTCCAAACTGAGCTACGTAGAGAGGTTAAAATAAAGAGTGGGTTTTGAAAATATAGTCTCCAAATTCATATATGTATGCATCACTAATAATTTTATATTGACTATATAATATAAACAACCTTGAGGAATAGTAGGTTATTATAATAGCCAATTTTTCCTGTTTCTCTTTTTTGTTTGTTTGTTTGTTTTGGTTTTTTCCAGACAGGGTTTCTCTGTGTAATAGAGCCCTATCTATGCCTTGGACTTGCTTTGTAGACCAGTCTGGCCTCGAACTCACAAGTGATCTGCCTGCCTCTGCCTCCCGAGTGCTGGGATTACAGGCATGCGGCACGCCCTGCTCCTATTTTTTTTAGAATGTCATGACTAAATAATTTATTACAAGTTAGGGCTAGTTTGAAACACCCTGAGTTCAACCCCAGCACTAAAACCTTCCAGCTGCGTGGGGTAAAGAGAGGCTGTCTCAGTGGTACAGTACATACCCTGCATCAGCTCTCAGAACAGCAGCCTCGAGTCAAAGCACCACACCATCTGTCCACTGAAGCATGGTGTCAGGAGTCAGCTCCAATTGACAGTGAAGGTGTTGAGTTCAGATGGCTGCAACCACAACAGGAGTCCTTGTGTCTAACAGAGTCTACAGTGAAGGTGTTGAGTTCTGAAGGTTGCAACCACAACAGGAGTCCTTGTGCCTAACAGGATCTCCCCTCCCACATTCCACCAGGTACCATTTTCCTCTTTCTGTTCATGCTCGGCATCCCAAGCCCTTTGTGGAAACATCCCACACTAAATTCCACCATTCTTCATTGATCTCCACGCTCCCTGACATGGCATCACTACCCACCCTACTCTTCCTCGTTGCCCACTTCCAGCTTTTTGCTGTCCTTGTCCTCAGCTGTATGTCCTGTGGGTAAGTGAGGCTGTTTGTTTTTGGTCCTTACTTTCTAACTTGTGTCCCTTGAGTTCTTTCCAGGACATAGTAGGAATTTCTCTTGAGCTCACAGCAGTTTTATCTAATTTAAATAAGCTGCTAGGTAATGCCCCTCTTTCAATACCAGGGATCAAATCTAGAGTCTCATTCATTCTAAGTGAATGATTTACCACTTAGAAAATACCCTCAAATTCCCCAAATTAATCATTTCATTACATTGTTGAAGAAGTAAAAACATCTTTACTATGAAGGAAGCTTAAGTGAAGCTTTGGGTAAAGTAGATGTCACAAACAGCAACAGGGATATTGCCCGTCTGTGAATTCAAGAAATCTGTTACCTGTTAAAAAAGAAATAACCAAATAAAACTCACGAATGCCCTTCCTTCATCATTGGAATAGTGTTCTTTATCCGTGACATGCAGCAGCATGGACTCAGATATGTAATTCATGAAAATTAGGTCTGTTTCTTTAAAAATTGTATTCACCTCTGCTGGTTATAATGAGTTTGTGTTTGCTGAATGGCTTTTATGCTTAAATAAAAAGGTAATAAACAACCAGTGCAACCGCTGGGTGCAGTAACCCTTTGCAATGCTTCATGACATGTGTCTTTGGCAAAGTGAAGTCCCTGGAGTAATCAGTGTGAATATGAAAATGAGTACATTATTTCACTGTGAGCCTAGGCGGCTGAGATGAAAGGGAAGGCTGTGGGCCACACTGATGCTTTTGTTTTCTTTTTTGGAGCAATTACATGAAAAAGAAAGTATAGGCAGGGTGTTCTAACTCCAAAATAGATGGTGGTTTTGGAATTTCATACTTCAGATATGTGCAAAGTTTATGAAAAATGCGCCAGTGTGAACTCCCAGCTTGGGTAAGATGTCTCCATAACACTAGTGAGTGAAACTAAGACTCACAGATGTTCAAAACTAAAGAAACAAACACACAAACAGAGATTTCTTTGGCAAGTAATGAAGCCTGGTTTACATCAGCCTCTTGAAGCTCGAGCTGGAGATTCATCAGCCAAACAGATAGTCCCTAATCCCCTTTCCACAAAGAATGGATTTGCCCACAGTTACAAAGTTTTAAGTGAAGACTTAATGGCTTGTCTGATCATATGTCTATGTCTCAGTCTGATCATGCCCAAAATATATTCCCTTTTGTTCCCCTTATATTGCCCTTACCCTAGTAGAGCACTATGGAGACCCATACACAACATATTTTAGACCATTTCCCTTGATTCTTATAAAATGAAACCAGCTGTAGGATGGTATTGTAGTTTAAGCCTCTATCCTTTGGTCAAACTTTCCCATCACCCAACTTGTTTTGAGGGGTGTGTGGGGAGAGAGGTCAGAATTATTGAGTTGCAAGGTTCTGAGAAGAGTCTTGCCTGTATGAATGGCTATGCCCTTTCTTTCTTTCTTTCTTTCTTTCTTTCTTTCTTTCTTTCTTTCTT
>CAJQZJ010001896.1:12960064-12972037 GCA_907164525.1 Lophiomys imhausi
CTTTCTTTCTTTCTTTCTTTCTTTCTTTCTTTCTTTCTTTCTTTCTTTCTTTCTTTCAAGATTGCTACTTAAGTTGAAAGAATAAATGGTCATTTTCTCCCTTAGGATTTGGTGTTCAAAGAAATGTCATACCAAAACTTGGAAGCAGGTAAGTCGACAGTCTACCTCTGCCAAGACAGGGTAGGCAAGTCCTTCATAATTCCTGATTTACAATTAATATCTGTCAGAGACACAGGGCCAAAAGGCTGAAGATAGATGCTCCAATGTATTGAGAGAAATTGGGTACTGTCTAGGCAGCCAGTTGTCTGTCATTTCTTAGTTTTGGAAGCTGCTGGCTCTGCACTTCCTGTTTATTCAGGTATATTTATCTATCCTTCTCAGGTCTCTGATGTGGTTGAAGACTAGATAGTTATAGTCTCACAGTTAAATTTTAAGTTGTTTAGGAATTAAAAGGATGTTCTAGGTCTAAGAAGATGTTTTTTAAGTTGGTAATGCAAGTTAGGATGGAAACTGAGTTAGGTATAGAACTTTAAACTTATTGAGGTAGATAGACAACAGAATATTAATATCAGTTGCCAAATACGTATGGACTGGACATTGGGAATGTATGTTATACCCTATAATTTTCATAATTGTGGCCTATTGTTCTTATTGTTTTGTATTGTATTTACTGTTATAAGAAACAGAGCCTGTTATTGGACTAAAAGGGGGAGCTGTTGGGGAGAAAAAAGATACACCTTAAATTAAACAACAACAAAAAGCAGATAGGAGGGTGAGGGGGGAAAGGGTGGGGGGGAACTGGTAGTGGGAGGAGGGAGGGGCTATAATTGAGATGTAACTTGAAGAAATAAATAAATGTGAAAAAAAATGTCATACCACATGGGGGACCAAGCCTATACCCTCAAGGATGAACCTGCATTATGTTACATGAATATGGGTGATTATAGAGCAGTTTGCATATGACAAAACACAACTAACAGGTGTTGTTGACATGTGACAATGGGAGGGAAGAGCTGAGTGTAGTTAAGCAAGAGTATTGAAAAGGACAGACCCTAGTCCCTGAGGACTGACCCACAGTCCCTGTTGTTGAGCCCTGGAACTCCTTTCAGGCTCCTTTCAGTACATCCAGAGATGGTACTGCCACTCACAACTTGATCTTTGCGCTTTGGGTAACTGAAACAGGTTTCAGACGCCACGCCCTAGTCCTTTGTCTTGAGGGATTGACAGGAGCCTTAGGGCCCAGGGAAGGATGGATTGTGAAATCATGGTAGACGGACATTGGGACACCAGTTGTGACAACTAGAGTCACAGACTGAGTCTGAGGTGAAGATTAATTGCTAGGGAATCACTGGGGTTTGGGACAGCTATCCTGACAGGCCTAAAGAAGGTAAAAGGGGAGATGAAGGAAGGAAGAGAGGTGAGATGGTCATGTAAGAAAGCCTGGGGAACAACCAGTGGTGTGCAGGGGACCTGGTGGCCAGACAGGCTGTGGACACCATGGTGTCATGTGGGCCTCGGTAACTTTGTCATTACAGAGCCACTCTCATGTGTGTATACTGCCATCTCTAGTTTGTGTGGCTGGGATCATCCTGTGTCTGTCACCTTCTCTGGTTGGCACAGGAGGTTATCTGTCAGCTTGGGCTTCAGTTGGAGGATGGGTATCAATGTGTCCAGCAACATGTTTCTGTGGCATGTTGGAGAGGTAAAATGTCACTTAGCCCTGGGACATAGGGGCAGGTCATAGCACCTTGTGCATCTTGATGCCAAGGTGCCTGGCATTTGCCTGTGTGAACTGATACACAGTGTAGTGTGGTGGGCTTTGTGGGGCTGGCATGAGCCTGGCACACATCAAGGCAGGGAGAAGATGCACCCTTGATTCCTTTCGTCCCTTGACTATGTGGCATGACAGCAAAGAAGGTTGGATCTGATGTCCCTAGGCTAAGATCAGGGCTCCCCCTGAGCTAACTCTTGTCCCTCACCCATAACTTCCGCACCTGGGTCCTGTCTTAACACTTTGCAGAAGTGAAAAAAAGCTACAGGAGAGAGGAAGGAAGAAAGCTGGGGAAAGGAGAGGGGAAGGAAAGTTTCTGGGATCCTTTATGTTCAAGTTCTTACTCGAGACATACATTTTATCTCCTGACTGACAGCTTGCCTCTGTTTTTGTTAGCCCCTGGGATCCAGAAGGCAGCTGCTGGGACTTGCAAGCTCTTGTGTCCCAGAACAAGGAATTGCACTAGGCACAGAGCTAGTTTATTAAGGGACAACATGACTTCTGAGAATGGAAGTAGGCCAGAGCTGATGGTTGGTCATATTCCCACAGCATGCACTTCCTGTTCACATGTTCATGTTGGCCATGTTGGGAGGGCTTCCCAGTCTTTCTGTCAAATGGCTTCTTTCTTGCCAATCTTAGTGCCTCTGTCTTTACTCTGCTCCCTTGTCACACTACTTGGCTTCCCAGGTCACAAGTTTACAGGAACTGGAAGTGGCAATGGGCTAAATAAACTCAATTTGATGGAGAGGCCAGTGTTTGTCCAAGTAAAAGTGTAGGTGTATGTGCAAGATTTGGTGGTAGAGTCCAGGTTCCTAACCTCAAAAGCTTTCTACTTAAAGAACAAAAGGTGAAAGAAAACATGGAGAAGCCTCTAGAAGGCACTCAGTGAACATGACTCTACATATCTCACATTTGCAGATACCATAAGGATGGTTCATTTCTTCTTCTTTCTTCTACCCCTTGTGGCACAGATGATTGAGTGAAGCTGGGTAGAGATATGGAGGAATTTCAGATAAATGATTGAGTCCCATAGATGAGGGCCAGTCTTCCAACTGAAACTGAACTCACGTAAGTAAGCCCATCATCCATCCCAGGAAGCCCCCAGCTATGTGATAGTGGATGGTAAGCCAGTCCAAAGTTCCAAGGGCATGAAAACTGATCAGAATGCTCCTACCCAATTCCAAAAATACTCTTCTGGGAGAGCACTTTTTTTGTTTTATTTGTTGTTTTCTTAGAGAAGTACTTCTTTCTCACTGACTGTCCTGAGGGTCTCATTTATTTTTACAAAGCACTCAGTGGGAAAGTGGCCTAGAATGTACTAGGCTCTGGTTCAATCCTGCTCTCTGGCCCCACCAGCCCAAAAGCAAACATGCAGAAATATAGTCTTGTTTATTTATTTTTTATCATGGTGTTATGGATTGAACACAGGGCACTGACGTATGCTAGGCAAGCACCCTGTGGTGGTTTGAAGGAGAGATGCCCCCAACCGTTAGGCTCATGTATTTGGACTCTTGGTCCCATGTTGGCAGTGCTATTTGGGGAGGTTATTATCTTAAGGAGGTGTTGCATTGCTTGAGGAAATAACTTCACTGGGGGTATGCTTTAATTTTTTATAGCCTCCCTCTACTTCCTGCATTGCAACCACCTCCCCCCACCCCCAGCCTGCTTTCTGTGTGGATGAAAAGTAATCAGACAGTCTCCTGCTCATGCACTGTGCCATATCTTCCCCCACAATTATGTACTCTAACCCTCTGGAGGCATAAACCAAAATAAACCATTTCTTTCTTTAGTTGCTTTTCGCTGTGGTATTCTATTCCAGCAACAGAAAAGAAACTAAAACACACTCTAATGCTCAGCTAAATCCCCTGTACCCTTTCTCTCCAACTTCCTAGCTTAAACATGTCTGATTAGATTGGCTGTTGGTAATTCTGGCAGCATGCTCAAAACTCTTGCAAAGTTTAAGCATTCATTTTGCAAATACTGACAAAAATATTTTTGTTGGTTTGTTTTTGGATGCAGAATCTCTTAGATTCGAGACTAGCCTTAAACTTTCTACTAGCAATGAATGACCCTGGAGCTTCTGATGCTCCTGCCTTCATCTCCCAGGCTCTGGGATTGCAGGTATGGCCACCATGGTTGGTTGGTCTTATGCAGGGTTGAGGGTCACACCCAGAAATTCAATGTGTGCTGGACAAGCATTCTACCTGCTGAGCCACATCCCAATATTCCATTAAAAATACATCTTTGATTCATCAGAACTGAGATAATGGACTAGTAATGGTAATGATAGATATCAGAAGGAAGGGAGCCTCACTCTACAGGATTACATGTCCCCCCAAAACAATGCCAAATTGGTGGGACTCATAGTCAGCTCTGAAAATACTGAGGTTTCATAGTGAACTTTACACAATGAGTGAAGTAAACAGTGAAAATCCAGGAAGTACGATTTACCTGGATTTCAGTTACCCATCAGCCTTTGTTCTCATTATATCCTGGTTCTTCTTCCAGCTTGGAGCTTTTGACAGACTTTTTCCCCCCTTCTTCTTGATTGGCAGGCTTTTCCTTAGAGTCTGAATCCTTAGAGTCTGAATTCTTCTATTCCATCCTTTGACCAGAGTCCCTCATGTATATGACCAAATTAGTCAGTCAGGTTCATTCTTGTTGGATGCCTACTTTACATACTGGCTTGACCAAGTTGGTCTGTTTCCAGAACATAAAAGAACCTCTGACCAAGGGCTATTTGGCAACTAATTCTTGAATTCCCTACCAGCTCCAGGTAGTAGTTTCCTCACTTTTCAACAAACTTTGTTTGCATGTCCTTTTTCTACTGTCCTTGCTCATTACTCTGTACTCAAGTGACGATGAGTACAGAGTAGAGGCTAGAGCCTGACTCAGTAAACTGGCCACAGTAATGGTGAATGAGATGGAAACTCAAATGACCTCTACTCAGGTCAAGAGGAGGGTGGGAAGCAGAAGAATGGTGATACTTCAGCTTTCGGTGTCTGACCACCAGCTGTGTAACTTTGGGAAAATTAAAAGATATGGAGAGTTGGGTAAATGCCATGAGGTTAAGAACTCTCAGTTGTCCAGTTCTCGCTGGGCCCAGTGGGACTATAGTTAGACCTCCTTCTCAGGGTTCCCATGAGAATTAAATGACAGGCAGAAGTAACTGTGTATATGGCTGCATGTGTACGGCTGGCTTCTGTGTTAGGCAGGTAGCTCAGTTTGGAGATCATTGAGGATGGACTCTCCCCTTCATACTCAGCTTTAAGTCCCTTCCTTTAACACACTCATTTTGAGAAAAGAGAGCATCCTAATTGCTCTTCCTTAATATTTCAAATACCATAGGGAAGGGAGGAAGATGATGGTAGTGTCGGGGCTTTGCTGGAGTCCTTAAAGTGAAGGCTTCATCCTCCTGGCCAAAAGAATAGAATCTGGGTTGTACTTCTGGCCCAGGATATAGAAATGACTACCTAAACTGTCCAATACTTCAAGAGATTATCCAGATGGGTTTGTCAATCACATGGGCACCAGATTTGCCCTCCCATCCCCCAGGAAAGCTGATACATGCTGAAGAAGTGATAAAGGAGAATAATTTCCTTTTTAATGAGATAAGGTGCATCCCAGAAACTTCTCCCTCAAGCAGCTGCTGTTAACTATGTCTCCTTTTCCTCTTTGGAACACTGATCCAAATCCATATCCTGCTTAGCTGGATGTTCCTGGCATTCTAATTCTCTTGTAAGACCTCCCTCCTTCCCTATGCAGATGCCCACAGCTAAACAAACTCACTTTTCTCTGAGATTTTACTCAAAAAATGTAACTTATCCCATTTTTGTTTTGCAAATAATGGCTCCAATCCATTAATTGTGTTGATGCAAATGAATAAAAAGACATGGGGAGATGTGAAAGGGGAATCATAAAATCTCACAGATTCAGACAGGATCTGGTGCATTCATGCAGCCATCATGGACTCAAACTCATCAACAGACACTCGATCTTGGGTAAAGGAAATGGCTCAGTGTATAAGAGTGCTTGCTGTGACAGGAGGACTGGGTTCAGATCCCGGGCACCCATATAAAGTCAGCTGCAGCTGTCCCACTGTAACTCTGGTATTGTTCCATGCACAGATAGGAAGGTCCCCAGGGCTGGCTGGCTGCTATTCTAGTTCCAAGTTCAGAGACAGATTTTTGTCTCTAGAGAATAAGGTGGCGATAGGACAAGGCATCTGGCTTCCTGGCCTCTGTATATACATGAGATATACAACACACACACTCCAAATGGAGCTAAATGGAGACTAGATCTTGTTGGTAAGGTTTTGAGAAGAAAGGGTTAGCAAGGACAGACATGGGCCAAATGTAACTCCTTGGTGAAGCTGTATAAAGACAGTTGGGGCCTTTTGGAGTAATGTTCTTGTAGTTTCTCTGTTAATGTGAAATTATGCCACATAGAAGTTTAAAGAAGTGTCAGAGGACACTATTGTGAGGGGACTGTTGCTATCATGTCCCCTGTCTGTCTCACGCTCATATATTCAAGAATGAGTAAGGTTTCAAGACTCCAACTAAAAAATATCCCCAATTAGTGTTGGGGGTTGGACCATGAATCTGAATCTCATATGTACTTCTCACCATTTGGTTTCTGTCAAGTTTCTTATCCATTGCGTGCTTCAGTTTCCCTTCGGAAAAATGAGTATAGAAACTTCACTTACTTAACAGGTTGTTGCCAGGAAGTTTAAATGTGTTTATAGATGTTCAATCCTTGGCACATAGTGATTATTATTGTGATTTTTTTTACTTTGTATAAGTGCATAGCAGCCTGTACACTATAAACAAACACTTTACTCATATCTCAGGAGAAAATCTAGTAATAGCTTTTCATTAATTTAAGGTTAAGGAACAAGAAAACATATGTCACTGAGGCAGGCCTAAAACCTTCCATCACTTTCACAAGACAGGGTGGTGCATGTCCATAATTACCGCATTTGGGAAGTAGAGGCAGGATCTGGAGTCCTGGGTGAATTTCTGGGCAATGGAGTGTACAGGAAACCCTATCTCAAAAACAAAAACAACAAAGGCTCATGGCCCAGGAACCTGGGCGGCATTGGTCTTAACTCCTGACTTGCAACGTTACTTTCTCCAAGAGGTGCTCTTTGATAGCAGTCTCAGTCCCTATGGCCGGGCCTAGCAACCTTCACTGCAGTGTCAAAACAGTCAAAAGTATCTTTCCCAGGGCCAATTTAAGTCAGTGTCCCTGGGGCTGCGATTTGTGTTTGCCAAGTTGTTGTAAGGTCAGGAAATCCGCATGGCCTCGGGGTGGGGTGGCGAAGGTGCTGGAGGTAGGGACACAATGGTGGGGATGGGAGTGTGGGCTCCCCCACCATCCCGCCTCCCCCCTCCCCTTCCTTTCCTTTTCCCAATTCCCTGACCCAGCTTCCATTCTGCACCCCACTTCCTCCTCCGCTCCCCGCCCCGCCCGGCCCCGCCCCCGCCCGTGGCCAGCTCCCCGGCCCGCCCCCTCCCCCGCCCTCCGCCGCCTCTCCACAGATTCCTGGTTAAGATGGCGTCCTCGCTGGCCATCGCTGCGCAAGCCGGGAAGCTTCTGCGAGAACGAGTGCTGCGGCCGCGGCTCCTGGCGGTCAGGTCCCAGGTGAGCGCGGCTGGGGCAATGCGAGCCACCCGCCGTGGCGCCCCCGCCCCGCGGCCTCTTCACCCCGTGCGACCCCGTGCTTCCCGTCTCGCGGCTGTCTGTGCGTAGTCCGCGATGCGGGGGGAACTCGGCCCTCGTCCCGCGGGAGGTGGCGGGGGTCGCGGGGAGCCAGAGTGCACACACCCCACGGCCCGGGCGGTGTTAACGGCCCCCTCGGCACGGCCCGGGGCTGGAACTCCGCGCTGGGTGCGAGTTCCGAAAGTTGCCCGCTCTGTTGGAATCCAGAGATTTCCCAGCCGTTTACTGGCTCTGCCTTCTCTGTAAGCCTGAGCTCGCCTGGCGGGCCACGTGCTCCACATGCCCAAAGCCGGCGTGGCTCCAGAGCCAGTTCAGCCGCCAGAGGCAACTCTGCTGGTTGTTGCTGGTGCAGCCTCTGTGTGCTTGTTTGTGGGGGACCTCCAGGGGCCCAGGAGGAAAGTGGGAGTGGTTCCTCTTCTCCTATGAATGGCCTGTGTCAAAACTCCCCAGGCAAAACTTGCACATTTTGTCCATGCCTCATAGAGCCCGAATTGTTAGTGTTGGACACTGAACAGTTCCTCCACGTCGCTCCCCTGTTGAACTTACCTTTTTCAGTGACAGGCTTCTCAGTAGCGAGAGGCCTTTTAGGGGGGAAATTGTGAGTTGACATTGATACTTGGAGAAGTCATGCTTCCTACTTTATCTACATTACTCCCTTCCCCAGAAAGAAAAAGAAACTTTCCAGTTCAACTTGAAGCTAACTATCACATTTTTAATCAGGGCAAGCATAGGGGACCAAGAAAACTGAAAGAAAAATAACTTACTAATGACTTTTTGAGTCACTGTAAGCTTTGGCTAATTATGACATCTGTGAAGGTTTGGTTTCCTTTCTTTTCATTACCTGACATTCCATTTCTCTGTTAATGGGAATTTAAGAGGTGCTAATAACTTATTACTGTAATATCCTTAATAGGCACTTGACAGTGTGGTGGGTAAGGAGAGGATGGCGGTCTGTCTAATTAAAATCACTGACACCAGCTATAATAGAGTAAGCAGATATCTCCAGGTGATCCAAGTCCTATTCGTTATTTAAGTGTTACAAAAAAAAAAACAAAACCCAAGAACTGTGGTTCTGTTAGGGTAGATTTGAATTGATGAGGAACATGGAGCCCAGGGAAGTGAAAAAGGAAGGCTAGGAAATGATTGTTCGGAGAAACCTAAAGCATTGTTTAGTGGAAGTATGTTGTCATCTTCCCTGTCCAAGTAATGGAAACCTTGTAATACTTTGGAGCGTCTGGCTGGGGTCGTGAACTCTACCATCAGCTAGGACTGAGCCTGGGTCCTCAGCTTTTAACTGCTGAGCACACTCTTCTGTAGCCCCGTTGTTTTTCTTTAATGGTACATGTCAAAGTGTCCACGACCTGGAGATGAGTATGGTTTCGTGGCCCTGTGTAGAAAATCCAGTACTGAGAAGTTCAGTTACCTGTCCAAGGTTACAGAGAGTTTGAGGCAGAGCTGATGGCTGAGTAAAGATTTATTTACTTCCTGTCCCCATCTTACCTGGGTAGAGTCTGGTGAGTGCCCATTTCCCATGTAAATTAATTTGCACATGAAGTCACTGGTGCTAGTGACACACTCCTTACGTGAATATTTTGGAGTTGGCAGTGGAAGTAGGTAGGCACTCCCTGTGACTTTCAGGAACTATTTTCTTAGTACCGGGTCCATGCCATTCTGATTTGATATGTACCTATCCACTTCCTGGACCATAGCAGACATTACAATTAAGCATGGTTCATTTTTTTTCCCAACAAACTTTGGGATCTTCACCAATTATCTCAGGAATGTGTTGGCACTCTCAGCCAAGACCTACTTTAGGCCAGACCTTGTGAAAAAAGTGAGTCAATGGACCAAGATAAAAGACCCACTTTCTGCTTTTAGAAGCAACTCTAACTTGTGTCACAAAAATTTCCATAGAATAACGTCCCCTTCTGGGGTTAATGTTAACATATGACACCACATATTTTTGATGATTAATGTCATTGAAGTTTCTTTTTTGATTCTAAACTTCTGCCTTTGGCTTCACCATTTGACTTTGGATTGATGTTAAATCCTTTGTTGGGCTGTCTTTGGCCATTTGTACATTATCAGGGAGGACTGGTCCAGGTCCTGGGACTTGGGGTGATGAGTAAAACAGGCAGAGCCCTTGAGTACATGGTACCTTACTGGGGGCAGGAAAGGGAAAGATTATAGATGTCACAGTAAGAAAGATGATTTCAAGTACTGATGAAGCCATAATGAAATCAAACAGGGCCACACAATGGGGGAATAAATAGCTTCACAGACTGGCACACGAAAGCCCAGAGAACCCATTTGATAGGGTGGTTTTATTTAGGCTTAATTTTTTTTTTTCCCTTTTTGAGACTGGGTCTCAGCTAGCTCTGACTGGCCTATGTTGACCAGACTGGCCTAGAACTTACAGGGATCTGCTTGCCTCGACTCCCAAGTATTGGGAGTAAAGGTGTGTGCTGCCATGCTTGGTCTATGTTTAATTTTTTTAATTGAAAGACAAAAACAAGCAAAATATACATTGAAAAGTGTGTGCATTAGTTACTTGTCCCATTGCAGGTAGCAACATACCTGAAGGCAGGACAAGCAAGGAAGGGAGGAATCTGTCTGGCTCACAGTTTGAGGGTATAGTCTGTCCTGGCAGGAAGGCAAGGCCACAGGAGCTTGTGGAACTGGACACATTGTATCCACAGTTAGGAGGTAGAGGGAGGTGGATGCTGTACTCCCTTTCATGCTGTTTAGGGATACAGCCCAGGGAGCAGTGCTGCTGCAATTTCATGCTGTTTGGGGATACAGCCCAGGGAGCAGTGCCACTGCAATTCGGAGTTGTCTTCCCACCTTGGTTAACTCAATCTAGCAATGGTCTCACATGTGTGAACAGAGATTGGTCTCCCAGGTGATTCTAGATCCTGTCAAGTGAAAATGTTGATGGTCAGTGAACAGTTTGGTGAGCTTGTACAATGTGAAAGCATCCAGGCCACCAGATCTAGAAGGAGAAAGTAATTTAGCATCAGCTCTCACCCCTAAGTACTCCTCTCACTACCTGTACTCCAGAGAGGAAACAGTTGCCCATCTTACAATGCCAATTCTTTTTTGTTTGTTGTGTAAATAAAATTGTACAACATGCATGTTCATGTTCGGTATTGCCAGATTATATTTATAAGAACCTGAGTTTTGACACTTGAATTATGTCATGAAAAGGAGCTACTAGCCACATGAAGTGGGATGGGATGGGGTGGCGAGACGGCAGATGCAAAGGCCCTGAGGTGGGAATGAGGTCTGATAAGTAGACAAGGACCAAATCACATGGGTCTCATATGGAGTTTTTAAGAACTTACTGGTTACGTGACTTGCTCGAAGTTACCCAACTATTACAACAGGAAACTGCTGGTTCTAAATCCCAGGCGTCTGAATTCTGTACCCCACATACTGTGAGAAGTCAGAACTCAGGTTAGCCTTACGGCTTCTGAAGGTATAGTCAGCAGTTCAGTAAAAGCCTAACTGCTGTTACAAGCCTTCTCCCCCTTTTTCTTAGTCCAGATAGGGTCTTTTATAGCTCCAGTTGCCTTTGACCTTGAGGCAATCCTGCTTTAACCTCCTGAGTGTAGAGATTACCGACACACACAGCCGTGCCCAGCTACACTTCCTGGTAGATAACTCCCAGCTAGCCTTCCAGGAGCCAGATGCCATGAAAGCTGGTGGCACAATACAACAAGGAATGTCCGTGATGAATGCCCAGGAGCCCATTTGTCTCTTGTTGTCTTATGGGAAATGTTGTTTGGAGCTGAGCTGCCAAATTTTAGATAGTAATGACTTTTTTTTTTTTTTTTGAGATAGGGTCTCATGTAGTCCAGGCTGACCCTGAACTCTTGCTCATCCTCCTCTACCTCCTGAGATGACAAGCATGAGCTACCACACCACATCCTGCTTCATGTGCCGCTGAAGGTCACACCGGCCCATTGTGCACGAAAGGCAAGCACTCTGCCAAGACTTACCATGTCAGTCCAGGCAGCAATGGCTCAGTAGAGGACAGCTGGCTTGTGGGCCATTTCTGCCTCATGATGCCCATGGGGAGTCCAGGGAAGCTTGTGTTTGAAGGGATACACAGATGTAGGAGATACTGCCTTTCAGGTCTACTTTGGGGTTATTGCTGTGTAGTTATCAATGAAGCCCAGAGGACTGTATACTGTCAAAGGAAACTACGTACACCCCTGCCTCTGCTGTTGGGCACTTCAGGAAGAAAGGGTGCAGCCCAGGACTCTGCTCCTTCTGGCAGTGGAGACAGTTGATACATAGTTTTGTTTTGAAGCTGTCCTGGATCTCACTCTGTGGACCAGGCTGTCCTGGACTTCATTCTGTAGACCAAACTGCCCTGGACCTCACTCTGTGGACCAGGCTACCTGGACTTCATTCTGTAGACCAAGCTGCCCTGGACCTCACTCTGTAGACCAGGCTGTCCTGGACCTCACTCTGTA
>CAJQZJ010001896.1:12972047-13004098 GCA_907164525.1 Lophiomys imhausi
GTCCTGGACCTCACTCTGTAGACCAGGCTGACCTGGACCTCACTCTGAAGACAAGGGTGGCCTTGAACACTTATCAGGCCAGACATCTGCCTGTGTCACAGACATCCGCTTGCCTCTGCCTCCCACGTGCTGAGATTAAAGGTGTAGGCCACCATGCCGGGGATTTTAGAAGTGAAGGGCTAAAGACTACAGACAGGTTTATACTAGCCAAGTGAAGCCAGGACACTGCTGCAAGCTGTGGCTTTCCTGTGTCTGCCTTCTACCCTGGGGAAATAAATACCTTGCATTTTTTCTTTTCCCAGTTTTTTTTTTTTTTTTTTTTTTTTTTTAACCAAAAACCAAGGACAGCTACAGTGGCTGCTGCTAAAGAAGATGCCAGATTTCCCATAATTCAGATGCTAAATTTTTGACCTTGGAAGGCCTGAGTGTGATAGTTCCTGTACCAGATTGGCTTTGTTCACTGTAAACACTTTTATGGGAAAGTGATTAAGTGCACAGGCCCAGAGTTTGTCACCCTTGTTCCCTGGCTACGTTCCCCAGGCACCAAGTCTAGAAAGTCACTGAAATATGTCTGTTGGGAGGAGGAAAAGAAAGGACACAGGTGACCCTGGATTATTTGTCCTTCAACTCTCCTTACTACTCACTCTGAAATCCTCTGTTGGTGTGGCATGTTCCTATTTTCACTTATTGGGAACATTTTGTCTGATGTATATATAATATTTAAATAAATAAGAGCATATCCTGATTTGGAAATTAGTACCACAAGTTCTTTTGCCAAAGGTGGGGTGATGGGGCTGGCATTCCAGTGGGGAGTGGATTGCATGCCTGTCAGATGTTCTGCCATGCAGAAGGTATAGGCAGTCAGGAAACTGCTGATCCTTTAGGCAAATGAGGAAGAATGAATGGGGCTGTAGAAAGCCTGGGACTTGGCAGATCTCACACTACTACAAAATAAAACCAAGCAAATAGCATTCTTTCCTAAGATATTTTCTGAATGGTTACTGTGTGTGCCCAGTGCTAAGTTCTGCAAAGGTAGAAAACTCTGTATTTTATCATGAGCCCAGTGTTTAGGAGAACATTGAATAGGTTAGTATACCTAATAATTATGCTGGAGTGAAGAGGTAGAGAGGGAGGACACTTGAGAGCAAGAGAGCAAGTGAGCCATCCTTTCCCACAAAGGTTTGTGGGCTAATAGCAAGTGCTTACACTGCCCTGGTAGTGCTGTAGTTGAGCTTGTCCTACACGGGGCAACATGCTTATCTCTCTGGAAGCAGGGTTCCCTCTGACTCCTGCTCTCCACCTTCATCAGTTCTGGTTCAGTGTCAGTTCTTTAGAAAGTCCCCTAAGCTCTTGTGGTCTGACTGGCTCCTTCTGTCCAGTGATTGCCCGTTGCTTTACTGCAACTTGAAACACACAACTCCACCTCATCTGACTTGTTTATTGTCTGTCTTCCTTTTCCCCTCACAAATAGAAGAATGTGAGCTTTCTGAGAGCAGACTTTCTTACACCTTGCTGTTTGCCCAGCTGGCCTAGCTAGGTGTTCTATAAGCATTTGTGGTCTAATGAATTAGTGGAGTACACAGACAAGGGAGAGTCAGGGAACAAGCTGAGAGGCGATATAGGTTAGAGAGGAAGGGGTGTGCTGCTGCTTGGTGAAGGGACTAATTATTGAGCGTTTAATAAGTGGTAGACTGTACGAAGGGCTTATTGCCCATTATTACTTTAACTCTTTCAATGTCATGGCAGGGTGATGGTGCCTGTGACATCTCCATGCTCCATGTAAAGGATCCTGGGCACAGAGAGGTCACATGATAACCGGCAGGAAATCCTAGTGCCTGAAATCACCTGCCTCACTCATGCCAATGAATAGCTTATGCTGTTGAATCATTAAGCCATATCACCAGAAGGTCCAGTTTGGGGTGAACCATCCAGTGGAACATAGTGCTTACCTGCCCTGCACCTCTGCCCTTAGTTATTTAGAGTTGGTTTGGCTCAGCCTGCTGGAACCACACATCTCTCTGGACTCTGATTGAACTCCCTCTTTCGTGCTCTGGGATCTAGGGAACAGTAGCAGAAGGTATGAGCTCTGCATTTAATTCAGCTGAATTCAAGTACTAGATCCCCAGTGTTCCTGCTGTGCAACCTGGAGCAAATGATTATTTTTAAAAATTAATTTTATTAGTGCATATTAATTACACAGAAAGTAGGCTTCATCGGGCCTATTTTCACAGGATGCATATACTCAGAATTGCTACGAGGATATTGCATACATTCTGTGGTCGTATCTGGAACAGATGGTTGAACTTGACTCTTCTCTGAAAAGGAGCTAGTTCTCACAGGTGGCTGTAGTAATGCAGTATGATTTATTAAACATTTGGCATTATGATTAGATCACAAGTCTACAATGATTATTTCTGTTGCAATGAGTTTGAAGGTAAATTGACTTGCCTTTTTAAAAAAGGATTTACTAATCTGTAAAAACAGTTCTTTCCCAGGTCTCATAACATTTATCAAGTCCTGTCACTTCAGAATCGGGCACTGATTTCATGCTTCCTTAGGTTTGATTTCACCAGATAGCCATGTGAGACAGGAATGATTTTGCCCAGTTCATATGTGGAAAACTTGAGGCTGGGGAGGAAGATGGAGGCTAACCTCCAAGACCTTGGAAATTGTCAGCATCCCCAGAAATGGGATGCAGGAGCTTATCCTAGTTGTCGATCTTTCCTGAAACATTTACATAACTCAGGGTAATGTGAATAGCAAAGATATCTGGACTTGGGTAAATTGAATGTTTGAGGTAGGAGAACTCCTGAGAAGACACTGCAGCCATAGTGGGTACCACTGGGTACCTAGCACAAAGTGCTGGCATAGGAGTTCAGGGAAACTGAGTTGAGTTTTTGGGATGGGCATATCCTGAATTGAGGCTCTCTGTGCTGAGTTTATGGTGGGCTTACTTATGGAGATGATTAGGAAGGACTAGCACTTAGGCACAGGCTGTGAAGGTACGTGTCTTTCACCTGCTTCTAGGACTTGTTTTTACTGTAAATGAAGGTTCTTGATGTAGTATGTGAATTGGTAGTTGAGATACTGCAGCACACAAGGAATAGATTTGTGAAGGTGTGAATCCATGTGTGGGCAGAGGAGTAGGTGTCTGCCTTTCCAGGCCCACCCATTTCTTCACAGATTTTATCTGTTGGTTTCTGTGCTGCGGAAGTCCCTGGTGTGCAGCTTGAAGGCACCGAGGACTTTCATTCAGCAGGGTTGCCTTGTAGAGTTTGGGGTGGTGGGACAGTGAGAACTGAAGCCAGAGAAATAGGGCCAAGTTCAGTGGATCCTTGTGGGTGCAGTGAGGGAGGGCAATGGGGAGCCATTGAAGACTGTAGACAGACAAGTGGCGCAGGCCGTTTTCTGCTTTAGAGTATGTTCTAGTCAGTGTGGAGAGGGTTGGAGGCCTGCAGAACAGATCATCTGAGAGACTTTTGTACCAATATGGTACTGTGAGTCATTATACCAGAATTATAGGCATAACCCAGGGCCAGTATCAGATCGCCAGTGTTAAAACCTTGTCTGCCGTGCAGCACTTTGTGATCTTTTACCCTTTTTTAGCATCTATTTTTCTTTTGCATGCTGTAGTGTCTCTGAAAGCTGAACAGAAATTGATTGCCAGGTCCCTTCCATCTACAAAAATACATAAAATGGGAGATGAAGCGGCAGGCAAAAGTCATTATTCCACCTGGGACACGTGAGAGCACTCTGAATAATTGCTGTGTGGTGGTAGGCAGAAGCTAGGATGTCTCTGGAAAACTGCATGTACAGATGTTGTCAATTAAAATGGACTAGCTGGGGTCATGGGAATAGGAAAGATAGATGTTATTAAAGAAAGAGAGCTAGGAGGTGGTAGAGAGATGACTCAGTGGGTAAAAGGCACCTGATACAGAACCTGGTGATGTGAGTTTGATCTCTAAGACCCACATGGTGGAAGGAGAGAATCAACTTTGGCAAGTTGTCCTCTGGCCAAAGAAACAAACAGTAAGCAGTTTTTTTTTAAGATTTTATTTATTTATTATGTGTACAGTGTTCTGTCTGCAGAAGAGGGCACCAGATCCCATTATAGATGGTTGTAAGCCACCATGTGGTTGCTGGGAATTGAACTCAGGACCTCTGGAAGAGTAGCCAGTGATCTTAAGCTCTGAGCCATCTCTCCAGCCCCCCTCTTTTTTTTAATGAAACTAAGTATTGGGGATCTAACATGTGTGGCAAAGTACTTGCCTAGCATGCACAGGTTCCCAACTTCATCCCCAACCCCTTGTAAAGTAGGCATGATGGCACACTCCTATAACCCCAGTACTTGAGAGGTGGAGGCAAGAGGATCAAAAGTTCAAGGTCATTCTTGCCTACAAGTGAGTTAAAAGCAAGTCTGAGATATGTGAGACCCTTTTCAGAAGGAGAGGAGGGAGGGAGGGAGGGAAGTATGGAGGGAGGGAAGAAAAGAAGGAGGGAGAAGGAAGATATGGGGACTAGAGAGGACCTGTGATTTCCTCAACAGGTTTCCATTGCTAGCCTCTCTTCCTGCCCTGAGCTAGATAACAAAAAAGTGACATAGGGCTGTTTCCTGTTCCTGGGCAGAGGAGGCATGCATTTTATACTCTATGTAAAATAACCCTGATATGCCTGCCCGCAGAACTGTGTACTCTGTCCCCATGCCTGTGTGCTTGCTGGATGTGTTAGGACCTCAGTAAAGAAACAGGCACATAAGAGAAGTGAGATGGCAAGAAGGAGAAATGTGCCCCCCTACAAGGCACAGTGCAGGACACAGGTAGTCCAGCTGCTGGTAAGGGTACTTGCCGCCAGTCTTTCCTGGACCTACATGGTGAGGTGAAGGGAGAATTATTGTCCACCAGTTATCCTCTTACAGCATGGCCACATGCCCTTACCCACACACATACATGCAAACAAGATATATTTTAAAAATGTAAAAAACAAAACAAAAACCTCTAAGTGAAACACAATGCATCTCTCCCCAGGAGCATGCTTGTCTTAACCTTGTTCCAAAGCAGCCCAGGCATTTGGAATGTCACAGCCTGGTGAAGCTTTCCCTTCTCTGCTCTCATTCTTAGATACAGATTGTAGGTCCTGCAGAGTTGGGCTGCAGGCATGTCCCTGTGCCTTCGTGCCTTAGATCTGGTGGTGTTAATTTAATTCCTAGGGCCTCCCATTCCTCATCTGCAAACTGGGTAGTTTACTAACTTCAACTTCCTGATGTTGTACTGAGCTGGACATGAGTCCTCGTCCTGGACCCTTAACAATCACTAAATGTTAGCTGTTGGTTTGGGTATAATTATCAGCAGCAGGATATGTAATCAGGTGGGTTCTTTCCATGGAAGAGGAAAGCCATGAATCCTGGCTTTCCTCCCTAGTCCTTAGACTCCATGAATGGGGTGGAAAATTAACAAGAAGTAGGGGACTGGAAGAATCGGCTGGGAAAATGACTTTAAGGGGCAGAGGCTCTCTGTGGGGATCTTGCCCTGTGGTCTGTAGAAGATTCCTGGACCCCCACCATTGCTTGGAACTGAAGATCAGCATTTCAACTGCAAGTAAATATTAATAGTTTCTACTTCGGGATGGAACGTTCCACATTTTCATAAGAAATGCGTCCTGCCCTCCATCAGCATCATCTGTTGCTTTCTCCTTCTGTTGCTGGGATGCTTGGTTATAGCCTTAGATTTTGAAGGACTTGTTTGGGTTAACTTCCTTTGTAAGGAAGCAGATAAACTACATTTAATATACACTTCCATTCCAGCCTGAGGGTATATGCAGTCCTTTTAATAAGTAATACAAAGAAAGTTGGGACTTATTTTTGATTAAGGGAATAAACTATTAATGATGGGTACTTCTTTGTTGAGATTTAGAGCGCCTTTAAAGCGAAGCATCATTAAAATTGAAAGCCAGCAACACAAGGACAACAAAATGAATTTTTTACTGACTTTTAAAAATAATGAACAGGAAAAAATAAAGGTGCTGTTCAGCTAATTAGATAAGCCAAGGGTATAGAAATGGCAGAGTTTAAGACAGTCAGTCTCTATGATGCAAAGCTGGTGTTGAGTGATGAACAGCTGGGCTCAGGCTGCAGGGAGGGTGGTTTGAATTACAGAGTGCATGGAGCTGAGGCACAAAGCTCATGGCTGCTCCCTGGGGGCTGGACCCAAGAGTGCTGCAGGACTGTAGTATTAGATGCACTGGAGCAGGGCCTAAGGGTCCTGGATCTTTTCCTTTTTGTTTGATGCCAGTTTATGGGGAGGCTTTTTATGAGTGCTATAAATGGATTTTATGACTATATTTTATGTAAAATGTAATTTAATATGGAGGAAAATTTACCGAGTTAAACTTTATGTAAAGATGAGAAAACTACTAAATCTCCTTTTGTATTAAAGATCCCTAAGTAGGGACATTCAGCTAGTGCATTCCCCTCATCTTCACAGTGACATGTATCAATGTTTTGCTTCTTGAGACCGTAGGGTCTCATGTGGTCCAAGCTGGCCTCAAACTCAGTATGTAACCAAGGATAACTTTGAAATTTTAATCCTCCTCCCTCCTCTTCCCCAGTGCTTGGATTATAGTTTTGTGTCACTGTACTGTGTTTATGGGGTGCAGGGGGTGGAACCCAGGGCCTTTGCATACTATGCAAACACTCTCCCAACTGAGCTACATCCCCAGCCCCATGGTATTCCTATCTTAACTGTTTTGTTCATGAGACACCCATTTCTGGCTCAGAAAATCTCTTGCCTAAAACTCTGAATTTTAAAATACAAATCAGGGTTATTGTTTAAATAAGATTAACTATTAACACAAGGCAGCACTTGCATGTTCAAATTTTGGTACATTTGGGGAGATAATAAAGGAACTGTGGTAAGACTGGAACCAAGAGCCATGCAATGCTAGGCAATGCTGTACACTGAGCCTCATTTGAAACCCTGGAAATGCTCTCTTGATTACAAACTTGGACTAGGAATTTTTTTTTTTTTTTTTTTTGGTTTTTCAAGATAGGGTTTCTCTGTGTATCCCTGGCTGTCCTGGACTCACTTTGTGGACCATGTTAGCCTTGAACTCATCAAGATCCGCCTGCCTCTGGCTGAGTGCTGAGATTAAAGGGTTGCGCTACCGTGCCCGTCAGGGAATGTTTTTAGTGGCTCTAAAATTTTGTTTATGTTCCTCAAAGTTTCTAAATATTTAAAAATATGAATGCTTTTAAAAAATTGTTGCTTTTATTGTGGCAAATTATATGTAGTATAAAGTTGACCATCTTAAGTTTTTGAGCTGTTGTATGGCATTCCAACACCCATTCACTTGCTTTGTTGTACACCTGTTGCCAAACATCTACTGAACTTACTCATGTTCCCAATCAAAATTCTAGGCCCGTTAAACATACTTTACCCCCTTCCCCCCAAAGGCAACACAGTACTCCATTCAGCTTCCATGATGTGACACACCAAGTGGAATTATATAATATCTGTTCGTTCTTAGCTGATTTCATTTAGCATATCTTCACAATACATCCATGTTTAATATGTGTCGCAGTACCCTCTTTAAGGCAGCATAATATTTTAGGGGGGTATATGTGTACATAAATATATATTATAGATGTTTATGTATATAATTTTAGTTATCCTTCATCTTTCAGGTAATACTTGGGCTGCTTTTATGTTTTGGCTGATCTGAACATTGATATACATGCATGAAAGTCTACGTTGATATTCACCTTTCTAGAAACATTCATTGTATAGTTTGAGCTATATTTTTGACTTCCTGTGTGTAATTAAAATGTCTACTAGACATATTTTTCTTCGTGATAGTCTATAAGATATTTATATTCACATTTGCTTCCAGCATACTGGCTGATGAGTGTGACAAAGGTGCACTATTGGGCTCAGGAGGTGCCTTGGAAAGAAGCTTGGGGACAGAGACAGTTGCTGCCTCTTGAGAACATAAGTCTAGTTCATTGTAGACTCACAAGTGTATGTGTTTGGTGTTGAGACAGCTTCCTGTCCCTGGCCATCTACCTGTACTGTGTACTGTACTTGGACTCACCTCCACAGTGACTATTAATAATTCCCGGAGAGCTGAAGCCAGGCTTATATGGAAACAGACACCTGGCCTTAATGAAGGTCATCCAAGGGGTGTTCATTTGGAAGGAAGTGTCTGTTTGAGTGCTCATGGAGACCATGGGTGGTAGGCATTCTATTGTCATCTTCTAAACCCATTTTGCAAAGGAAAACACTGACTCAGAGACATTAAACAACTTCCCTATTTTCATTGCTGTTGTCTCTCAGGCTGTCACAATGGCATATTGAATTGTGTCCTTTATGGATCGAGTTATGTCTGTGAAGTCTTTACCTCCAGTATCTCAGGGTGTGAGCTTTTGTGAAAAGAGACTTCACAGAGGAACTCAAGTTAAAATGAGGTCGTTATAGCCAGGCGTGGAGGTGCTCATCTTTAATCCCAGCATTCAGGAGGCAGAAGAAGAGGCAGAGGCAGAGGCAGGGGATCTCTGAGTTTAAGGCAGCCTGGGCTCCAGAGAGAAACCCTGTCTTGAAAAACAAACAAGCAAAGAGATAATTAGCATGGACCTTAATGCAGAGCTATAAGGACTGATGTCCTTATAGAACGGGGAAATGTAGACTCAGCTGCACATGCATAGTGAGAAGGGCAGAGGAAGGTGAAGGCAGTGGTCAGGAATAACAAAGTGGCTTGCACTGGCCAGAGCTAGGAGTAAGGATTGGAATACAGCCACTTTGACTTTAGACTTTTAACCCCCACTACTTGACTAAATATCTCCTTTTTTTGGAAAGAATCTGGCTGTGTAGTCCAGACTGTCCTTTTACTTTAGTCTCCTAAGTGATGGGATTACAGGCAACATCACCACATACATGTTTCTTCCCCCCACCTTCCCTTCGTCCTCTTCTTTCCCCCTCTCTCTAAGCCACATGATATGCAGTACATTGTTACCATGCTGATATCATTGAACGATTAATCCTCTGTGCTTTTTGAAGAATGAGGATTTCAGGGACCACCATGGCGTCATTGTGAAGCTGGTCTTGATCATTGGGACCTGCAGTGACAGTATGTGTGAGCGTGGATGGTGTTCTGGTCCCATGTTCCTGCAGTGAGGTAACAAGATGCTCCTTGTCTCTACCCACTGCTTTAGTCCCTGAGTCTGTCTTGAAGGTAGCGTCCCCGGCACCTGCAGAGTTATAATGCTCAGGGACCAAGACCAGCATTTGACGTGCTTAAGCTCTGTTTGGTTTTGAACAAAATGGTTTTCTGCTCACTTACTCCCTAGTGCTAGATTGGAGAAAACTCTGTTTGGAAAGAACAGTTGTAATGGAGGACAATGTTGACAGGCTCAGGAGTGGGCTTTGATGCCGAATTCCAAAGAGGAGGCCCAGAAACATTTTGAATAGCAGTGAGGCTGGAATACATGAAGACCTTTATTCAGATGTGTCAGTTCCAGTTCCAGTATTTTTCACTTAGCTCCGAAGTAAGAAAACAGCAAACCTTTTTTTTTGCACATGCCACCCCTTGAAAACTATTCTTTTCGTTCAGGCAACACTCCCAAGGTTAAACAAAACCCCATTGTTTTAATGCCCTGTGATAAGCCTTTTCAGAAACACTTGCATAGCTTAATCCAGCTGATTTTTTTTGTAATCAGCAATATTACACCAGGCATTGGGTTCTTTCGTACTGTAAAGTTGAAATTTAAGAATAATCACCTCGCAATCAAAAGCTGATTATACACAAACAATAATGAACACAAAAGTGAGCCCTCTGCAATGAAAGGAAATGGGGCAATAGTAGTCCTTGAAGACGAAGAGTGCTAGGAAGATGGTGTGGTGTCCTGATCAACAGATAGTGGGTGAAGATCAGCAAGCAGCGATGCTCAAGGGGGCCAGTGGGGAGAGGGTCATGGAGGAGACCTAAAACTCTGTAACAGTGACATTCAGTGCCATAGATAAAACAGTGTAGGAAAAGCCACTGGGTTTTAGGGCTGAGTTAGGTGTCTGTACCTGTGTGTGTCCAGACTCCTGCTCAGCGCTGGATCTGTTGTAACTGCACAGTGACTACTGAAGCAGTATCTTGTAGAGAGGGCCACAGGCCACACTGGTACACAAGATGAATCTAGGAAATCAGGAAGTAGCATCAAATCCCAGCTACTCATGTAGTCAGATGATGCGCACTGTTCACCTCTGTGGGTTTGTGACCTGGTAGAGTGGAGTGATAAATGAGGCGGACTAAAGTCTCATGCATGAGTCTCATGTAATAAATAGCCAGCTTTATTCAGCACACCTGAATTTATGCTCTAAAGGTTAAGAAATATCACGTGAGTAAAGTGTACAAGGACAGGCTGCATGTGACAAAAACATATTTTTCCATAGAGGCATGTAAACAGATTACAATAGCTGGTTGTAATGAGTAATCTGAAGTAAACTGCCCTATACACCTGGGAGGAACATAGAAACACATTCCAAGAACAATTCTGTGTTTTTTAAGAAACTGAGGTCACAAGACTCTAGTTTTCTCACAGACACTCAGGACTCTCTTCATTTGACTCCATTTTTGGACTGTGTTCTAACAGTACTCCCTGAGTCCCCCCCCCCCCCTTTTTTGTTAAGATAAGGCCTCCCACCCTGTTGCCTAGGCTAGTCTTCAGCCTTTGGTCCTCTCAAATGATCATCCTGCCTCCTAGTAGCTAGGAGTAGCTAGGATACGCATACCACCACCGCCTCCCCTGCTCGATGCATGCTATTATGAAAACATATTAGGAAAGTTAGTGCCTGTAGTTAGGGTTCTTGAGGAAGTAGCCATCTGAAGGTTAAAGCTGAGCAAAGCCTCGAAGGAGCCGAGGGCCGTGAACTGTGGGGTAATCTGGGTGAAGAGTATTGCAGACAAAGGGACAACGAGAGCAGAGGCCTTGATGGGGGTCCTGTACTTGATGTGTTTAAGCAAGAAGCAGATAGCAGGCAATCCTGGGGACTGGGAGAGGGCAGAAGACATATCCAGGTTATATGTGTCACGGTTTATGTTCCTGGAGCACACACCACATGTATTATTATTGTGTGTATGATGGACAACATGATGTAAAAGCATATATGTTTGCAGGGTGTAGCCAGGCCGTAGGTCACACGGATGCACTAGTTAACTATGGACCTGTTCAGGAACAGTTTTTTTTGCAGTTTGTGCCCGTCACAAATAGCCATCTGTAAACAGACGTGTTTCATTTTTTATTTGAGCATGTTTGTGTCTCTAGGATACATACCCAGGACACATATGTTGGTTACATTTTTTTTTTTTTTTTTGGAGACAGGGTTTCTCTGTGTAGCCCTGGCTGTCCTGGACTCACTTTGTAGACCAGGCTGACCTTGAACTCACAAAGATCCGCCTGCCTCTGCCTCCCAAGTGCTGGGATTAAAGGCGTGCGCCACCACCGCCCGGCATGTTGGTCTTATTTTAAGTGTATGTTTGGTTTTTAAAGAAACTGCTAAACTGGGCTCTGTGGACGGCGGAGTGGCTAAAGGAGCTGTGTTCATAACTGGTATCTGATGTTTCTGGTTCCATTTTCATTCTCAACAGCTTAGTATAAAGTAACTGACTTCTACATCTTTGTTAGCTTTTGTACTTTACTTTTAGAAATCTCAGCTATCCTAGGGGATAGATAGCTGTATTCCATTCTGGTTTTTATTTGTGTTTCTCTAAGACCAGTCTTGCTGAATATCTTTTTAGTTGCTTATTTGCCACCTGCACATCTTCATTGAAATGTCTTTTGGTTTCTTCTGTCCATTTCTGTTTTGATTTTTAAAATGTTGAATTTTGAAAGTTCTTTATGTATTCTGCATATTAGTTGATCGCTAGATATCTGGCGTACAGGTATTCCCCCAGTCTACAGCTTGTCTTTTCATTCTCCTAGCGTAGTCTGCCAGACAGAACTTTAATCAACAATTTGTCTACTTTTTTCTGATGAGCCATGATTTTAAGTCATGTCTAAGAACTAGTTCCCATTATATTATCTTCTGAAACATTTTTATTTATTTATTTATTTATTTATTTATTTATTTATTTATTTATTGATTGATTGATTTATAGACAAGAATCTTTATAACCCAGATTGGCCTTAAGTTACCTTATATCTTAAGGGTCTGACTGCAAATTCCCAGTGATCCTCAGCCTTAACCTCCAGAGTTCTGGGAGGTATGAGCCACCACACCCAGCTAAAAGGTGATTTTTCTCTTTCATTTTTTTCCTTAAATTTTTTTTTTCTTTTTAGATTTTTCGAGACAGGGTGTCTCTGTGTAGCCCTGGCTATCCTGGAACTCACTTAGTAGACCAGGCTGGCCTTGAACCTAGAGATCTGCCTTTGCCTCCTGAGTGCTGGGATTAAAGGTGTGTGCAACCAAACCTGACAGTTTTTCTCTTAGGTAACTTTCTTTCCTTTCCTTCCTCCTTCCTTCCTTCCTTCTTTTCCATTTTTCTTTCTTTAAAAAATAATTTAAAATATATTATCTCAGATCCACCTTGAATATTTATGTAAACCCTAGGATGAAGGTGAAGTTTATCTATTCATTCATTTATTATTTTCAGCTGCACATCCTGTTGTTTCAGTACTGTTTATTTGAGTTATCAAAATATCCATGAATGGATGTTGCTGGAATGGTTATCATTCTTCCTGTGGAATTCTAGCATTTTAAACTAGTAGGCAACCCTGACATCCTTCTCATAGATGAAACAGATGCCTGAAGTTTGAGCCACTAAGGTTGGGGCCAGTTTGGCCATTCTGCCTTCTGCCACCTGCTTCTAGTTGGGTCTGCTGATGTTTTCTGTTTTGGATATGACCTCTGTCTCTATGTGTCATTGCCTGGTTTTTCAGAGTCATTCAGTTATTTATTTTGAGTCAGGGACCATTTGAGATTGTGAAAATGGGCCTTTGACATTTGGTTTAATGTTCCTGTGCATGCTTGGCTGTAAAGTCAGATGTCAGTAAAGTCTGTGTCAGTGTACATTAAGAGAGATACTGCTCTTAAAACTTGGTATTTTGGTGAAATCAATTTACTTTGTCTCTGCATAGCAGCTTTCTTCTTACAGTTTTGGTGTGTAATGGGCCCCAGGAATACAGACAGCAAACTCATCAGTGACAGACTCAGTCACATTTATAACATCAAGTTGATCAAGTGAAGAAACCGCTGAAGTGTATTTCCGTGGTTGATAGGGCCTTGATTCTCTCAGCTTTCTTCCTTTCTGTCTCCTAGGAAGGACCTGACAGAAGCTCAGATATTCTTAAGAATCACACATGCATTGAAAGAATACTTCTGTGGTAGTTTATAGTATTTTAGGACCATAAGTAACTCTGAAAATGATCCAGTCCCAACACAGAAGCCAACACAGTTTTATATGGGCAGTGAAGATGTGCTTACAGGGAATAGAAACCTGCTTCATGTCTCATGAAAGTCTGGCTGTTACATAGGCTACATTGCTGTGCCAGGGACTCTGTTCTCACTCCGTTTTATAAACAGTTACTATAATCGCAGGCTGTCAAGGCAGACTCCTGACCCTAGTCCCTGCTGGATCTGTGTTCTTAGATAGGTCATGTCACTACCTGCTTAGAGAATCCAAGAAAACAGGATGGTTTCAAGAGCTGAAGACCATGTGGGCAGGAGGCTCAGCCAATGGTGGAGAGGGCACTATTAGCACATGGTGTTTTGTTAGTGACGATAAATTTTTGTCTTTTTATGTAGTAAATATGAGGATTTTCATTTTTTCCTGCTTCTTAAAATAATTCTTTCCTCTTGGTTACTTGCTTACTTCCATTAAAAAAAATCTAATAAATAAATAAACAAACAAACAAACAAATAAATAAATAAAGTAAGTAAGTAAGTAAGTAAGTAAGTAAGTAAGTAGATAGATGTTTTTTCCCAGGAGACAGGGTCTAACTTTACAGCTCTGGCCTAGAATTCATAATGTAGTCTTTATAGGCTTTGTACTCCTGGTAGTCCTCCTGTCTCAGCCTTCCAAGTACTTGGGTACTACCACACCCAGCTTAATGTATTTTCTTAACATATTGTTTAATCTGTGGGCAGTCTATAAAGTTGGATTATGAGGTATGTTTTCTTTTTTTAGATTCATTTTTAATTATGTGCCTGTGCATGGAGGTTATATGTGTGCGGGCGCCTGTGGAGGCTGGAAGATGGCATCAGATCCCTTGGAGTTAGCATTACAGATTGTAAGCAGTGCAGGTGCTGTGAACTGAACTCTGGCCTGCCACTGAACATCTGTCTAGTTTTTGAGTATTAGGTTAAGCACTATGTGAAACTTAAAAATGGGAGTCCACAAAATTTCTCTTTCCATAATTGCTTTGATGATAATCCCCTTTGGGTGGGCAGAAAGGGATTGTTTACTTGTTGCGGTGCTGCTAGTCAAATCTTGGTCCTCTTGTATAATAGGCACATGCTTTACCACTGAGTCCTGTCCTCAGTCTTGTCCCCACCGAAAGGGTGCTTAGTTCTTGGTACCACATTGGGCATGTAGACCTTTTCCAGTCTTCCTTCAGCCTGTTGGCCCCCTTCTCCTTTCCTATTGCCTGTAGACGTGCATGCAGAGCCCATTCACACACTGTTGTCATACTGACCTGTGCACTTCCCTGCCTCTGGTCTAGATGTCTTTGTGTTTCCACATTGCTCGATGTACTAGAAATGCCTTTTTTTTTGACATCTCTTTGTTCATCTTTATGATTTATCCCATGAAATGTTTTTTGTTTCTCTATGGCCCCATCCTCTGTGGACACTGTTGTGTCCCCTTCATCTTTTTGTCTTTAATGTCTTGAATATGACAGTTATATAGAATTAAGATGTCTGTTTGCTGTTTAACAAGCCGTCAGTTAAGTCTGCTGTTGATGGAAACAATGATTAACTTTCTGTTATCCAGAAAGTATGGATGTCATCTGAATGACATCATCACAACTTGCAAAGTAGAATAATTTTATTTCTCATTTAATGAAAAACTACCCATGAATTAGTGATAAAAATTTAATTGAGGATAATCAGATACTGCTTCTAGCCTTACACCCCCCCCCCATTAAAATATCTAATTACTTTACCCTTTTCCTTGAGAAGCTCTTTAATCAGTGAGTTTGGACTAGATTGTGAGGGTTAAGTTAAGATTTGATGGCTCTTGAGTTTTAGACTAGAAAAGCCTGTGCTGTAACTCTCAGCATTATGTGTATTGTTTACACAGTGTCTTGTTAGAATGGTTTCAAATGCAGGAAAGTTATTAAGCAAATTGTAATGCTGAAAATAAACATGGCATGGCTGTTCAAATAAACATTTGGTTCAATGTGTGATGCAGGGTCAACTACAAAAATATTTTATCCTTCTCGTATTGAACATAGGACTTCATGAGTGCAGGACAGATACCAAGTTACAATCCAGGTCCTGAATGTCACCTTCCCACTTTGTTGTTTCTGTCTTAACTTTCCCTCTGTAGTTAGCTTTGACATTTTACTTGGTGGCCAGTGAGGTGTTAACTTATCTCATGGTATGAAATGAAGGGATGAGTGAGGCAATAGCAATGAGAAAAGATAGTCTGGTTTTTGTGTATGAAATTGAATTACATAAATAGAAAATAAGGGAAAAGACCCTTATTTTGCCGTCAGCTGTGTACCTTATGCTGCTTTGGCTTCCCCTACTCTTACTAGCCTCAGTTTTTAGTAATCATCTCAAAATAGTTTGACAGATAGAAATTGACTTGACCCCGCTGAAGCTTTGCTTCTCCTATGAGCCTGAGAAGACTTAACACACCTTTGGGTAGATGGCCCTTGAGAACAGGCTGTGGCTTTGCACCTCTCACTGGCACAGGACAATCTTGGGGAAGGTCTGGGTCTTACTGCTAGACGTGGCTGATCTAAAACAGGTGATACCATTTTTCTGATTTTTATTTGGTTTGGAAAACTTAGCTGCCCATCATTACAAAAAACTCAGAAGACAACAGAAAAATATTAAAAGACTTCGATGGTTACTTCACTACCCTGTGTAACAGGACATTTTTCTTTAAAACACTTGCATTTAGTAGTACTTAAGAAGCACCTATAAAACACCTATATCTTATAACCTAATAATTATCTGAGAACACCCTAATAATACCTATCTAAAAACACCTAACAACACCATTTTAACTTTCATAAAAGGATATTAGTATTCTTGGTTGGTCTGTGCAGGAACTAGGTTTTAGCAATATGGGTACTGCAGTCCCAGCAGGCAGCCCCTTACTAGCTTAGTGTCCATTGGGCCTGAGTTTGCCAGTTTGGCCAGTTTGCCTCAATTGCCAGATTGTGACCAGCTTACAAAGCCCAGTCCCTTGCAGCCACTAGCTTGAGGTCGGCTTCTGTCAGCTGAGACTCGTTCTATAGTTTCCCTGCCAGAGTAGGCTTTAATGACAAAAGCTTCTCCAAGCAGCTTCCAAACCCTGCCCTCCTTTGCTGCCAGCCTTAACAGGCTGAATTACATGGTAAAGGGTCTTTCTCAGGCTAATTTGCAGTGAAAAATCTTTCCCTCTTGGACTTTGTCTTTTAGTTTATGACCATTGTGGCCTAATGACTTGAGTAAGCCATATCTTACTATGCACTTCTCCCGCGTGTCTTCTCAGCTGTGAAGGCAAGAGGAAGAGAGAGGCCTCTTGGAGCTCTCTGGTTTATATATTGCATCATCTTGTGATCCTTGTTGGTCTCGAGGGTCCACAGATTTCTCGCGGTACACAGCGGTGTGGTTTCTTGTGGCTACTGAAGTGTGGCTTCCGTGGTTTCTTAGTCACATCCCTTCAACGTGGCACTTCGTGTTTCTCACAGAGCTATGGCCTTTGGGCTCTGTCCATCTCAGCAAGTTCAAGGGACACCAAGCTCCTCCTTAGGTGCTGCCAGATGCTAAACTGAACTGCCTACCTATTCACTAAAGAGGCCTAACTTGTACCACATTCCTGTGCACTAGAGAATATGCCATTGTGAGCATCGTGTGGCCTGTTGTGTTGTGCATAAATAGACACAGCATGTGTTTAGAGCTTCTTTTAGCCAGATTCACACTCATACTAATTAGCTGATTTGATTTTTCTTCTACTTGATATTCAGGAGTACTTACCTACTCATTAAGAATTTATGTAAATATTAATTTTGGTGGCAAAGAATTCTAAGAAAGTGAAGATATGCCCACATAGCTGCAGCCATTCATTTTTATTTATTTCTTTTAATTTTATTTGCATATGTTAATTATACATGATAATGAGCTTCATTTTGACATTTTCATGCAGTACATGATTATCACCCCATTGCCCTCTGGTTCCCTCCCCATTCCTGGTGATGCCCTTCTTGTTCCCAGCTAAGTTCTTTTCATTTTAATGTTTGTTTGTGTGTTTAAAATTTTAATTTGTTTTATTTTAAAAAATTTTAAAAATGTTTTGAGAATATTACATAATTACATATGTCCCCCTTATCCTTCTCTCTAACTCTCCCATATACGACTCCTTGTTCTCTTCTAATTCATGTCCTCTTTCTTATTTAATTGTTGTTACATGAGTGTGCATGCTATGTGTGTGTGTCCAGTCTGTATAATGTTATTTGTATGTATTTCTTCAGGGCTGACCATTTGGTATTGGGCAGCCAATTGTTGTGCTCTTTCCTGGAGACTATTTCTCCCTCTCTCAGCATGCCTTGGTTGCCAGTGGTTGTTTGTGTAGAGCTGAGGTATCATGAACTCCTTCCCCATCCATGTTAGCATGTTTATTCTTGTCATCCTTGTTCTTCTTAGTTTAGGCAGTCATGTTGCTGATCCTTTATGGACATAGCTTCTGACATGCCTAGGATACACAGTCTCATGGCAGTTTCTGTGTTCCTCTGGTTCTTAACAGTCTTTCTGAACCTCTGTTCTGCAATGATTCCTCAGCCTTAGTTTCTGGAATTGTATTATAGGTGTATCTGATGAAACGGCTTCACAACTCTGCATTTTGAGTGGTTGTAGCTTTCTGTAATGGTCTCCTGTTGCAAAGAGAAGTTTCCTTGATGAGGGTGAAGATTGTACTTACTGGTGGATGTAAGGACGAATATTTGGAATGTAGTTAGTCATTATGATTGTTCAGTAAAATGGGGGTTGTAGGTTCTCTTTTAACATCTATAACTTGGGGCTGGAGAGATGGCTTAGAGGTTAAGAGCACTGACTGCTCTTCCAGAGGTGCTGAGTTCATTTCCCAGCAACCACACAGTGGCTCACAACCATCCATGCGATCTGGTGCCCTCTTCTGGCCTACAGGTATACCTGCCAACAGAACATTGGATACATAATAAATAAATAAATCTTAAAAAAAACCCAAAATAAAACTATAGAAATAATTAAGCAACAACAAAAACCAGAAAGAAAGAAAGAGAGAAATAAAAGAAGAAGATCCATAACTTCACTAGCCTTGGGTAGTTAGCTAGATTTTCTGTACCAGGCATGATTTCCCCTTTGTTGAGAGTGTTTTAAGTCTAATTAGAGAACTGTTCATCACCACCAAGGTATGTGTGCCACTGTTGCACCCTTAAGTTTTGTGTAAGTCTTGTGCTGGTAGCTTGGTAGACACAATAGCTGTGAAACCAAGAGAGCAATGTTGTCATGCTCCAAAGGCCGAAGAAAGTGCAGTCTCTCTCCATTCTGTCCTCTTACTCTTGCATTCTTTCCACCTCTTCTTCAGAGATGTTCCTTGAGTCTCATTTACATCATGGCTGAGTGTTCTCATCAGTTTGATCAGTCATATGTTTCTGGGGAGATTTTCTGGAGTTATTTATTTTGTCATTATCTTCTTAGTGGACATTAATGCTGTCTTTAAATGTCCTACTGTTTAATGCTTACTCATCAAATGAATTCTGATGATTTCCCTCTGGAAAATCTGCATAATAGTCATGATAATGGCTACTACTTATTAACATTGCTGATGCTGAGCATTTTGTGTAGATTATCTCATTTATATCTAGAAAATGTTAACTTTTTCTTTTAGAGATTAGGAAATTGATGTGCTGTCTTTGTGACTGTGTTTTCTAGTACTCTGACCAACATCACATACAGTAATTAAAAGTGTTTCCAGTTCATTTTGTGTGAAAGAGCCTCTCATTATTTCACACTGTATTGCTCTGGTACAACAAAGATTGTACTTTTCTTCATCTGCCAGACAACAGATGTCGTTATCCATTTTTACTTTAGACAGAAATATTCTGGAAAGTTCACTAGGACAAATTCTAAAATCTCATAAGTAAAAAAAAATGAAGTTAATTAAAAAAATATCTTTGGATGCCCGGCTGAACTCCAAAACTAGTATCAGTTATTCTAGACACCTTGAAATGGTAATAATATAGACAGAGTTATTATGAGGTAATGTAACAAGATTTGACACCTTGGTATCCCTGTTATCCATGTTCCTTTAGCTTTTCCTCCCTGGTTTTATACTTGTTGCACTTAATATTCTACTTACCAATAATTTGTTTGATGTTCAGTATTTGTTAATTGAGACTTTAATACCAGCCTCATTTAAGGAAAGCATATTGTAGAGGAGAAATCAGTGAAAACAATGTAGAAGAAACACTGAATAGTCTCTGTCATCAGCCCAGAGACCACATGCACATTTACATACAAGTCAGTGCAGGATGCTTCATTCCCCAGCTCTCAGCTGCTCACAGGGCATGAGGTAACTAAGGCATTTATCCTTGTAAATGCAAATAAATGCCATGTAAGGCCAGCACAGTATGTTAAATGAAATTCCTCATTAACTTGCATTCTTATAACCTGATGGGTGTATCTCAGTTACTCTATTATAAGTAATTGGGCTTGGGGAGAGGAGTTGAAGTTTATTTCACATGATGTTGCTCAGTTAAGCATTTTACTTGAATATCACCAGTAGAAGGTTTAAAGCAGAAATGGTGCACATAGATTTCAGATCCAGAAGATGAGTGGATCTCTTACTAAGAGGAGACCCAGACAGGCAGAGCTAGAGGGGGTGAGAGTGTGGTTAGGGGCTGTTAGGAAGCTCCCGTGGCCAGTCCTCAGTGTGATCTTAGACCACTGGCACCAAGAAACTCTGGGAGTTTGCAAAGTTCAGACACTTGGGGTACCTTAGGTGTGAGCTGTGGATGCAGCCCAGGGCTCTGAATTCTTCTTGAGAAGTCTCTGAGAGAAGTCTTGACGATGTACATTTGATACCCTCCCAAGCAGTTATCACCATGGCCCATTTCCATTTAGTTTGTAGGAGGAAAACCCAAACAAACATTTGGGTCTGTTTAAATTTTTGTTTGTTTTGTTTCTTTGAGACAGGGCTTCTCTGTGTAGCCCTGGCTGTCCTGGAACCTGTTTGAATTTTTCAATAAGAGAATTTAGTTTAGTATATTTTAGAGAATACATTTTGAGAGTATATTTTGGAAAAAAAAACACTTCTATTTCCTAGAAACAGAATACACCTCAAAAACTATGTATTTATTTGCTTCCTTGCTTATTTATTTATTTACCTTAACTTTCTCCTGGAGAAATTCTTTATGACCCTCCCATCCAGCTTTGTCTCCATGGTCACAATGAGGATAAGACACATGCTCTTTGCTGAACTGGCAGAGAGATGGAAATGTCCACCACTGAGTGAGGTGCCTAGTGATTAGAGAAGGTAATGGCCCTCCCATTGCACAAGTTCATCACTAGCAAGTGGCAGAGCTAGGCTTTTGCTCTCTACCTACCTGTCATATGGCCTTATCCATGTGCTTTCCAGAAATATATCTGTACTTGTCACAGAGGCTTCAGAATCTGTGTGTGTGTGCGTGCGTGCATGTGCAAGGTGCTGAGAGAGGGACAGAGAGACAGACCGACAGATAAAACTGACTCACTGTAACCTACTGCCTTACTCTCTCAAGTACTGGGATTGTGGGCAGGGGCCTCCATTTTGGTTTGTTGTTGGATTTAGACTTTGATGTTTACGGACTCCAAATTATGTTCAGTTGCCGTTTGTTAGCTGCCTTGATGAACCATGCCTACCTGGCTTTCTGATTGGAGTGCATCATCTGGTTCTTGGAGTCTCCACTGGAATCAGCAGGACTGCCTTGCATGCAGCTGTGTGCTGCCCTGCAGCAGTGTGAACAGCTACATCCTCTCAGCAGACGTGAAATGTGAATGTGATGTCCGGCTGTCAGGCGGGTAATGTGTGTGTGCTCCTCAGCTTGGCTGGATGCTGTACACTGACGTGTTCTCCGTCTGCCTCTCTTTGCACAGTGGTGAAGCTTGGAGAGGTTAGGTTAAGCAGTTTGCCTCCACTTCCCAGATTGTAAGTGATGGAGCCTACATCTGACATCTGACAGGGTTATGGGAACTGAAGCTTGACATTTTATTGAAAGCTTCCTAAAATTGTGAAATACATAATAAAATACTAAATCCCAGCATAATACAAATGTGTAGTTTGACTTGTAGCGTGAGCTGACAATCCTGCCCCAGCCTCCTGAGTGCTGCTTTTCCAGGGTTGAACCAGAACACTGAGCTCAAGTTGTAGAGTTAACTTACCCTGTTTAATTTTCTAGTGAGTGGTGGATTGGGTGGTTCAAATGAGAAATGCCCCACATAGGCTCATGTGTTTGAACACATAATGCCCAACTGATGCTGCTGTTGGGGAATGTTACAGAATGTTTTTGTTTGTTTATTGTTTTTTGTTTTTTTTCGTGACAGGGTTTCTCTGTGTAGCCTTGGCTGTCCTGCACTCACTCTGTAGACCAAGCTGGCCTTGAACTCACAGAGATCAGCCTGCCTCTGCCTCCCTAAGGGCTGGGATTAAAAGTGTGTGCACCATACTTGGCAAGTTACAGAATTTTTATGAGCTGGAGCCTTGATGGAAGAAGTGGTTCTGGCAACTGACTTTGAGGACTTACAGCCAGGCCCTACTTTCTGTTCATTCTCTTGTTTCCTGAGTCCAGATGCAGTGTGCTCATCTGTCCTCTCTGCCTTTCCCTGACTTTGTGCCTTTCCCACCATGATAGAAAATATTCTTCCAACTGTAATAGTTGAAAAACCTTTCTCACACTGCTTATGTCAGGATATATGATCACAGCAGCAGGAAATGAATACAGTTGGTACAGGTGGAAACTGAGGGGTAGAAACCAGAGATGTGGATGCACTCCTCCTAAGCTGAATTTGCCTGGGCAGAGTAAATTCGGAAAACCTTGCCCGCACCATGTGGAGAGAGAGTTCATTAGCTCAAGCATGAGGAACAAGTTGGAAGGCAGCCTCACTTGCTTTTGTCCTGTTGATTTCGTGCTGGCGTTACATAAAGCTTTTCTAATTTCAGTGCAGCCTTCACTCATTTCTAGTAGCAAGTGTTTTGTTAATTTATGTCAATCAGTAAGTTGCCCTTACACCTTATTGATTAAAATGTCTTCGCTTTTGAAGGACTCACAGGTATAATTTCTCCAAAAGATTGTACTTTCATTTTTAAAATCCACCGTTGAGTTCTGTGCATGATAAAGTGGAAGCAAGTGCTTATCAATTTGTTATTGAAATCTTCTGGATGAGTGTTTTTTCTTGGTTAGTCTCAAACACAGTCATACTCCTGAATCTAACTAGAGGCAGTTCATGTACTGCTTATTAAGATTCAAGGCACTCTTTTTATTTTAGCCGGTCTGATATCCCTTTTTAATTTCACTTAAATTTGAATTACTCTAAACCTCATCTGGGTATATTGAAGATACTCAGTAATATTAATAATGATGATGTTGACGAGTCTGTCTTGTCTCATTTTCCCAAGTCACATAACTTTATTTTGCTTCTGGCATGTGAATATTTGTGACTCTATGTCTTCCTGTGACAAATATTAATAATCACTCATGAGTTTATTCTGGTGAGTCTAGACAAAGCCTCACAGACTTACTTCACAAAGCACTGTGAGCTGCCTTTCCCATTTGGTCAAAGTTAACAGATGCTTGCCATCTCCTATCTTGATGCTGATTGTCTTGGGTATGTTATATGGGTGTTACATTTACATATGTGTCATCACCTCATTGTTTTTATATTTTGATCTTGGACTCCTTTTCTGCTTTTGGATAAAGAGCTTTTACCTTTGTAGAGCCCCCACTATTACTTTCTCAAGTGTTTCTGAATCTCCCAAGATGCATGATACATGTACCTCAGAACAAACCTCAGGCTTCTCTGTTGACCGGTCCTTTCTGGCCTGTATATAGAATTGCTACTTAAGCGTGACTTCTTAAAGTGAGGACTTTGCTCATTCAGTTTGATGAACTCTTTGTTCATGGATTTGTGTTCCCTGGCTGTCTGGATAGAACAGAGCATCTCTCATGGCTCTGGGTGGTATGTCTTCACAAGGCTCCATTTCTGTTATGGCTTTGTATTCTTCATAGACTGACTGGGCTTTCCATAGCTAATAGGAGGTATTCTGGACAAAACACAGAAAACAATGACTTGATGCCCTAGATGATGAACAGAAGCCAAAGTGAGGGAGGAGAGTTGAATTAGAAGACACAGGTATGTTCTGAGCTTCTGGTTTTTACCTTAAGATTTGATCTTAGTGACGGAGCTCCTTAGTAGATGAAGTAATTAAAAACCGAACTGTCTGAGTGTAGTGGTTCATGCCTTTAATCCCAGCCTTCTGGAGGCAGGGGATGAGGCAGGCATATCTCTCTGAATTAAAGGTCAGATAGGGCTACATACCGAAGATCCTGTCTCCCAAACAAAATAAACAACAAAATGACCAAAAGAAGAAACAAGCAGTGATCACTATCCTGATGAACTAGATAGAGGACAGAGTTCGTGACTACCCACACACCAAAGAGGGAGGTACTCAGGAAGGGGAAGGTTGGAAGGGTAGGATCCTACATTCTGTGCACAAGTTTTCCTGATTGGAAGGCGTGCCAGAACGTGAAACATGAACACTTGTGCTTGGGTGAAGCTGACTGCAAGTGGCCTAGCTAAAGTGAAAACAAAGACTCGAGCTGCTGCCTAAACGACCGAGTTTGCAGTTGGAGACTGGGTATGTGTCACTTGTGGATCATTCTGCACGGTAGTGTCAGCTATTTCCACGTATGTTTGATAGCACAATGTAAACATACACTTGCACACTTCAGTTGTCTCTCTCTTTCCTGGGCTCAGTTCACAATTGTAGGCTTAGGAGGGTAGGCAGGCGGTCTGAAAAGCAGTGTAATGTCTCAGCCTGGGCAGGATCTAAGAGCAAAAGCTTGATGGTTCTGTTCCTTTTGCAATCGTGAATGTGCTATGAAGATGGGGCTCATGCATTTGCATACCACGGCTGTATACTATGTGTTATCTCATGTTTCCTTTGAAAAATCATACTAAAAACTGATAATAGCTAATATATTCAGTTTTGCATATAAATACTATTCTAAGCACTTTATCTATAGAACTATTCTTATAGTAATTTCACTTAAAGTCTTTTGCAGTTGAGGAAATAAAAAGATTGCTCTTTAGTGGTTAGTGATAGAGCTAGGAGCCAATAACCTAAGGGAGGTAGGTAGGTTAGTGTGACATATACCTGTGGTAGGGTCTCAAACACAAGGCTCATCTTAGGTAGGTATTATTTGGGATAAGTCCCATCAGACTCCAAAAAAAATGAACATTTAGAAAACACTACAGTAACAGGTACAAGCACAATGGTAGCTTCTGGATAAAATATAAAATATGGGTCATAGTTTATAAATACTAAAATATTTGAAGGTCTTAAAGGATAACCCATATGAAATACAAACTAGATTCTACTCTTGAAGTGGGCAGAAGGAAAGCAGGTCTGTGTTTACAGTTCTTTTCCTCTGGGGTCTTCCCAGAGGAAGTGCATCAAACAACTTTTGATGCACTTTTGATGTAATGAAAACAGCATTTCATTACACTGGTGTCTCCCTTTTTTATTTAATTGATTTTGTTCTCTTGAGATGGTTTTCTGTGTGGCCCAGACTGGGCCTTACCTCTCAAGTGTCCTACAAGCTACCCCATAGATGGTCAGAGCACCTGGTTAGAAGAGGCATCTTCTGGATGCGGTCTGAAGAACACAGAACAGAGCTGACACATCTGTCTCCTTCTTAGAAGACCCTGGTTCTATCAGCTAAGCTTCCTTCTGTGCAATCTAACCTCTTCACAAACAGCACCCTGCTGCAGGGTTCATGGTACCACTCAAGTTCCCTGGTACCAAAACAGGCAAAGCTTTCTCTTCCTCACCAAGTCCTGCCCAGGACCACTACCTCCAACTGACTCTGTCTTTAGTGCTAGAATTACAAGCATGGACCACCAACTAGTGTTTCTTACCTTTCTTAACTTAATAAAAATGTGGTTTATTACTGCCAAGAAAACTCATTGAACACAGATAGTAATAGGAAGTGTTGTTCTACAACTGTTATTTGCTATAACCAGGTACTTTCCTGGAATTTCATTATGGATTAGTGATTTAATTTCATGCTGTCTTGGGGAGCACATTGGACTTCCATCCGTTTTGTTATTTTATGGGTTCTAGAACACATGGAGATTGAGTATGCAGTGCAGGAGTCAGCTGTAGAGTAAGTGAGTGTGTGTGTGTGTGTGTTTGTGTGTGTGTGTGTGTGTGTGTGTGTGTGTTTGTGAGAGTGTGTGAGAGAGAGTGTGTGTATGTGTGTGTGTGTGTGTGTGTTTGTGTGTGTGTGTATGTGTGTGTGTTTTAGGGTTTAGAATTTGGATTTTTACATATAGAGGATTTGCTTTGCTTTTTCTATGTCTGAAAGCTTGACCTGTATAAATGACTTTGATACAGATGCCAACTGTAGCATTACATTGTTTATGAATATTGATATGATAAATATTTAACGTTTTCTGGTAAATACTTGATCTGACATAGAATTAGAGAAATTTTACTTGAAACTATCTATGAAACATAGAGAAAAGATAACCATGTCCTTCTGGTAACCCTAAAAACATTTTACTTTCATTATTTATTTACTTTGCTTTGGGTTTCTGGTTAAAGCACATTCATTTAAAGCATGCAGTAGCCATGCATTCATCCTCCTATGTTTGTGGTTTCAGCTTTGAGTGGAGTGAGAAACAAAATCGGAGAAGCTCAGGTTTCTATTTTTTAAAAACATTATTTCTATGTTGACAAAAATTTATTTTGTGAGTTTCACATCATGCACCCTGTTCCTTCCCATCTCCCACCTCCCTCCAGACCCACCTTCCACCCTTGCAATCTGTCCCAGCATAAAAAATAACAGCTCATTGTGCAAGCTGCAGTGTATCTCACTCAGTATGCCCCACAATATTCCACTTTGTTAACATTCTGGTTGCAAAATGTTCATTATAATGACTCCTTGGTCTGGTATGAGGCCCCTGGTTTCTGCTACTCTATCAGTACTGGAACCTCACTGGAACTCCTTTCAGATATATCATAACTGCTCTGTGTCATGGAGATCCTGAAGTCCTGGGTTGTGGAACTGACCTCTTCTTGCAGTACAGCAGTTCATCCATGGGGTAGATGTTGGGGTGGGCAACTCAAAGCCTTGGTTCTGGAACTGCAACCCCCACTTGCATGACCAGCTCTACTATGGAAAGGTGCAGGGCCTGCTCTCTTGAGTTTTGGAGCATGTGAGGGGCAGGGACAGCTCTCCTGCTCTTGTCACCCCATCTGGGCCAAATCTCCTGTTGGCCAATGGTGGTGGGGGCAAAAGGAAGGGGAGGACATCTCTCCCTAGCCAACACCACCACATAGCAAACAGAAGGCAGAGCTGGCTCTCCCATACTCACTCTCTCAGGGCTGGCTCACCCACAACTCCCATATCCAGGGCCAGTCAGAATTATTCTAGTTTATGGTTTGTTTCCTATCCGGGAAGCCCATCTAGTGCTTGCCTGGTACTGGTCTGGTACTCATCAAAGGCTACTCCATGGTGCCAAAGTGGTGTTGGTATCCAGCTTGCTTTTTTCCCCCCAGGAATGTTAGGCTACTATTCATTCAGATGTTCATAGGTCAGAACACTGAATGTAGATATAGCCTTTCTCCTCTCTGCTACTTATGCACATGTAATAGACATAGCAGTCACATGTGCAATGCCTCTAGGGGCAGTCAGGTGTGACTATTTCAATGTGAAGGATTATGAACTTCTTTCTTTGCACATATTAGTGGAATCCATGAGATTGGTTGAGTTCCTTGCTTGACAGCCTTGATGATTACAGTGCTATAATATTTATGGAAACAGAGGCATTGTTAAGTGTCTGCTTTGTGTTAGGCACGGTGATGCCTGCTTTAATTATAGGACTGCATCGATTACAAATGGTAGTCAATAGTGGGTTGACCAAGATAATGGGCCCCAGAAGACCAATTTGAATCCTTCTGATGTAGAAAAAAATGTCATAACTGTTTTGTGCTGTCTCAGTTTCCCTCTGCACCTAGAGATCATCTTGTATCTACCCCACTTCATTCAAAGTTTGTCACTAGTGGGGCTGGAGAGATGGTTCAGCAGTTAAAAGCACAGGCTGCCCTTCCAGAGGATCTAAGTTTAATCCCCAGGACTTGCATGTTATCTGACAGCTTTCTGTAACTTTCTTTCTGTAATCTCTAGGGGATCTGATACCTTCTTCTGGCCTTTATGGGTACTGAACACACATATGGTACACAGACATACATGCAGACAAAGTACACACACACATAACATTAAAAAAAAAGTACTGTCACAGTGTCACATATTATTACAGGGTTATGGCCATTGTCTTTGTGGGTCCAAGACTCAAAGGCAGGTTTCTGTCTCTGCTGTCCATGATATTAACCATTTTATTGCATGTTGTAGCTACTGCCTGACTTATACATGGTGAGGTACTCAGCTGGAGTTCTTAGGTGCATCTTCTCTGTGGATTTGTATTATAACTCGTTTGTTTGGCCAATGGTATGTAATGCATGGTTGAATGGAGGAGGAATTATTTTAGCTTTGGAGTCCTTGAGATAAAATGGTCATATAGACTGAAAACTGTGTTGTTCTTGAGATAGGGTGATTGAGTTGTTAGTAGGAGCCACTTGACCTTGTCTAATATAATTTAGTGTCATGGGGGCCATTGTGATTCTCCCTCTATGAAGGAAGGAAGGCTGGTATCTCTAGTGTTTAGATTGAGGATCCTTTTATCAGTAACCAGTGTATCTAATTATCATTCCCTGTCTACTTAATAACAATTCTAGGCATAGAGAATGCATTCGAGGATGAATTAAACATGATTTTTGCCTTTGGGACTATTCATAGACTCATGCAATACACCACAGATATTGACAAATCTCTCATACACACACAATGGCATATGGGAACTTTTAAGGGAAAATGATGGTTCATCCAGCCTCCTCTGAAAGTACCATATAGCAAATATTTTAGACTTATGCGCCTTATGTTTACTGCTGCAGCTCCTTTGTTCAGTCATCGCAGCATGAAAGCAGCCCTTGACCGTGTGTAAATGAATGGATGCAGTTATATTCCAGTAAAACTTTGTGTGAAAATAGGCAAATGATTGAACGCAGCTCACAGGCTTCAGTTTGCAGTCTCTGATTTAAATAGAGTTAAGAAGGTTTTTCTTGTGAAAATTATTTGAGAACATGATTTATATCCTTGAATTCAAATGATAATGGAGAATTTTAAGTAAAAGTCAACATCCTCACACCTACGTGCTCTTCTTTAGAGTGAAGTATATGTGCTGGTGTAGGCTACTTTCCTGTGCGAAGAGTTTATTTTGTAAGCAGTACCTAGAAGTTTCCATAAACATTTCCTCAACCTCCCAGTGCTGTGATCATAGGCACGTACTACTATGCCTGGCTTTTGAACAGCTCTTTAAAAGGCCATTTTATTCAGTAAACAGAGCTAGCTCTGTTTTGTGTGGGGAGAAAAGCTGAGGCTTTGTGTCTACCCATGACATGATGAGACTGGGGAAGCCACACCTGCTTAGTGTTCATTCTCCATCAGAACATGATCCAGATGGAGTCTTAGAATCCTTGTCACTTGTTAGGGTTTGTGACAGTTAGTGTGCACTCCAGAGATATTTAAGTGATAAAAATATTAGTATAACAAGAAAGAAAACTGTGGAGCTACCATGAAGTGACTCAGAGAAGTCATGACTGCATAGTGTATATTTGGATCCTTTGTCACTGCTAATGTCTTAGGGAAGGCACAGTGGGAAAGTTTTGGATTACCTAGCCCTGTGTGTTTTGCACTCACTGAAAATGTGCAGAAAGCTGGGATTTTCCTGGATGGACCATGCAGTCTCTGTCTTTCCTATCAGAGTCAGTCTCATGATGCTTTAGTGTATGTATGCTGTGCATTTGATGAGTTGGGACATAATATAGCAGACATGGAGTCTAACCTGCCATCCTTTGTGCTGGTGCCCCTGGAAGTAGCCCATCCCTTCTTCACCTGAGATCTGGACCTGAGAAAAAGGGCATTGGCTTACTGGGTGTTCCAGTTTCTGTTGCTGGGATGAAATGCTCCAACCAAAAGCAACTTAGGGGAATCATGTATTGATTTGGCTTACATGATCAGGTTACTGTCCACCATTGAGGGGATCAGGAAAGGAGCTTAAGCAGGAACTTGATGCAGAAATTGTGGAGGAATGCTGCTTGCTGCTTTCTGGCTCATGATTAGGTAGCTTCTTATATATATAGTCCAGGATCACACCTGCCTAGGGAGGGTGACACCGTGTGCTGCATCCTTCTGCATAAATTCATAATCAAGACAGTCCCTTCAGACAAGTCCATAGACCATTCTGATCTGGACACATCCTCAATTGAGGGTTTCTTCTTAGATGACTCCAGACTGCATCAAGTTGATTGTGAATGCTAACTAGGACTCATGCTGTAATAATTAGGATATCTATTTCTGTGTCAAAATACTTGTGACCAAAAGCAACTTGTGGAGGAAAAGGTTTATTTCAGCTTATAACTCAACTTCATAGTCTACCCTCAAAGGGAGTCAGGGCAGAAACTCAAGGCAGAAAGCTGGAGGCATAAACTGAAGCTGAGGCCATGGAGGATCATTACTTATTCGTCATGGCACCCTCAGCCTGCTTTCTTACACTGTCCAAAGACTCCTGCCCACTGATGGCGTAAAGTGGGTAGGGTCCTTCCACATCGATCATTAATCAAGAAAATGTCTATAGAGTTGCCAACAAGGGCAATCTTATGGAGGCATATTCTCCATTAAGACTCTCTCTCTCTCTGAAATGACTAGCTAGTCATAAAACTAGGCATCTCACATGGTTTTCTACCTCACAATAGAGCCTGGTCACAATCCATGAACTTGCTTGTCTTAATGAAGCAATCATCTTTCTATGCATGCACCAGGAGGGGGCTGCTTCTCTGCTCTTGCTTGTCTTGTGAGGTAGAGTCTTATACTGTGAGATAGAATAAACTGTGAGGTAGAGTACTTCAACTGTGAGGTAGATAGAGTACTTGTCCTGTGAGGTAGAGTAGTTGAACTGTGAGGTAGAGTACTTTCCCTGTGATGTAGAGTCCTTGAACTGTGAGGTAGAGTGCTTGTCCTGTGAGGTAGTACTCTTGAACTGTGAGGTAGAAGTGCTCTGTGGGACTTTGATGGTACAGACTTCTGAGCACCAGCAGTTGTTTGCTCCCCTTGACTCTCAAGGGTTTCCATCACCACTTCATACTGTATGTTCTGTGGAGATCTGCAGGAAAGGATCAGGCAGTAGACACTTAGGTTTGTGGCCACACATCTCTGCTGAGGTTACTCAACTCTGCAGCAGTAATGAGAGAACAGCCATGTACAGTATGTGAGCAGGCAACTATATATGCTACAGTGCTATAATAAAAGCTCATTGATACAGGGCTCAGAAGAATTGATTAAGGATTACTGTGTTAGGCAAGTAGGTTTGCCTTGGATCCCAGTTCTTGTTGATAGTCTTTGTCTATGAAGCCCTGTATCATGAAGATGCTGACTTCATTCTTTGGGGGAAGGGGGTGATTAATTAGTGATGCCAGTCATGGTCAGTTTTTGGGAGTCCCAGCAGATACACTGGAAATTTTTTTTGTCTTTGCTGCTAGGACTAAGAGTGCCTTATGAGCAGTGATTGGGTCATTTTTTATCAGCTACTTAACAAAATAGTTAACTCAAGAATAGTTTATTTAGGAGCTGAAATGGTGGCTCAGCAGTAGATCACATGCTGCTCTTGAACACAACCCAAGTTCAGTTCTACCACACAACCCCCTTATGAATTAAAAAAAAAAATAAAGAGTAAGGCTTACAAATGAAAGGACATTTAGCTAGATGCTGTGTTACAAAACCACCTTTAAGCTATTTATATTACACAGCTAAATGCTTGCATTATTAACATAAATACTTGTTTATTTTAATGTTTTTTTTCTAAAGAAAAGAAATTTGTTGCTTTCTATGTTTAATGTCTTGGCCATCAATATTTTACCTTTCTGTATAATAGAACAACCAAAGTTAAGGTTTACTTTCTTTTATTCTGCCCTTAAGGTATATGTGATTAAGAACTTCACATTTTTTTTTACAAATAATATAAACAATACAATGCAATTAGAATTTTACATTTCTTTTGAAGTATATAAAATGCTTAATCCAGGAGTGGCTTTTTTCATTTTTGCTTATAAAATCAGTTTCATACCTTCACAGTAAATAGAGTATAGTTCTTCTATGCTTAAAATGTATGTCCTTGAATCCTTTTCTTATAAACTGAGAGTATATACTTCATGGCTCATTCAGGTAATGTTTCTTTTTTTTTTTTTAAATACTTTATTTTTTTTTTCTTCAAGTTACATCTCAGTCACAAACCCCTCCTAGGTAATGTTTCTTATGTGTAGGGTTGTAGGATGAGACAGGAAGAGAGTTAATGCTGTAATTAAAGGTGGCTTTCCCTAGGATGTCGTATATACATAGTTTATCTATCTATATCTATCTATCTATCTATCTATCTATCTATCTATCTATCTATCTATCTACTATGTGTGTGTGTGTGTGTGTGTGTGTGTGTGTGTGTGTGTGTGTGTGT
>CAJQZJ010001896.1:13004108-13047177 GCA_907164525.1 Lophiomys imhausi
TGTGTGTGTGTGTGTGTGTGTGTGTGTGTGTGTGTGTGTGTGTGTGTGCGCGCATGTTTTCCAGGCTCCTAGCCAGACCTCCTGAAGTCCTAAAAATTTTCTAAGTGATAGGTTCACCTTGACTGCTTATAATCAATCCCCTTTCAGAGTTACTTGAGTTTGTGTTGTTGAGGCAACACTTTGAGGACTTGAGACAGTTTAATGGAGTTGACAATCTGATATGCCTACACAGTTAGTGGAAATGCTCATGTCGCCCACCTACCTGTTTTCTGGGGTTGAGTTCAGTCATAGCTGATAAATCAGAATTCTGAGACAAGTGTTTGATATTAGTTGGAAATTGTGGAGAACCAACATGGATTTGTTGTCAGAAAATACTGCACTTGTCTGTTTTTGCTGATGTTTAACTCAATGTGAGCCTGGACACTTATTTAGCACAAAGAACATCCCTCTACAGCAGTGGTTCTCATCCTGTGGGTCAAGACCCCTTTGCGGGTTGCATATCAGATATCCTGCATATCAGATACTTACATTATGATTCATAACAATAGCAAAATTACAGTTCTGAAGTAGTAACAAAATAATTGTATGGTTGGGGTCAGCACAACATGAGGACCTTACTGTATGAAAGGGTCACAGCCTTAGGGAGGTTGAGAGCCCGCACTCTGTAGAGTGCCAGTGAGTAGGCAATGGTGAAGGTTTCCAGGGAAATGAAAAGGTGGACCAGACCCTCAGCAGCAAACCTCAGGGACTCATTGGTTGTGGCTCCCATCCAACCCCCGCTGAGAAGCTTCTTACATGGCATTGTACCCCTCCTCCGTGTTTACATAGCTACATACCCAAAGCCTGCCAGCTAGAGTCCTCTTTGATAGGAGTTAGGTGACCTTCTGTGATTGTTTAACAGGCCAAGTGTTTCTGGTCAGTCATCTAATTACCCCACATGGTTTATCACTATATACCATAAGGGTTGATCTTGATCCGCACTTGATGATTGGACTAAGAACCTAGGAGATTTGTGGAGCACCCCTGCATGTGTCTGTGAGAACCTCCCCAGAGAGAATTAACTAAGGGGAGAAGACTGTGAAGTGAGGCGTCCTAAGATGGTGGGATGTGAGGAGAGCCTGGCAGCATAGACTCAACTGTTCTCTGCTTCCTGACTGATGATGTGACTGGCTGTGCTCTTCCACTCCTTTCCTCTCAGGTAGACTAAAGCCTCACAAATGGGGCGGAATGGATCCTTCCTCCTTTTAGGTTGCTTTGTCAGACATTTTGTTACAGTTTGAGAAAGTTTGGGTGCTAATCCTACTTTGTCCGTTTGCTCCTTCACACATGCCTTCATTCAGTGTAATTGAGCAATGCTGTGTGTGGTCAGAGCTGCAGCTGCCGAGTCCTGGTCAACAAGCAAAACACGTATTTGTCCCAGAAAGCTGGCAATCTAAACTCTATGAATATTTAAAGTGTAGTTACAGGTAAGAATGTATGAAATGGAAAGATTTAACTATATTCACACTTTCCTATCCATTCCTACTTTTGTCATTGTGAACCCAGTTAGAACTATAGAAGCCACATGAGTTATTGCCATGAAGAAAATTTAGCATAAAGAATAGATCAAAGACATGCTGAAGGGTTAGGTTAAGAAAAAACAAAATGATAGACTTCTGAAACGGCCCATGACTTCAGAAAGCAGCCACTGCTCCCAGAATGAGAAAGCAGGTGAGCTTCTGCAAGAGCTCGTGGACTTGGAGTGGGGTCCTGAGAGCTGGGGCTTGGCAAATGACGTCTCCACAGCCTCCATGAAGTGCCCCATGTTGGCAGACACTAATGGGAAGTCAGGTGATAGAAGGGAAAGTAATTTCTCACTGGGCAGTGAGCACCTAGAACTGAGATGCAGTTTCATTAGCATCACTGGCAAGGCCTGAGTTTGAGGCCTGTTCACCTTGCACCTTGTTTTCTAGTGTTCTGAATCCCAGAAAGTGTGATTGGCTGAGAAGGAAAGTGTGAGACATGGATACACAAAAGCCCTTTTTTGCAAGACTGCAGCGCCAGCTCCTTCTGTATGTGTACTTGCATTTTTGCATAGTAAGGCATTTTCCAAAGAGGGATCTAGTCACATGGGGTTCAAAGTAGATGCCAATTAAGAATTAGTTTCGAGATAACTCAATATCATCAAATAGACCTTCTTTTCTTTCCATATATGTGTGTGTGTGCATTTTCTGAGATTGTGTATATGTTTCTGTGTGTGTGTGTGTGTGTGTGTATACATACGTATACATGTATGTATATATGTGTGTGTGCCTGTGAGGTACCTTAGCAGGATATAGGGTGTCTTCCTTTGTTATTTGCCTTACTGCCATGAGACAGGATTTCTGACTTACTCCGAAGTTTACAGGATAAGTCTGGCTGACAGGCTTACTGGTTGGGCATGGAGCTCTGGGGATCCACTGGTCTCTAACCCCGGTGCTGGCCTTACAGGGATGTGTAGCCATGCCTGGCTTTTTATGTGGGGCTGCAGACTTGAACTCAGGTTCTCATGCATGCAGAACAAGCACATTTACCTACTTAGTCATCGCTCTAGCAACCACATTTTCTTGTTCTTTCTTTCTTTCTTTTTTTAAATGGTTGGACCCCTCAGAACCTTTAATAAGACCATGTACTGATTATCTCTGAGTGAAGATAGTAAGACTGCACTTTCCAAAACTACATTGTTTTCCAAATACTTGGCTGCAAATCTTTCTTTTCCATTTTATAACTCACTAAATGTTTTTCTTTCTTCTCCTTCTCCTCCTCTTCTCCTCCTCCTCTTCCTCCTCTTCTCCTTCTCCTCCTCCTCCTTCTCCTTTTCCAACAGTCAATTAAATATTTCAGACTTGTTAATTTTGGGTGGATTTGCAAAGTCTTTCACATCTCTGGCTTGTTCTATACTTTTATAGATCAGTGCTTTACCTGCCTTGGGGGTTAGTTCTGTCTGTTCCATTGGTGATATTCCTGGATGACATGGTTAATTCACATTGTCACATTGACTTCATTTGGAATCACCTGAAAGACACCTGTTTGTATGTCTTTGAGACATTTTTAGAGAATTTTAACTGAAGAGGGAAGACCTATCTGAATGTAGGTTGAATTGTAGATGAAACTGGGGGCCCATATTGAATAAAAAGGGAAAATGGAGAAACTGAGCCAAGCATCACTGTCCCCTCCTCTGCTTTGTGGTCCCAGTCACATGCTTCCACTTGCACGTGCTCTGATGTGTTGCCTGTCATGATGGACAATACCCTTTGAGCTCGTGAGCTAAGTAAAGCCTTCTCAGGTTGTATCTTTTCAGATATTTGGCTGTGTCGGTGAGCAAGGTAACTAATGTACGGGCTCTCTCTTGTTCACTGTTCACTCTTGGGAAGGTGCAGAGTGAACATAGACACATGGTGTATACCAGCCACTGTGGTGGCTGATACTCTTATTTTGCATAGGAAACTAAAAGGTTACCTGCTTGTTTGTGGCTGAGTGAAGACAGTTCAGCTCTTCAGCTTTACCCCTCAGGCAGTTTTCTGTTGGTGTAAGGGAGTTTTTGATACTTGGTAATTTATAAAGAAAAAAATGCTCCTTATTCCCCATAGTTCTGGAGGCTGGGAAGTCTAAGAGCGTGCTTCCAGCATCTGGTCCGGGCCCTCTTGCAGCATCAAGTCATGGTGAAGCAGAAGGTCTAGTGGGCGTGTAGGAAGAGAACATAAATAGCCGACTCACTGTATCATATAGTTCTGTGGGGAGAAAGAACCCACTGGCATGGGGGAAACCTTCATTTAATGGCAAAGGCTTACCTCCCAACATGACCAGTGCTAGTGAGTTTCAAGGTAGCAAAATGTACCCAGACTGTGACGCCTGCTTCTGTTTTCATTGCTCTCCATCACCATGTTGTCCAAGTGTTGTTTCTCTGCAGTTCATTCTCTTTTACTTGAGCATTTGCTGAACTGTAGTAATGTCACACAGCCTCACTATAGCTCCTGAAATGAGTGTCACCCGGATTATACGCTCTTGGTGTTTCTTAGGTCCTTTGTCTTCATAGGAGTATAGTTTGATTAAAGCTGCATTTCCTTGCTGCTTACCTGTGAAGTTAGGATGTCTGCTGTCCCAGGGTGCTTGTGTCTGCAGATGCTCTTCTGAGTCCTTGTTTCTCAAAATGGCTTTTCAGATGAATGGCAGTGTTTCTTGCCACAGTTCCCAGGAGGAAGTGCATGGTCTGCATTCTGTACCATGGCATACATTTTCAGCTTTCTGAAAGCTTGCTTTGAATTGACTTCTGTGGTTACATAGTCAAATAAAGGTTAGGTAGTTCCAGGGAGATGGCTCAGTGAGAGAGAGGGCTTGCTGCACTCACAGGATGACTCGATTTTGATCCCTTGAACCCTTGTAAGAAGTCACAGCCAGAACTCCAGTGCTGCGTGTGTAGAGGGTTGCTGGATTTTCCTGGCCTCTGGCCTGGTTGAAACAGCAAGCCCAGGTTCAGTAAGAGAACATAGCTGCAACAGAATAGGATGGTGTCTGGATTTTGCATGCACATGTAGCATGCATACTTGCTCATGGGTAACACACACGGACACATACACACACAAGATTGAGGTAACTTTCCCTTTTCTCAGCTAAGGAAACTCAAATCACTGCACAAGCAGAGATGCTTTATGCAGATTGCAAGTCTTAGCATATAGTTTTCTGGTGTAGCTAAGCTAGGCCTTTTTTGGAGAATTTATTGGGGAATGAATGCAATGGAAGTTAATCTACAGATTATAATTTTTCTTAAGGAGAAACTATCAAACTTTAAGTCTGGTTTTCTACTGCAGTAATGTTGTGTTCATCAACAACAACAAAAGTGTCTTTCTGAACACACAGAAAATGTCTTTCAACACAAGAAGTGGGCTGCAGACCTCACTGACACCAATTAGTATTCTGCAGAGAGAATGTCCAAAGGTCAGAAAGATCACCCTGGGAATTTTCTCCAGCAAAGGTCACTCATTTACTCCCCTCAAAGTCATTGCTTGAGCTTCCAGTATGACAGGCGAGCCTGTGAGATTGAGTTAGCCAGGTTGCTCAGAACTGTGGCTATAAAGAAGCCATGAGAAGTCTATTGCTATCAGGTAAATCCCATTAGACTCAAATGTACCCTCAACTTTTGAGCACTATTAGATTATTGAAGGAACGGGAGTGAGTTGGTTGAAATAAAAGTCTGCACCTTGCAAGTTTCTAACAGAATTTATTGAAAAGGACCATGGGGTGTGGGTGTTACTCAGGGAAGAGCAAAAATTGGGAACTGAGGGTGATGGAGGAAGGGAGCTGGGTTCCCAAGGACCTATCTGACCACAGTTCAATCAGTGCTCTGGTGATGCCAGGCCTGTATTTGGGGTTGCAGATGTGTGGTTTGTCTCCTCTCAAGCCTAGGCAGCTTGGCAGTTGTTTTGAACTAGCACAACTGCTTCCCTTAGTGTCAGGACTACGTGTTTGGGCAGGGTAGTTGGAGTAAAATGTTATAATGCTTTTTCCTTCCTGAATATTAGATATTATCTACTCTGATGTCATATGTGAATGTGTAAAGCTGATGTGGTTAGCAGAGAAGCTAATGGACCACGAATAAAAATGTCCTCCTCTTGCAGCTTGGGAGGAATGCGCCCATGGCTATTGTGTTAATATAATATACTGACTTTGTTTGCAGTGACTTCTATACATAGTTTTGACTTTGAAATTCAGAGCTTTCTTTTGCCACCAGAGACTCCCTTCAACGAGTTCTAAGAGTAATGTGCATGGGCACACAGACACCCACACACACCCACTTACACTCACACACCCGCATAAAAAAATACGATGAAGCAGTGTCCTGATTTTCAGGAAATTACTTCTAGAGTTATTCATTCACATCCTAGGTAAGCAGAAAACCAAATTTTAAGTAATATGTCACAGCATGTCTCATTGTGACAGAATACCTGGTGGCAAAAGCACCTTGAGGAGGAAAGGGTCTTTTCTTGGCTCACAGTTTGAGGGATACAGTCCATCATGCCATACATAACAGGGTTGGTATGTGGGAGAAATGTGAAGTGGCTGCTCATTGTGAGTTATGAGGCAGACAGGACACTTGCTTTCTCCTTCTGATTTGATCTGGCACTCTAGGTCATCGAGTGGCGTGGCCCACATTAGGATGTGTTTTCCCACCTCTGTTAACCCCTTAGCAATCCCTCACAGAGATGCCAGAGCTCTGCTTTCCTCATGATTCTAAGTCTTTTCAAGTTAATAGTCAAGATGAATTTTGAGCAGAATGACTGTCACTATTCTTCCCTCTGTATGGGCCCACCTGTCCCTTTATGTCCCATAAAGGTGCAGCATCAATGCGAGGACAGTGTGCAGGCCTGGGGCTGGATGCATGGACTGGATTGTTGTGGAAGCAACAGCTTGAAGGAGGGTCTATGCCATCTTCAGGCTCTGGTTTCTCATTTATAATATGAACTGTTGGCATGCTGTGATCTCAGATTTCTTCCAGATTTTATTAGTCTTTTAAAAGTAATTAAAAACTAAAAAAAGGAAAGAAAAAAATCAATGGGAAATGTAATTGGAAAAATTATTAGTCTTATTAGAGGTAATTAGAAAAGTTACTTTTTCTAGCTTTCTTTTTTTGACTAATAAATCAAGTCTTGAATAATGTAATAACAACATGTGTTATTACATTAAGCATGTGAATATTTTTATTTAGAAAGATGGAGAACATGGAGATAATGCCAAATAGTCACCTATGTAGTCATCTACGAAGTGTGAAGTAGTTCAGGTGTCATTTGTTTGCATTGCTGTTCAATTAAAAGCATAAAATATAACTGGTAATTGTGAAGTGTCTGGGTGACTTGTCTCAACCCATACAACCTCTCCTGATACCATCATGGTCCTGCACCTTCCCCTTCCAGATTCCTTTGACATATTGGCATAGATGTGTCCACAAGAAGCTGTTTTTTTAAATAAATTCCTTTCATGTTCAAGTGTGCATAAATGTTGAATATGGCTCTCCTCCCAGTTGCTTCTTTTTCTCTTTTGCTTGGGAAAAATATCTGCCTGTGTCAATGCATTTCAAGAGCTATTTCATTAACTTGAAACATTTTCAGAATTTCTTTGAATATATCTCATATTTTGCTTTTTTTTTTTGAGATAAGGTCTCATGTAGAGTCAACTGTTCTCCAACCTGCTCTCCAGTTGAAGGTGGCCTTGAACTACTGATCTCCTCCCACACCTTCCAAGTGCTGGAATTACAAGCTTATGTCACCAGCTAGCATTGGTCCTTACTCATTTCTTATTTTTGTTATGTCTACAGATTGCCACCAGAGTCCTTGTGCTGTCTCCGTGGGGAGAAGTTAGACAATCCCTTGTAGCAGGCTGGTAGTTCACTGCCACTCACAAGGATTAATATTAAATAATGGAAGAAAGTTGCAAGATCAAAGACCAGGCAGCTCTGATGTGGTGGAGTGATGTACAGGGATGTCAATAATTAAGTGGATTACAAAGGCCAGTTTGAGCAAAACTCTAGGTTTTGTTTCTAAAGAAATCTTTAAAAAACGGCTGAGAAATTCCTAAATTCACCACATTCATTTGCATTAACATTACCGAATGGATGCCTGTCTCCTTTTAGGTTTTCTTCCCCTTCAGCTTCTGTCTGATCACTTTGCAACCATTTGCTTCTCCAGCACATTCCATCCAGAGTGCCTTTGTCTCAGTCTCTGTCTTCACCATCTTCTTGGCAGGGTAGCTGAGGGGGCAGCAGACCCTGCTATCTGTAAAGAAGTCTTTATTAGAACATGTGCATGTGTTAAGCCGTGGCTTTTTTGGGCGGCAGAACCGGATAGGTGCAGCAGAGAATGTCTATGGGTTTTATACTCTGGCCCTTGGCTGAAAATTTGCTGACCCTGTTTGTGTATCACAGTACTCACTTTATTGGTTTTATTGTCTATGAAGAAGACAGTGTGACTTTTCCAAACTCTGGTATTGAGAGTTTAGTTTATCTATTTTGGGACAGAGTCTCTCTGTGTAGTTCTGACTGGCCTGGAGCTCATTATATAGAGAGTGTTGGCCTCCCACTCTCAGAGATCCACATGCCTCTTCCTCTGCCTCCCAAGTGCCCCTGTGCTGGGATTAATGTTGTGAGCCACCATGTCCAGCCTCCAGCTCTGATCTTATCACCTCACTTCAAACTTGGCTTAAATTAAGTGTAAGCTACATCAACAGTCTCTATTCATCCCCATGGTCTGGCCCTTTCTCACCTTCCCGATCCTTAGCATTCTTAGCTGGTTCTCTGTATCCTAGCCATTTCTCTCCTCAGAGCCTTAGAACACTCAGGCCTGCCAGCCTTCCATGCTCCTCCTTGGAGTTTCTTCACGTTTCTACCCTTTCTCTAGCCTCAGATCTGCATAGATGTCGTTTCCTTGGAGGAAGTGATACAGTCTACACTTGGCACAGATGATTTATCATGATGCTTCATCCCTCCATAGCACATCTCACTCTCTAATCATGTTCGCCACTTGTGTGCCCCATCCTTCTTCTTTGTCTCCACTCCTGGGAGAGTGACCTTGTGATAGCAGAGAACTTGTCTGTTTCCTGACACATCTGAATGTCAGACTCAGGGGCCACTATATGAGATTCTAGATGACAGTGGAAAACTGTTATACGTGAACACGTGTAGCTTCTGGCAGTTTCCTTGGAGGGCCTTTGTCTTTGTTTTCTGTTGCTAGTATCATAGGTAATTTATGAGGAAAACACTTGTATTTCTTAACCGTTTTAGAGGCTGGGAAGTCAGAGGCCAGGGCCTGCATTTTCTTGCTGACTGGCTTCCATGTGGTGAGAGGAGTACATCCAAGAGACAGGGCCAGTCTGACTCCGCAGCAGACCTCCTTGAGATAAGCCTTTACTCTACTAATCCACAAACAGATTAATCCAGTTTACTAATTAACTACTTCTTAAAGTTCCCGCCTCTTAACACTTTACAATAAGGATTATGCTTCAACATGAGCTTTGCTGTGGACATTGAAACTGAGGACACTGAGCCCAGCAGAGTTCAGTGCCAGGATATGCTATGCTGCTTTGATTTGTTTGTTTAGAAACCAGTCTTGCCCATTTCTGCTTTACAATGTAAAATGAAGGTGCTTTTCTTCTGCAGGAGCGTCAGGCTGGCCCATTTTCTGGCCCTGGACAGACAGGCATTTGGGAAGAATGCCACTCAGGGATTTTAGAGCCTTTTACACATTGGTTTCTGCATGTTTCCCTCCTTTCTTTGCTTCTGGCAGAGAAGCTGCTCGGAATTAGAGAGGGAACTTTCCTTTGGGCATTTGTCCGACTACAAAGAGTTCTGTGCTGCTTTAAGAAAGATACTGCTTTCTGCTTAATCCAGGATAAAAAGAAAGAGGCAGTATCTTTGAGAATCTTAATTCTTTAGACCTATTGAAACCCATGTAGCAACCTTTTTTCCCCAGGGCCCCAAGTTTCCCCACCAAAACATGTGATCATCACAGCCCATGCCTCCTCAGTCAAAGCCTTCCACCTTACCACAGCCTCTGGTTCCCTGGTAGGCTTCAGGGCTCAGGAACCACTTTTGTTGTCACTAGTTTCATCATCAAAGGGATGGAAATGTGGTTCTTCTTCTAGCAGCATCCTTACCCTGAGCAAACTTTTCACCTCTCTGCACCTTCATTTGCTCTCCCGTATAATGGATTTCTGCCAGTTCATGTTAGATGAATTAAATGAAGTAATGTTGAGGTGGATTTAGAACCCTCTAGAACTTCATGGTGATCTGATAACTTGTATTCAGTGTGGTTTAACGTTTACCATTGGCCAGGGGTGTGGCTCAATTATGGAGTGGTGTATATAGACATTATTTATACACAGAACATGCCAGGTGCAGCCCAGCATCAAATAACCCAGATGTGTAGTTATGTAGCCTCTAATCCTGACACTTGTTGGAAGTTGAAGGTCAACCTTGGCTACACAGGGAATTGAGGAATCCATTTGACTGTCTCGAAAACAAAACAAACACTAAAGCAAATCAAACAGAAAACGAGTAATTATAAATATGAATCTGCCATAACAAGTTTCTGAATGGCCCCAAAGCTCAACTCTGGACTCTTTTCTGATAGGACAGATGACACATTATTAGTTAAACAGATGCTGTCTGCCTTACTGATGGCTCTCAGAGAAGCGCAGTAAAGAGCAAGGCTGGCCTGAGGCTCTGGGTGTGATCCTAGGCTGCTCTTCTCTGAGCAGCTCATGGTATGTTCTTTTGGTCAGGAAACTAAGGTACATTTCTTCCTACAGTCCTCTGTTCTAGTTAAGTTTCATGTCCCATCAGTGCCGGTTTCTCAGGTCCACATAGTTATTGCTTCTGATTTGTCAGCATCTCCATAGTGCATATTTGAAGATGGAAGCAGTGTTGTTAGGCCTTTCTAATGTACGTTCCTGTTCTCTGCATTCTTTTTCTGTAGCTGTCTAGTGATTCAGGTGTAGAGGCCGCAAGTACCATTACCTATGGTAATGCTTTTTTTTTTTAAAGAATTCATTTTCTTAAAGTTTATGTATGTGTGTGTCTGTGTAAGTTTATGCCATGTGCATGCAGGTGCCTGAGGAGGCCAAAGAGGCTAGAGCCCAGCTAGAGTTATAGGCCGTTGTGAACCATGATGTAGGTGCTGGGAACCAAACATCTGTTCTCTGTAAGAGCAGGGAAGCAGTTCTAACCCCTGAGCTGTCTCTCCAGCCCTAATCCTGTGGCTCTTTTATTGCCATTGGTTTCAAGGACATTTCTCCAGTATCATTGGCATTGGCTAGTATATGTGTGTGTATACACACACACACACACACACACACACATACACACATTCCCCCCCCCCCATATTCTTACCCACTGTTATAATAGAAAGTCCAAAGGATTTTTAGGTAGCGGCTTAGGTTGAAGTCTTAACTATCATTTAACCAGTAGAGTGACCTTAGACAGGTCAGTTTAGTCTCTGACTTTCAGGGTTCCTTGTCTGAGATGGGAGAGCCTTAGCTCAGGTGGGTGTACTCTGAATTTACTCAGTTCATTGTTAGATGCTTGCTGTAAGAGACTTTTGATTCTTCCCATTGTAAGTTAGTGTTCTTTCTGTGATCTTTGAGTGAGTCAGGCACCAGGATTCCACAATTAGAGTTTCAAATACCTCCCCAAATGCATTTAAAGCAAATGGCAGAGCACAATGGGCACATTCCTCTTTTCCTTTATGTGATCACCTACGACTTTTATTCCAGTTACTGCCAGGGTGTCCCTGTGCAGCACCTCCCTCCTTTGTTATGTTTAACAGCTCACCTTTGGGAGCACTTATCCTGAGGATTGTCCTGATTGGCTTGCATATGTTAACCCACCTAATCAACTGGACCTGCTAGTTTTCTTCATCTCATAAATAAAGAAAAAGGGCTCAGCTGCTATCTTCTCATGTGATAGGGTCCAGCAAGATCCCTCTCAACTCTGCTTATAGTTTAAGAACTTAGCCACAGGGGGGTGATTAGCTGGCTAATTAATTTTCTTTACTGCATGCAAGGCAGGGATAGCCTAAATGGAAACTGGTTAGGGGGTAACTTGTTTTCAAAGGTGACTCCAAATGAAGACCCTGAACTTCCCACTCTTGTCTCCACACAGTTCAGTGTGTCTAAGGTATTGTGACCAATGTAGATTTATGAGGACTCATTTGCATGCAGAACAATATTGGCAAACTGGAAATATCACAGACACTAACTTTTGGCCTGCCACAGTCCACTGAGCATCTGCCTTCATCACTGGGCCTGTAACAAGAGGGAAATATATTTTCCTGGAGTTTACAGCTAATTCCTTGTTGCCATTCCACTGTCATCGTGGCTGTTGAGAGCTGGAAATGAGGTTTAAGAGCCTCTTCATATCTAACAGCAGGAGCTTATGTGAGAGGAACAGAAATGCAACTTTGGACCTCCATTCCATCCTGAATTTTAGGTACTCTGTTTCAATAAAAGGACTCAAGCTCTTTATTTTACCAACAAGTTAGACCTGACTTAGCTGATTCAATACCTGGATTTGATTACTCCTTTCATGCTTGTTCTTAGAGTAGATTGGTTTTCATTGCTCCAGGAAAAGTAAATGAGTACATTCCTTAAAACACTTTTTAAAAAATATAGATTATCTTAAAATTTTTGTGGCCATCACTTTCCTGGTTTTCTCTTCTTACATTTACTGGCATTATTAGCTTGGACCCAACCCTTCCTAGGGTACTGGGGTGAGCATTAAGCACTCATGGGCCCTATAACATGTTCAGTTCTTTTCTGCAAGTTCCCTTTGATTCTTTTCTGTAAATGGATGAAGCTTTTAGGAGCAGGGTGTTTTCACACACTTTTATGCCTGGCAACCATGAGCAGGACAAGGGACACTGTAGCCATAGCTACTGAAGACATGACCAGGAGACCACATTCCAGTTACAGCCTTCAACACTTCAGGAAGCCCCTATTCCAGGCCAACAAAACAAATCAAAAAAGCTTGGGTGAATTTGAGGTGACCTCATGGGTGCTGCTGTAGTTCCACCAGACTGCGCAGAGACTGTCTTAAATTAGGTCCAAAGGAGAATAGACTTCCTCTCTAGAGACTCAGTGAAAAGCTTGTGATTGAGAAATGGAAGAGCTGTACCTGTCCTTGGCTGTAATTGGTCTTGATGAATTGGAAGTTGTGCTGTGATTGGTTTGGTACAGTTAGTACATTTGCATGCTCCACTGTGGTGGTCTGAATGAGAATGACCCCCATAGGCTCATATGTTTGACTACTTGATCCCTTGGTCCCCAGTTGGTGGAACTGTTTGGGAGGGAATAGGAGTTGTGGCCTTATTCAAAGAGGCATGTGTGTAGGGGTGGACTTTGAGGTTCAAACTACACCTGCCATTCTCAGTGTACTCTCTGCCTCCTGTTTCTGGATCAAGAGCTGAGCTCTCAGTTGTTCCTGCTAACACGCCTTTGCTCTTTTCTGTCAACACAGACTCTAGCAATCTGAAGCTTTATCTCAATTAAACACTTTCTTTCCAAAGCTGCTTTCATCATGGTATTTTGCTACATAAATAGAAAATAACCTAATAGAACCATCTTTGCCATTGGCCTAGTTGAGTAAACCATGCTGTTCCTCGTGCTTTTTGGTTCAACTCAGCACTATTTCCAGATGTTACAGCTTCATGACTAATAGAAGGCTTCTCTTTTCTTGCCTATTTGTGAACTTTATTATGGGTAGAGTGGGCTGAGCTGGTAATAGGGAAGCCATAGCATGCATCAGCTCGAGTAAGCAACGGGCAGCAGAAACTGAGGAGCAGAGGCAGCTTAGATTACGATGGACAGTTAAAGAAGGTGAGAGGCAGTGGGGTGAAGAATGTAGAAGAAAGTGTTTCTGAAGATGAGAGGTGAGTGTCTTAGTCACTGTAAGAGTTCCAGGGAACTGCTAAGCCCTAAGGACTGTGGGTGCTGATACTCAAGACTGGTGATCTTAGTACAAGCTGGTGTTAGGTGCTGAGGGTCCAGGCCTTGAGAGCTGTCATGCTGGCTATCGTCCGCAGCAGGTAATACCAGCTGCACTATGTGCTCTACCTTTCTGTAGTTGCATGAAGGGTCTTTGAGAGTCAAGGCCCAGAGCAATAAGCCTCTGACCCAAGCCCCTGGAGTTGTTAGGTTCTCTGGAACCTAGAGCCTGGAGCCATACACCTATAGTTCTCAAGACCCAGAGCCATAAGCATCCAAATTTGTTATCCCAGCTCATGAATGGGTCATGACATTTAACAACCTGGACCAATACTGAAGTAGCCTATTTGTGATTTTCTGTTTATGATCTCTGTCTAGATGGGAAAAAACAAGCCTGATGATTGGTACTAGGTCCTTTCTTGTACATTTTTTTTTTGTATACACAGAACACTGCTTAATGTGTGTACATGTCTGAAATAAAAAGATATTCTTCTGAGTGCATTGTTCTGGCTATGATCATACCACCTTGAGTGTGCCTGGTTTAATCAGGGTCTATTTTTCTGTATTGCTGGTTTTCTTTGCTAATGGTGGTTTGGTGATGGTGGCACACATACATCCTTGTAGTGTGCCATGGAGAATAATCTGTGTTAGCATATTCAGATGTAATAGGCTAGGAGTCACTATACTGATTTTTCCCAAATACTCAGTGACTAATATATCAAAGATTTATTTCTCGTTTGTATGATTTCTTTTTAGGCAAGGCAACCCAAGGACAGCTCTCTTCCATGGAGTAAGTCGATCCAAGTGGCTTTGACTCTTTCACTGTATCATCTCCAGTTGTGACTTTCAGGTCACTGTAACCAACAAAAAGTTTTGCAGTGTCATGCATGTTCTTTGAAAGTGTTGGCATACCTGTTACAAGCAGGGGAACATATGGATACTGGAAGTTCAAGAGATCATAGATATTTTACATGCTTCTTGAACAGGTGTTTCTTCTCTTGTAATGGCATTTAATACCAATAAACCTATAATACATTGAAAATATCAGGGCTAGGAAGATAGATCGGCTGGTAAGGTTCTTAACATACAAGCCTGAGGACCTGACTCTGATCTTCAGAACCCATATGAAAACCATGGATGTGGTGGTGCATGCATGTAAGCCTAGTGCTGGGGAGGTGTGACAGCAGACTGCCTGACACCTAATGTAGATGTATCAGTGAGCTGTAGGCCAGTGGAGTCCCCAAACAAGGTGGACTGTACCTGAACCATGTTGCTCATATTTCCACATGCACACACGTGTACTGACATGAACACACATAAGCCAAATTTCCTCGCCCAGGGAAGCTCTCCCATAGCACCCTTACAATGCTTATCATCCTACAGTTGGGCAGATCTGCCTATACAAAGCCTGTTTCATGATACTGTGCGAAGTAGCTCATTCAGTTAGTTGGATACTATACAGAAAGGGGAAGCTAAAATGCTCCCACCGTTACACAGCTGACAGAGTGTTAGGTGAAGCCACTGCGAGTTGGGTCCAGCTGCGTTTGACCATATCATAACTTCTGTAGCCACTCTCATATTCCGTGGGCTTGGATCATTCTTAGTAATCTCACCTCCCTTTATTATGAAGAACAATACACAGAAGTATCTGTGTGTTTCTCAGGTGCATGTTATATTAGTATAGACGTAAAAATAGACTGTCCAGAATATAGATGTTTTCATTTTCACAAATGTAATTAAATGTTTCACAAATGTAGTTAAATGTGGTTTTGTGACATACCTAACTATGTAAACAAAGTTGGCCTTAGTCCTAAGGCCCTCCAGCCTTAGCTTGTCAGGTGCTGGAATTCCAGGCATGTTCCACTGGAAATGGATATTAAGCTGTCCTTGAAGGTGTTTGCACCGTTTTCCTGTATGTATGGTCAGAGTACAAAAAACACCTTTCACCATGACTTAAACAGTGACAGATCAACCTGCCCCCTCCAGTAACACCTTCATTCCTTCTGGCAAAGAGGTTTTTTCGTTATGTTGAATGTCTAATTTCTAGCTTTGTAATGACACAGGCTCTTTATAATGTTCTCTTATGCTGTATTCCAGAGTGGGGCCAATTTCTGGGCAAAGCCAACCTAATGATGCTGCATTCACTGAGGGCTTGTAGCTCACAGATTTTGCCTCTGGGGGGCGCCTGGCTCAATGACATGCATTTGTTTCTTCCTTACTGATTTTTCTCCTCCCTCTGTGGTGCTATTCAGTAGTCTCTACACCTCTAATTTTGAAACCACAGGGCGAAGATGATTTCTCAGTCATGTAATTTTTCCTGCGTAGCTGTCTAATTTTGTGCCTTGAATTTTCCTGTGAATTTTTGCCTGCTTAGTCATTGTCTTTTTATCTGTTGGTTCTCTTTGTCCTTCCTCTCATTTTCATTCTTCTTCCGCCTCTGGTCCCATGTTCCCACAGGCCCTGAAATCTTTGTGTTACTTTTAAGTTATATTTCTTCTTCCCCTCTGCTCTGAGCATAGACATGCTTGCTCTGTCAAAGAAAGGCAGAGGTGGGTAGAAGAATGGGAAGACCATTGTGCAAATCCCGAGGAAGCTACATGTGGGTGCCTGCACACCCAGACTGGTGGGGAATGGGACACAGTTCTTAAGGTAGTCACTTTGTTAAAAGTTCATATAAAGAAAGGGCAGAAAATAGGAATTAGTCTAGATTTTAGCCTTCTCCTGGTTCTGTATATGATCCTGGCCAAGTCACCTCCCCTCCTCAAGGTCACTGACTAGAGGAGGAGCGTGGTTCCCAGAGGACCCTTTGTACCTCAAAACCTCAAACTGTGGGGGATAGCACTGGGCATTTCTGCAGCACAGGGTCAGATGCTCCTCTGTGGGGATCAGTGCCACCTCTTTCTCCTTTTACTCTGGACGCTTCATGTCAGTCCCAGATTTTCAAGGAGAGGCAGTCCTGCTGAAGGAAAGAGAAGTCAGGGGCTGGCGTCTCAAAGGCATGCGGAAACCATTTGGCAGAGGAGTATGAAGAACAGATCTGAGGGCAAACAGTCAAAAATCAGGAAGAGTCCTTTCTTAGCGATTTTACGTTTTCTTTTTTTTTGTTTTTGTTTGTTTGTTTTTTGGGACAGGGTTTCTCTGTGTAGTCCTGGCTGTCCTGGAACTTTCTCTGTAGACCAGGTTAGTCTCAAACTCAGACATTTGCCTGCCTCTGCTTCCTGAGTGCTGAGATTAAAGACATGCGCCAGTACTGTCTGGCCCCATTTTACTTTTTGTAGTTAATGGTCCAAAAAATACTAAATAGGAAACAATACAAACAATTCACACAGTTTAAATAACTAATTTTAGTGTTATAATTCTATTTTATTGTTTATTTTCATCCCTGTAAATTAAATTTTGCCATAGGTAAGTGTAGCTAGGAAAGCAGAATATATGGGCTTAGAGTTATTTCCAGCTTCAGGACTCCTCCAGCATCTCAAACCATATCCTCCAGACAGTATCCCCTGTCAATAAGAGGAAGCTCTGTGGTAACCCAGCAGAAGCAAGAGGAGGCCCTAGGTTTGATGATATATAAACTTCCTATTGTCATTTGCATTCCAGAGTTGGTGGACACTTTAGGGCCTTGCTAACTTCTGCACTGAAAATACCGTTCTAGCTGTAGGATTTTAACATGCAGGTCTTTTCCTACCATTTTTATATTTTTCAGGATAATGCTTGCCTCCACACCTCCCTCCTTGCAGTGTACTATGCCAACATTTTATGTAGGTTTTGTTAGCAGCAAACTCGTGGTCCTATGAAGAGGATAGGATAGTATCTTGTTCACCTCTACCTCAGTCTCTATTACTAAGAGACCTCTGGAAGTATAAACACGGAACCAACCATGGCAGCTGAGCAATAACGGTCATCACGGAAGCTTTCTGTTTTGCTCTTGCCTATGATGTTGGCCTAGTGACTTATTTGGATTTTCCTATCTGCAAGATGGTTATCTAAAACAGGTTTCATTCATAGGCTGTGTTCTAGGTAAGTTAGGCCTGCAGTAGTAATAACCCCAGAACCGCAGTGGCTAAAGTCCACAGAGGTTTACTTTTTAACTACATGTTTGCCGTGAGCCACTCTGGGGTGTGTCTCCTTCAACCTTCTGGCTGATAGTTTGTCTTCTGTATGGAATGCTCTTGTTCCTCTTGTGGAGGGGATGCGGGGAGAACAAAAACTAGCATGAGGTGGGGGGTGGTCATCTCATGTTTGCCTGACTCTGTCACACATAATATGCACTCGTGGTCTTACTGGCTAGAGTTACTGGCATGGCCTCATCTAATTTCAACAATGGGAAGAAGCACTAGTGACAGCACATCCGAGGAGGTTAATACTTGACTTGCTTTAGCCATTAGATCACACGAGCAGGTGGTGAAATGTCCGGTACAACACCAATGCTCAATGATAGCAGAAAAATTTTTATAAAGATCCAGTAGTTTCTATTATATTTATAGCATACTGTTCACTGTTCATTTACTTAGCACATTTCTTCTTACTCCTCTTAAAAATGCAGAAGTAGATTATGTGTTCTCAGGAACTTAGCAGAAATTCATATACTCACACAGATAAATACGTATCTACATACATGCACACACATATGTATATAACGTGTGTTGGTGGATGTGTGGATGCACATGCATTCATGTGTGTGTGCATGTGCATGTGTGTGCATATGACATGCATGTGTCCGTGTATGTGCATGTGTATGTATGCATGTGTGTGTATGTGCGTGTGTGTGTGCATGTGTGTGTATGTGCGTGCATGCGTGCGTGTGTGTGTGTGTGTGTGTGTGTGTGTGTGTGTGTGTGTGTGTGTAGGCTACAGAGAAACATCAGGTGGTATTCTTTAGGTACTGTACACCTTTTCTGTTTTTTTCTTTTTTTATAAGACAGGCTCTCTCATTGGTCTGGAACTTGCCAAGTAGGCTAGCTGGTTGTCCAGCTAGGTGATGGGGTTTCTGCCTATTTCCACCTCCCTAGCTCTGGCATCATAAACACATGGTACCATGCCTAACTTTATGTGAGTGCTGGGATTGAACGCAGGTCCTTATGCTTTGTACAGCAAGTATTTGCCAACTGAGCCACCTCCTCAGCCCAGCACAAGTTCTTAAGAAGCGAAGGCGACTTAAAGAAGTTTAGACCTAGTCAGTGACCCTGCTCTTCCAGGTTTTTGGTTGAGCACAGTCATTTGATGCTTCTGCAAGAGGATTACTTTGTGTCATGATAGGGTATTAATTAGGATAGGCCTCCCAAGTCTGCTCACTCTCTTGGTTTTCAATTTAAGAGCAAGCGCCTTTAAGCTGCCATTCATTTGGGTCAATGTAGAAGAAGTCAATATGTATTATATGTCTTTGATGCTGGTCTCTGGATCAATTGCAATTAGTTTGCAGCAGATTGCATTAGCATATCTGAAATTAATATGGCCAGTTGTCTAATGAAAAGGAATTGACTGTGACCACACGATGGCTTTTTTAGTTTCTCTCAAATGTGCTTTTCAAACTGTACTTTTTTCTTCTTTGACTAATGGCTTTAAATTGATATGTCAACATAGGCCTAATCTATTGATTCTTCCTATTTGCATTTTAAAAGCAGTCCCTGATAATGAGACATGTGTAACATTTATTGTTTTCTTTAGTTAGATGGCTTCTACTAAATATGTTAAACTCATGTTTTTCTTGGAATCATGTGTGGAATGCAACAGACTATTAAGCCTTTGAGTGTGCTCATTTATCAAATCTGTGTTTTTCAAGTTACCAATGTTTCATTAAGACTTAGGAAGTCAGAAGTAAGATGAAGAAGTATGAAAAGGTATATGGTATGAGCATTGTTTGCCCCACAGTTGATTTTTATCCAAGTATTATTAATTTTCAAAGAGGAATTCCAATCAATTTTAATATTAACATTGTAAACAAAATATATATGTATATATACAAGATATATATAAAACATATATAAGACATACATATATGTATATGTCTTTAGGCTTGATCATGTTGAAGCTCGAGTACCTTACAAATGTGCATGGATTATGTTTGTTTCAAGTGCTAAGGGATGACTTTTACTTTCCTAGTTTAGAGGTAGTCAGTTTCTGGAAGTGGAACATTGTTTGTATTGGAACAAAAGGCAGGGTATATTCCCTTGGTCATCTTACTGCTTTATTTTGTTATTTTCTATCTGCCAAGTAAGTTATTCCCCTAAAGATGCCAGAAACTTTAGAACACACTGCCTTTGGGTAGAAGCTTATCTGTCGGTATAGCAGGGTTTTCCAACCTTTTGACATTGTGGTGTGACACCATGTTCCACAAATGTATTGGACCATATTGATAGCGATTCTGGGTACACGTGGTCAGCAGGTCTCAGGTTGGAGTGAATCCCAGTTTGGAGGTTACAGGAGATGACGTTTTAAGGACACTTTGATCAAGCTTCTGTGCTCAGCCCTGAGGCCCTCAGTAGTGCGGTCAGTCAGACACTGGCTGGACAGTTGTGGAGACAATGGTAGAAGCCGGTAGGGGTCAGATATCAGGATATTTGTACACTCTGCCAGTTTTGAAATCCACGTATGATTAAATGTTTAGTTTGCATTAATGGATAATCATAGGTTGCAAATTCCCTTGCATTATGATTCATGGGTGTAAACATAACTAAATATTTTCACTGAAAATGAGATTATAGTTTTGGTAGGATATGCTGTTGATATTACTGGATAAAATACAAAAATAATTTAGTTGTGTGTCACATTGTTCTTTATATTCTTTTGACATAAATTAAAAAGTAATTGATAGTGCGTTTTGGAAGAAAACCCCACTTGCACTGGAATCGAGCAAGATTACATAATTTCTACCTGTGGCTGAACAGTAGTCTAGTAATGAGGACTGTCAGATTACTGTACTTGGTGTTGGTATATGCGTGAGATCTCATCATTCAAAATATTTACCTAGGCTCCATTGAAAACTAGAATAAAGAAGTGATTTGGAGTTGTGGGGATTGCTCAGCCATTGAGCGCATGTTCAGTTCTTAGCATCCACATCAGATGACTTATGATGACTTGTAACTTCAGTTCCCGTGTATTTAACATCCTTTGACTCCCCCAGGCTCCAGCACACAAGGGTCACAGAAACTCACACATACATATATACACCTTTAGAAAAATCTTTAGAAAGAAAAAAGAAAGAAGTGAGTTAATTTGTGGCTCCATGACTTCATAGAGTTAAAAATATTTCCCCTAAGATTTTTCTGAGTATGATCAGTAGCTTATATTAGTTGTTAAGGTAATGCTGTGTGATTTCCCTATTTGGGCCAGCTGAGTGAGGGGAGGCATGGCTGTATGTGTGGACCTTTAGTGTTTTTCCGAGATAACTTCTGATCTGAAGGTACTTACCAGCTCACAGAAAGCTCCAGTGAAATTAAATAAGACACCCAGTAACAGTCCCATGCACCCTTTGCCTGCCTACTTCCTCTAATGTTGACATCTGATGCAAGTCTACAACAATACAAAAACCAGAAATTTGCATGGTTGTCTTTCTGTATCTAAGCTATTGAACTTACTCTGTTTTACCATTTTGAGGGGCTTTTTAGTTGACATCTATTAAGAGCTTCACTCTGACAGTTAAATTTTACTTATTTAATATTTAAGATTATAATATAATTGCATCATTTTTCTCCTTCCCTTTCCTCCCTCCAAACCATTCCATGAACTCACACTTCACTCTTTCTAATTCATGGTTTCTTCCATTAAGTATTGTTATATGCATATATGCATATATATCACTAAATACAACCTGCTTAGTCTGTATGTTACTTGTATATATGTTTTCAGGACTGATCATTTGGTATTGGATATCTAATTGGCATTCTTCTCTGGGAAGAACTTTCTCCAGTGTTCAGCGTTCCTTAATTGCCACTAGTTCTCTGTGTAGGCCTCTTGGGCTTTGTACTGTCCCCATTAGCATGTCTATTGCTGTTACCCTTGTTCAGCTCTTGTTTAGGTTATGTTGGTGAGACCTTATGGCTGCAACTTCTGACATTGCTAGGGGACACAACTCCCTGACCCTGGTTCTTACTGTCTTTCTGGCTCTCTTCTGCAGTGATCCCTACACCTTAGGTGAGGGAGTTGTTTTGTAAATATATCCATTGGGACTGGGCTTCACACCTCATATTGATTGGTTGTGGTTTTCTGTAGGGGTCTGCTGGCAAAAAGAAGTTTCCTTAATGAGGAATGAGGACTTCACTTCTCTCTGGTGTAAGGACAAACATTAGAATGTAGTAGGGATTATGCTGGTTTAGTAAAATGGTAGTTCTAGATTGTCCTCCAACATTCATAATTTCACTAGCCCTGGATAGTTGGTGAGATTTCTTGTACTAAGCATGATTTCCCTCTTGTTCAGTGAGTCTTAAGACTAATTAAAGGACTGTTGGTTGCTACCAAAGTATGCATGCCACTTTTGCACCCTTAGGTTTATTATGTCATGTTGGTTGTTGTTGTCGTTCATAAGTACCATTGCCAGGGAAGACTGTTGTTTGCTTCCTCCCTTTGGAACCTTACATGGTTCCTTGTTAAGGTACCTTGAAAGCTAGTCCTCAGGGAGGAGTCATTCAGGTTACTTCCAGCTCAGAGGCCCCAGGGCCTTGTATCTGAAGTGATTGGTATCTTCAGCAATAGGGACTTATCTTCCACCTCTGTGACCAACCAAGGGCAATATTAATAGCCTGTAATGTTTTCGGAGTCTTTTGGTCAACACTAACCAGTAATGCAAAAGAGGCCTTCTTATGCCTGGTGTAGGGGTTTTATTAGATAGTCTTTGACTCTTGGAGGGAACATTATTAGCCCAAATGAGAGAATTTCATTTAATTTATATGAGTATATTTATACACAGACTTATATGTATTATAGTTTTCTTAGGTAGATAGTTAAAATAGAATGAAGATGTTATATGAGATTATATTATGATTTTTTTATGTATATAATGTACTTTGACCTTTAACCCTTATTATCCTCTCTTGCCTCACCACCTTCCAGTGAGTATTCTCCTCTTCTCAGCCTAGTCCTCTTCTGCTCCATGACCCCCTTGTGAGTCTGTATGTGGGGGGGAGTCTCATTGAGTTTAATCAGGGTTACTTAGTGGAGCGTGGCCAACTTACCCCTGACTATCACCTATAACAATGTCTTTCTGTCCCCAAACAACCATTAAAGGCCTATTCCTCAGGGATGGATGAGGCCTGATGAGCCCCTCCTGCATATGACAGAAAGCTGATTTGCTCAGTCTTGTGCAGGTAATCACATCTGCGCTTTTACCTTTTTAAAAACATCGGCATTTATTTATGTGTCTGTGTACAGCTGGTTTTTTTGTTTTGACATTTTTGATTAAAAAAAAAGCGTCATGGAAGATTTACTTAGATTTGTGTCTTTAAGCTGAGTGTTGCTCATTGCTGGTCGATAGTACCCGTAAGACTGGCCTCCTAGACCAAATGCTCTTTTTCCTGTTGTTATTAAGTGTCCTCTCCTCTCACCCTAGGCAGGTCACTTAACCCCCAGAAGATGGCTGAACCTTCAGGAATACCAGAGCAAGAAGCTTATGTCAGAGCACGGAGTGATTGTTCAGAGGTTCTTTGTCGCCAACACTGCTAAAGAGGCTCTGGAAGCAGCGAAGAGACTGAGTAAGTTGTTCCAGGGAGTGAGCCCTGGTGGCCCTCAGTGAAGACAGGACAGGGCTCCCCTCTTCTGTTCCTTTATCTGGGTTATACTACCTGGGTGGGAACTTTGAATTTCAAAAGCAAAAGAACACTTGAATCGGGAAAATTTGATTCTTTCTCTTGAGACAGCAGTAATAGGGGCCACCATGTGGGAATTTCAAGTTTTCCTTTGCATCCTCTTCTATCAAGTGTAGCTTAGTGGTGGGCAGAAATAAGGCTGGTAGGTTAGGCATGAGATTGTCATCCTTCCAGAAATCTCTGAAAAGCAGGGTAACTGATGGGAAGACAGCAGGGGGAAGGCAGGAAGCAATTTTAGTTTTGTTATGTAGCCCATATTGGCCTTCCACTTGTGACCTCCTGCTGAGAGCTAAGTGCTCACATCACAGATGTGTACTGCAGCTATTTTGTCCTCCCATTACCAGTTTTAACTGCATATGAGGGCCTTCTACCTGTGCCTCTGGCTGCTTAGCTGTGGAGCCAAGCTGTTTTCCCTCCTGTCATTGCTGTCTGAAGGGCCTTACTCACTGTAGTGATGAAAGGTCTCCTCCGTGTCTCTAGCTGTAGATGGTGAGGGGTCAGGCCCTGCTATCCTCTTCCCAGTGACGATTTTGTGTGGTGACATAAAGATTCTCTCACTGTTATTGGTTCCAAGTATCCAGTATAAATCAAATGGGAGCCACATAGTACATTTAAAATTTATAATAGTCTTTAAAAAGAAAAAGGTAATAGGTAAAATTAACTTTGGTAGTATATTTAATAATTTTCTGTCTTTTTTCTTTTTTTAATTTTTGAGATAGGGTTCATGTAGCCCAGGCTGGCCTTAAAGTAATCCTATTGATGAGGATGACCTTGAACTTCTCTTCTTCCTGTCTGCCTCCATAGTGGTAGGATTATAGGCAAGCTTATTATGCTTGGGCTCCGATGGTCCAGGACTCAAACTCAGGGCCTTGTATATCATGCTAGGTGAGTATTCTAACAAATGAGGTATCCATAGGATCTTAATTGTCACAAATCTTGTTTCTAGTTTACACTATAGCACATTCCATTCACACGAGTCTCATGTCAGAGGCTCAGTAGACACTGTGACGTTTGAGTGCTATGGGCCAGTGTAGTTCTGGGCATTAGAAGGATTCGAATGTGCCTACAATCTTAGGAGCAGTTTTTTTCCTGCTAGGCTTGGAGGAGCCCCCCTCACCCCGCTCAGTGACTTGTGGGGATAGATTGGGTAAAGGATGATTTTTTTATGCTTGTCCAAGAATGGATGATTTTTGTTTTAGGGATTGAAAAATGAGAAAAAAATAATGTAAAGTTAAGTTGGTGTTTACTTTTCATTTTCTCCTTTAGTTTTTCAAGGTGGGGCAGTGTACTAGTGTGCAGACTACTCTGCAAGCCACTGAAGGCTTCCATGTTCCTAACCAACTGAGACTTAACATAGCTGACTAGCAACCTGCCTTTCGGATCTTCATGGACTTAGGGACTTACTGAACTTCCTAGCCTCCTATTCTTGGGTTTATTTTTTAGAAAAAGATTATCTGTCCATCATTTCTAAATTATACTTTTAAGATAATTTTTCCTCTTGAGAAATTAACTATGTGTTGTGTACTTATGTTTACAAGGAAGGGAGAAAATGGACACTAGAACAACTTTAAAAGAAAATCAAAATTAAATAGTGAAAATAAACTTTTTAAAAAATTGAATTTTATCTTTGAGGGTTTTCAAGAAATTTGTACTTGGTGAAGGAATAGAGAATGGAAAAGGGATTAAGAAAACCATATCTGATGAAGGAAGTCAGCACAATATTGCCGTACATGTGTATGTTATTTTCCTGTGAGCACTTGTGATGTTTTTCAGTGGTCAGTACAGTGGAGGTTCTCTTTGTGGCCCCACTTATAGCTAAATGGGAATTCAGAGAACTAATCAAAAAGCTCATTTGGGGCTGGGGAAATAGCACAGTCACTCACTATTTACTTCAAAAGCATTAAGTTCTATTCTACGTTCTGAGTTCGATTCTCTAGAACCCACGTAAAAGAGGGAGAGGGCCAGCTGCAGATTCTTATTCAGTGAGTAGTTGTCTTAGAAGAGAAGTCTCTTCCAGTATCTGTCGTTGAATTCTGTTGATCTGACAGGAAACTGATGAGATTGCAAAAGGAGATGCTACCAATCCTTGAAGGTTTAAAGTGAAACAAACTGATAGAAAATATGAAAGGAAATGTTTGTGTCATTGTTTCTGTATTGCCTACAGAGAGCCAAGCAAAAGAAACTGGTGGAGCTCCACAGTGTTTATATTCTTGCCACTGAAAAATTGACAAGAGCCACAGGCACACCTTTGCCAAATATATTTGAAGTTATGGTTAAAGCTGGATTACACCAGGTCTTCCTGATTGTGCTGGGATCTCATATATATGGGAGGTCAGGCTATAAAACCTCAAGAGGTCTACTTTCTCTTTTGAGATTCTGCCTTCTAAAGATTCACAACTTTCTAAAATAGCCCTACCAGTTGGGGGCTTAGTATGGAAACATGAGCCTATTTGTGATATTTTACATTTTAGCTACAGTGGACATTTTGAAATGAAATGATGTGTTATGAAAGTTTTTGAACATGTGCCTTGATTTTAGGTGTACCTGTGTTCTAATGTAATCCCTACATACCCCTCCCACCATCTGTTTCTTTCATGGTGTCTGAACCCATATTCCTGGTCATCTTGGGATCAGCTGTGTTTTTAGCTCTCCTGGACCAAACAGGAAATGTTACCTCCCAGCTGCTCAAACTTTCTTACTGCTCCATGTCCTTTGTAATGCCTCTTTTGTATTTAGTCAGTTACCAAATCTTGTCAATAATTAGTTTAGCATTTTTACTTTTTTGACAAGAAACAGGCAAAATAAGGTTAAGAACTTGGCAGCATTGTCGATCTAATAATCAACAGAGATGGGATTTACACCCAGCTCTGTTAGATTTAATACTGCCCCCATTCATTTTCCTCTTTGCTGACTAGATGGTGATATTCTAGGGAGATGGTTTTGTGTGGGTCAGCATGTTTAAGATAGTAAATGCATATTAATAAAATTAGTAGATTATATTAAAACTTGATATGGCAGGTTCTTAGGTGCAGTTTATAAAACCTGTAATTTGCATATATTTCCTTAATGATTCGTTTTATTGTATCTCTTTGGGCAGCCAAACATTTTTGTGTCTAGTCATGGAAAGCTTGTTAAACTTGTTAAAATGGTCAATGCAAAATTATTGTTTCTGAAATACAATTTTAGGTTTATACTTGATTGAGAGAATATATTTGGTTTGTAACTTAAGATTTTAATATGTGGATGGCTCACTTATGCAGCAGTGTGTAAGAGCATCTAAGCATGCTTTAAAGAAGGAATGACTGGGCTGGAGAGATGTCTCAGTGGCTCCAGGTACATCCAAGCCAGATGACCTGAGTCTGATCCCCTGGATCCACATGTTAGAGGTAGAGAACTGACTCCCTCACATTGCCCTCTGATCTCCGCACGTACACCCTCCCTTTACCACAGGTACACACACACACACACACACACACACACACACGGGTGCACATACACACACATACTAAACATTTCTAGGACCTTAATAAGGCATATTGCTGTATGCTTTCTATTCATATGAACTATGGAATCCAGAAATTGCAAGAGAACACCTCTCCATGTACAGGAGTGATCTGTGCATTGCCTTTCAGTTCTCTTTAAGATACAGGAAGGACTGTCAGTGTAACTCAGAAGTACTTGAATACAAACACAGATGCAACATCTTGGACTACTTTCAATTCTGGGAATTTCTACAGTTTTTAATTATTCCCTTCTCTTTGACTGAAACTCTCAACATTTGATTAGACAGGAAAAAGTATACATAAAAAATGCCAATTTTTTTAAATCAGTAAAGAGAATTGAAATATAAATGGAGAAATTAATCTTCTGTGAGCTAATGACATCCATCCTAAAATGCACATGGGAACTCTCATTGGAATTGGCTAGCTGGGGTTGCTTTCAGCCACAGCATGTTTCCATTCATCAATATAAGATCTTAACTCTTCATTTTAATATAATTACATCCTGAAGCCTGGCACATTACTTACACCGTTAAGGAATTGTACTTCCTGTCTTAAGGGAGCTGCTGCCATTGACATTGATTGACAGCTACTGTTAATCCTGTAGGCAGTTAAATACAACAATCTCCTGGACTGTTGAGGTTTTTGCCATATGACAGACATTATGTGGTTAACATCTTCCTTTGTACTGAGACGATCTTTTTGTCTTATAGTGACAGTCAAGGATAGCTTTGATTTTTGTGAAGTAAATATTCATTTTAACAGCCTATCACTCTCCATTATTTTGAATCTGGAATCACCAGTGCAAAGATGCAATTTGAGTTCCATGGCCTATGTGTGTTCCACTGAAGCTCAAGGATGTCTTCTTTCTAGAAATATCAGTGCAGGTACCAGACTGAGGATTCCTGTGCTATGATTACATTATTTTTCTGTCTGCTAGTGGCCATTTGGTGCTTTTATAGTTTCTGAACCCGATTCTCTGGTGATTATGTGAGCTTCCTAATACTTTTTTTGGTCTGTCTGTCTGTGTGATTTATTCCCTGAGGAACACCTTTCCTTTTGTCCCCTTCCCTCCTTCATTGCTTTCTTTCCTTCTTTGTGTAGTGCTTAGGCTTGAACCTGGCGTCTCCTGAATGCTAGGCCTGCACTGTAGTTATTGAACTATATCCCCAATCCATAGAGTTACCTTCTTGCTTGCTGCTACTAACTGACTCAGAAATGTGCTCATCACATGGAAATACACCTAGACATTTTTGTGGTGCAGGAAGTTATCACTTGCTAAAGCTTAATTGTGCATGTTCCCTGAAAGAGTACCTAAGTTGAGATTGGTGGTTGGCCGTAACTGTATTCATGAAAAAAGTTCTGTTCATCAAGCCTTTAATAACATTTACCATTATATGTATTTTTGCAGAGAAATCTCTCTATCTAAAATGTTCTTTCTCTTTTTCCTGATTCTTTAAATATAAATGGGCTTCTCCTTGGAATGCCTCAGGGCAGGGATATCTTTTCAGTAAGTGTCTTGTGTCCCTGAACAGAAGCAACAGGAGAGTTGTAGAGTCAGGGCCTGATCAAGGCATGCTCTGGGGAGGTAGGGTGAGGGGAGTGCAGATGGGGCTTCCTTCCAGTCTCCTTAGAAACAGTGGGAACATTGCTTTGAAAGCTTCAGCTTCACTTTGGCAGTGTAAGAAAGCATCACATTTGAAACAACAAAGATAGGAGCAGGGCATTCAACCTTGTGGCTCTTACCATGAGCCTGGTGTCCTATCAAATATTTGAATCCATTGTTTCATGTAATCTTCATTTAAACCAGAGGAAAAGTATCAGATTTTTGTGTGCCCGTCAGTGTTTCTCTACCACTAGTGTGCCTTTAATGGAGTTAGATATTAACTTATTTTTAAAACTTCCTCATTGCCAATGAAAAGAAAAGTTGTGGTGCGTGTAGCCTCATCTTCCAGGGTCTCATCTTCCAGAACCTTGGTATACATTATTTACTCTGGTCTGACTTACTTCATTTAAGGAGTGCAGTTTTGAGTGTTCATAGAATGTCTTATAAAATTGAAAATGCAGAAAACTTGCTTGGAGTAAATGGCATAGGAGCTAGTGCTGTAGGACCCCTCTGTGGATGTTTTGACTTTTAAAAAGAAACTTTAAAGACGTAAATATCTAATAATTTTCAAAAGGGCTTTGCTCATTGTTTTAATCTTGGAAGATACAGAAAATTAAAAAAAAAGACTAAAATCTTTTTTATTCCAATATCCAAAGGGAACTTGTATTAATATTAACATTTCCTTTCACTTTTTCTTATTCATTTATTTATTCTTCCCTTCAGTATTTGACTTTATCTACATACTTAAATGGTGTAATTGCAATATAATGAGTTTGCTTATAAATTTGGAAAACAAATAGTTTTTAAAATTGCATTGTAATGATTATCACTCAAATAGTATATTTGGTATATTTTCTTAAAATATTATTTCATCATTACATAATAATCTGTAGGTTGACCATGCTATTTCCTACTGTGATTTGTTGTTTTTTGTTTTCTGTTTTTCTTTTCTTTTTTTTTTTTTGATGTTGGCATATCACAGAAAGCTTCTTTAGCAAATATGCTGCCCAGGTTTAGTAGCTCAGGGTAATAGAATGAATGATTCCTTGCAGAAAATTCCCATGAGGCATCCTTAGTCCACTACAGCAATTTATACTCCCCTTATCTTTCTACTCTGCCATCTTCAACAAGTAGCTCCCAGAGATGACCTGGGAAACTTGTCATGGCAACCAGAGGGAGGAAAACCTAAGTGCAAGGTGAGATTTCCTTGGACTGCCTGCCTCACCTTCACCTAATTCCACTGTCTGAGACTAGTCACAGGGCCTGGCTGACTTGGGGCTCTGTGTAGACCAGGCTGATCTTGAATTAAAAAATATCCACCTTCCTCTGCCTCCCAAATGCTGGGATAAAGGTATGTGCCACCACAGCTGGCCCAGTATTTAGACTTTCTTTTTCTCCTTCTCTTCCTCCTCCTCTTCTTACTGCATTTATTTATTTGTGTGTATGTATGCCATGGCACTTGCATGGTGGTCAGAGGGCATCTTGCAGGAATGGGCTCTCCTTTTACCATGTAGGCTCTGGGGTCAAACTACTGGCCTAGGATTTAGACTTGTGGGAGAGTGGGTGTTTGATTTGAGGCTGAATGTTATAATGGGCTACATCATCAGGATGCTCATCTCCCTCTACTTTGTTGGTTATTTCAACACACAGTTTAGTTGACTATAAACTTGTGACTAATAACTTAAAGGATGATTCACATTAAGGAACAAGGAAAGAAGAGTGCATGCCATATAGATGAGGGACTCACCAAGTTCCTTTCCTTTTTCTTCTTCAGATTGAACAAAACCTATGTTTTGAGCTTTCAACAGAAGACTATAATAGCTATTAACAACACCAATAGCATACAAAAAATAGAACTTTTCTGCAATGGAGGTTTGAATTTCTTTGGAAACAGTTATGTTGAATGAATAAGGATGGAGGGAGTGCTTATCACTGACAGACTTATAAAAGAGGCATGCTAATCAGCCTGATGACTGACACCTGTGGGGAACACCTGGGCTCTCTTGTGATCTTGGTCAACATGTGAACCTCGGGAGGAAGGCATAAGCTTGGCCAATGAGAACACATTCTGGTCCATAATTATAGAGCATATACAAAGGAAGGCCTGGAAACTGGAAACTCGAGAGGGCCTTTTTGCTTGGCATTGCTTCACATCCCTGCTCATCGCTGCTGCACTTTGAAAGATGCTAGACAAAGGTTGCAGCCAGCAGCTGCCTAGACTTGAAGCCTATGTTGGGAAGCCCAGGTGAACGCTCATTTGGAGCAGAGCCATGAAAGCTGTGGTGCTGAAGCCCTGAGGAGCACCAGAAGGTTTAACAAGCTCAAACAGAAGGAAAGAAACTGTGGCCTCAAGTGAGTGTGGAGTAAAGGCCAGCCCCTAGGCCATAAGAGTGTATCACCTGCCCCGAGGCAGCAAACTTGGGTGGCAGATGAGTCTGTGCCACAGGAGGTTTGGAAAAACCAGACCATCTGAAGCAACTGAGACCCCAAGCAGGAGTTGAGGTGATGGCCAGCTCCGGGGCAGTCAGCAGAGTGTGGCACCTGCCCTGTGTAGGTTTGGCAATCTGTCAACCCCAAGTCAGGGCGACCCCTCCAGATGTCAGAGCCAGGTGACACTGCAGCTGCTGCTGGTTGTCCCCTGTGTCGCTGTGTGTGCTGCATGGACTGCTGACAGGTCGCCCCAAGGACCTGTGCCTGAGAAGTTCCCTTCTGATGTGTGTCAGCTTGGTGGGTTAGAAGGTGTTTAGATTTATTAATAGTTTAAAAGGTACGCCCATACTTCTAAGTGATTTTGTGGTAACAGCTAAGTGCTAAACTCCTTGAATATATTATTACTCATATTTTGCTAGTGGATATCTTTCTAGGAAGATGGTGGTATATGAAGTCAAAGGCTGTATAATTTTTAAAGAAAATGAAAATCACATTGCTACAGAATAAATATTACCGAAAGACTTATGCTTTTAAGATGCTGTGCTATTCTCCAAGGTGGTTATTATAGACACTGACAGTGTTTAACATGCTCATAAATAACACTAACTCTCCACCTGAGTTTTCTAGGTTAGCTACAAAAAATAAAAACTCAGAAAATAAATTAGAAGCTTTAAAGGAATGATACTGCTTTATCTACCTTAGAATGAAAATTGATGTGTAAACAGCCTGCTGTAATTATGCATTTTTTCTTCCTTCAGTGTGGAACAAACTAAGACATTTGGGAGTCTTATTATTTCTCTCAAATTAATTGTGAATCCAGTATTAGGATTTTTCTTTTGTCTTTGGCCTTTTATTTGAGTGAAGAATGTAGTAGTCACTTCTGTATGAGGAAAGGGAAACAGATGGGATGTAGCTAACAGGTAACGTAACACTGCAAGTATTTGACATGCAAAATTAGTGTCTTTAGCTGCTCTGTGTGGTAGGGAAAGAAGCAGCTATAAATACGAATTTTTTTATAAGTAACTTGTATGCATGTTACTACATGGTAAACCGGTAAAAAAGTCTAGATCCCTTTAGGACGACCCTCTTGCTCAGACTTCCTTTTCCCCTCTTCTATGGACCCAGTTCACACCCACTGTGGGCTTACCGGACAGTGTTGTACAGCGTGGCAGGGGCTCCTTTCCCAACTTACCCACCCTTTGTGCTTCTTATGATGTTTACTGTGTTCTTGTGGTGTGATTTTTTTTTTCTTTTTCCAACTTTTATTGAAAATAAATTTTTTTCTCACATAATATATTGTGATTACAGTTTCCCCTCCCTTTACACTGCTCAGTTCTTCTCTAACTCCCTCCCATCCAAATCCACCCCCTTTTTGTCTCTAATTAGAAAACCAACAGGTTTGTAAGGGATAGTAATAAAATATAATAAGATTAAAAAAAACCTAACACATTAGAAGAGGACAAAACAAACAAACAGAGGGAAAAGAGACCAAGAAAAGGCCTAAGAAATAAATACAGACACAGAGACTCACACATTTGTACACTCAGGAGTCCCATAAAAATGCCACAAAACTGAATGTTATAATATGTGTGCAAAGGACTTCTAGGGTAAAAATAGAAAAAAAAACCCAATGTATTAATAAAATAAAATTAAAAGTTAAATATAAGATAAAATAAAAAAAAAGAAAAACCATGTCACAACTTTCAAAGATGCCACTGAGCTTGTTTTCTGTTGGCCATTTACTGCTGGACATATAGCCTACTTTTAAGAGTAGTTTGGTTCCTTGGTGTAGTGGCTTGAATCAGAATGGCCCCCATAGACTCAGAGATTTGAATGCTTGGTCATCAGTGAGTGGCATTGTTAGATGTTGCCTTGTTGGAATAGGTATAGCTTTGTTGACGGACGTGTGTCACTGAGGGTACATTTTGAATTTGCAGAAGTTTTAGACAGGCCCAGTCTCTGTCTCTGTCTCTGTCTCTTTCTGCTGCCTGCTGATCCAGTTGTAGAAGTCTCCCAGCTACCTCTCCAGTACTATGTCTGCCTGTGTAACCGCCATAATGGATTCAATGGATTAAATAATGGACTATACCTCCAAATGATAAGCCAGCCCCAATAAAATATTTTCCTTTATAAGTGTTGCCTTGGTCATTATGTTTCTTCATAGCAATACAAATTGACTGAGACATCTAGTGAGACTCCCTTGAAGAAAACTAAATTTCTATTTGCAAGTGGTTATCAGTTAGCTTCTGGGTTAGGGTGGGGGCATGCATCCCCCTCTCTTTTCAGTTCTAGAGCCCCATCTGGTGCACATGCTGTCCATGCTGCTTCAGTGTCTGAGTTTGTATGTGCATTTATGTTGATTTTAAACGGTCTTGTTTTCTTGGTATCCTCCATCCCCCCTGGCTCTTACACTCTTCCTCTTCTACAGGATTCCCCAAGCCCTGAGGGGAGGGATTGGGTGGAGACATCCTATCAGGGCTGAGTATTCTGAGGTCTTTTACTCTGCCTATTGTCTGGCATGAGTCTCTATGTTTTTTTTTTTTTTTTTTTCTGTTGCAGGAGGACACTTTTCTGATGATGGCTGATCAAGGCACTGATCTACCAATATGGCACAATGTCATTAGGACTCATTTTATTGCTTTTTTTTTTTTTCTTTAAACAACAGTAGTATTTAGTTTTCTCCTAGGCCCTGGGCTATTTAGATTCATATTCTTGGTCAACCGCAGTGGTGGGAGGGGAGATACTATGTTAGTGCTGCGGCTTCCTGCTACTTTTAGTGGACTTTGCTCCAGAGGATCTCTTCAGGCTGGTCTTCACATCACATGCTATATTTGGTCAAAATATAGCAGTTGTTAGAACAGTTGGGTCTGCTAAGACAAAAACAGCTCATTAGGTGAGAACAGCCTCATCTCCCATCAGGATCTTTCTGAGCTTCGTTAGGTCGCATAAACACAAGTCTGGTCTACAGTGACGTTTGTTCTGGTTTCGTTTACAAGCTGCTTTCAGCTCTCAGGGATCTTTGGATGTGTGCGCATGTCAGTTGAAATGTGCCCCTAATGTTCTCATTTCTGATCTTTTATTATATTTTGTTAAATCACTGATTCCTGTACTCCTGGGTGGGGGTGGGAGAGTGAGGGGAGAGAGATTCTGATACTAGCTGTTAGATCTCCATCTCTGTCAGATTTTTATTTGTTTAAGATGGGATAATGAGGAAAACACGTGAAGACTCTTACACCTTCCATGGTCCTGCAGTGAGTCGGATGCCGAGATGGCAAGGATGACTGAGAGTGTGGCCCTTCTGAGAAGGTCATTGTCTAACAGAGGCACTGCATAGCCCACAGGAATACAGGGAGAATAAGGCCACGCCAGGAAAGGGTGACTGTCCCACTGTGACTGGTGGTTAGGGAAGCCTCCTGAAAGAGATGCAAATGCTGCCTGTTCTTGACTTGTCATCGAATCAAATGTGTTTAATAAGCAGACTTTGTTCTGACCCTAAAATAGAGATATTGGCATCTCCCCTTCCTTTTGAATCTTAGGAAAATGATATCTCAAAATAATTGGCACAAAATTAATACTTACTTTGAGCAGAGATGTAACTGCTGGGTTTGCTGTGTGTGTGTAAAGCTTCTTATTAAAGAACAACTGCACACTGACAAAAATGAAATGCTTCTCTCAAGACTGGAATGTTTGCGTCTGCTCCTGACACAGTAGACGAGCATGTCATGTTTACTCCTAGGTATTTTTAACCTCTTGAAGCAGAACATGATTTGACAAAATTGACGCTTTCATTGACTCACATGTATGCTAGGTGGTGGGAATATAATGGCTGACATTCATGGAGAACTTTTCATTTCTTTGATTTTTGAGACAGGGTTTCTCTGTCTCTGCCCTGGCTATCGTGGAACTTACTCTGTAGAGGAGACTGGATTTGAACTCAGAGATTCACTTCTGTCTGCCTCCAGAGTGCTGGGATTAAAGGCTTGCAGGTGCTTGGAGAACTCTTTGCATGCCTTATTTCACTGAAGATTGTATATATATATATATTTTTTTTTGATGGTGGGGTTTGAACGTAGGGCATTGCATATACTAAGCAAGTGTTCTCCCACTAACCTATGTCCTCAGTCTTCTCATATTAAAAAAAATAATTGTAGCAAGTTCTTCACTGTGTTATACAGGCTGACCTTCAGTTTATGGTCTTCCTGCCCCAGCCTCCCGAGTATATGGGATTATAGGAGAATACCCCCAGTTCTGGCCTTATTGGATCTTCAGGAGCCCCCTCTCTGCTGTGTCATTGTCCTTATCTAAAGTTCATAAATGAGTCCTCTAAGAAGGAAAGACAAGCATTTTTGCCTAAGGTCCAAGCATAGTGGAGCTACTCAGAGTGGCAGGGAAGTAAGACAAAACCCCATGGCCTCTAGGAGCCAGAGTTGTACCTCTTAGCTTGTTTAACTTCACTCGAACTCAAATTGCTTTCTTCATTCTTTCTTCTTCCCCTAAGAACATCACAGACTTGAGGGGTTACCACCAAGGCCCTTCTTTACTGCTCACTAGCTAACATCTGGCTAACACCCCATGCCTCGCTTTCTGGTTGGTTTTCAGTCAACATTTTCAGGAGTCCTGTTTCCTTTCCATCTCCTGCCTTGAGAATTGCAAGTAGTTCCCCATTAGCTAAACAAGGAACTGGATCTTTGTGTTTTCATGTTACAGAGGTATTCTCAGTATAAAACACACCTGTCATGGTGCAGGGGTTTTGAACGTCATGGTAGCTAGGATTTAAAGGGGTCTGTTTTGAACATTGAAGTCTCCGAAAAAGGTGGAGGCTCACATTTTCATATAGGGTCATGGTGTTTCCTCACAGCAATAGAAACTCTGACTATGACAGAGTATTTGGATCATATTTCTTTTTTTCCTTTATGAACTGGGAATAACAGTTTGGGTATATTATAAGGATGTATAGGAGAGATTGAAAATGAAGCTGTTCTTTGAGGTCTTATCTGAAAGATACTTTCTTCTCTGCAGTAGGACATTAGGTTTCCAGGCCTGGATCCATACTGGCTTCATTTCTGTCATGTGCTAAGCCTTGCACCAGTCGCTACTGAGAAACATATACCTATGGAAGGTATAACTGAAGAACTGATAGGTTTCTGCCGGACATTCACCCTCCTAGTTAATCAACCTCTCTCACTTGTTACCTGCCTCTTGAAATTTTGACCTCTGGTTAAACCCTTTGTATCTGTAAGCTGAGGTCTCAGGCAAGTTTCTTAATGTCCATGCCCTGGTTTTCACTTGGACTGATGTTTGCATTAGAGACTTGCTCTGAGCATCCTCTCTATATTAATCCACATCTCATTGTGTTAGCACAATTAGAGCAGTGTGTGAGGATTGTAGAATCCATCCGTGGTAAAGGCTCACTGGGTGTTAGATGCTTTGTTTTTATTTCTGTTGTTATTTAGATGTAGTTTTCCTGCTAAACTATCTTGATTTGTAGGCCTGAGTATTTAGTTGTGAAGAGAACTGCAAAGTCAGTGTCCTGGGAAACTCTAAAGGTAATCTGAGATTCAGTTCCATTACTTAGTTTTTGATTGTTTCATTGTTTAGTTTCCTCCTCTTGATAAATACATGAAAAGGACTTTTGGTAATTTGAAATTCAGTCACTTTTCAAGTCTAAGCCCATTAAAATCTGACTTGGTTTCCACTTGTTCTGCATGACCAGAGCCCACTGTCTCTGTGGTGCCTTCCGTCTGTTACCCTCGGACTTCTCAAGTCCCTGGCTTCCTTTTGTGTGCCTTAGCTTCTTGTATACTTTTCCTGTGCTCTTGATTTATTAAAACTCTGAGATCATCCTTTCTCTGGGTTGGAAAGGCAAGCTCTGGACAGCCAGGCTGAGAGAGCTAAACAGCCCCTCGGGTGTCCTCCTTGTTCGGTTCACTGCCACACCTGATTAAAGATCAGTAAAAGCGCAGCACTGAGCGTATTCTGCTTGTTTCCTGGAACACAGGTTGGTATCCAGTGTCCGAAGAGCAGAGGAGGCTTTCTTCAGTAGGCAGGTCTCTACAGCTACAACTACTGTCAGGAAGGGCTTTCATTGTTGTTATTATTAATTATTGTCATCATTATCTTTTGAAGAATATTCAGGGCTGGATGCGTCGCTTATGTAGTAGGCCCTGGATTCAGTCTAGGGCACTGTGGACAACAAAGCAGACTAACCCCACAAAAAGAAACAAACCCAGAAGTTTTTAATATCTGAAGTCATGGGCAATGGAATATTTTTTGATATGAAACTTTGAACAGTGGAGAAACAATTTCAAAACTGAACACTGTGAAGACAGTGCAATGAAAGCCTTGTTTGGCTCAGAAGCCTTGTGATGAGCCATGGACACTGCTCAGCCCTCTTAAGGGGAATGCCTAGGGAGGTATGTGGCAAAGAATGTAATGGAAATATTTTAAAGTTATGCTTATTGTTAATTTATATGTATAGTCTCATTTATTCTTCACGCAACTGCTGTTGATAGGAAAGGAATTATTTTTGTTTTCAAGTGAGGAAATAGACCTAGTGACCTTAAGGTAATTGATTGAGGTGTCCCAATAGCAGACTGGCCTGTCTCTAACACTGCAGGGCCCGAGGAAGAAGACTTCTCATTGACATAATTTAAAAGGAGGAAGGATTTGTTTAGCTAGTGGTTTTAGAACTTTCATCCCATCGCTAGCTGGCTCTGTCATTTCTGGGCCATGGGGTGTTAGAGTATAATGGCAAAAGGCTGTTAAGAGCAAAATTACTTATTTCATGGTAGATAGGAAGTAGAAAGAAAGGAAGGGGCCAGGGGCCAACGTATTACTTCCCCAGATACATTCTTAGTTACCTACTTTTCTCCAAGTTACTCTACCTCTGAAACTTCTTATTATCTCCTCATAATACCATTAAATGATGATATTGGTGAATAAGTCAGTTAATTAGGCCAGAGTCTTCTTGATCCAGTTATACCTCTGAATGATTGGATTCATCAGCTGGGACCAGCCCTTCAACACATGAACCTTTTTGGAGTAGACTTTATATACCTAAATATTTCCAGGGAAATGAATATGTATGGTAGGGCATATATAATTCCCTCAGCCTTTACACTTCCTCACTCCATCATATAGTGAGTCTGATTGTAAGGCCAGTAGTGAGGTATAGAAGATACAAATTGAATGTTGTGCTAGTTAGCTTTAAGTGTCAACTTGACACAGCCTTCTGAGAAGGAAGTCCATTTTATTTTATTTCATAATGTATATATGTGTGTATGTATACATGTATGTATGCATGCATGTGTATGCATAGGTGTTTGCCTGCATGTATATCTGTGGACACAACTGGTGCACAAAGAGAACAGAAGAGAGCAGTAGATCCTTTTTAACTGGAGTTGCAGTTAGTTAATGAACTGCCATATATGTGGTGGGACTTGAAACTGGATCCTTCAGAATAGTTAGTGATCTTTACTGCTTAGCCATCTCTGCGGTCCCAACCCTTAGCTTTATAGCAAAGCTAAGGATGGGTATGCAAGTAAGTGAACAAATAGCATTCCTCCTTGGTTTTTGATTCAAGGTCTTGCTTAAGTTCCTGCTTGCATTCCTGACCTGACTTCCTTCAGTGAGTGTAAGCCAGATAGAACCTTTTCTCCCCTAATTTGCTTTTGGTCCTGGTGTTGGTGATAGCAACAGAATGAAACTAGAACAAATATAAATGATTTATTTATTTTTGTCTTTTCTAATTCCAGTAGTTAGGTTAGTGTAAAACAGTTTATTTCTTCTTCAAGAGTTTACTTACTGTGTGTGTAGGCATTTGGTGCTGGGTAATATAACTAGTGCAGGCATATCTTAAGAGGGGCTGTGAATTCTAGTGAGAGAAGATAGAAAATGAACATGTGAACAGTTACACAATTTGAGTTACATCTCAAATTTATCAAAGCTCTGAGGAAATAAAAAGAGGCAGTGAGATAGTGAGGGGAGGGTGGGTGGGACTGCTGCTGAGGGATCCTGTAGTAACATGTGGCCGTGGGGCACTTGAGAGAAGGTGGAATGCTTGGGTAAGCTTGGTGGCTTCAGGGGACAGGGTGGTGGTCATGAAAGCTAGAGTTGTGTTTTGTCAGATAATGGAAGGAGTTCAGGTTGTAGAAACAGGTGAGGTCTAAGTCACTAAGCCCAGTAAAAGGGGTGTGTATTTTGTTCTGTGGGATCTTACCGCTTGTAATGGAGGAATGTTAACATTCCTGCTAGAATCATTTTTTTACCAGTCGCCTATTCAAACCCTACTCATTTTTTACCAGTGTTGAATAAGTCCCCTTGCACTGTACATCCTTCCTCTTACAGGACTGGAGTGTAATGACACAATGCTTTGTGATCATATTAGAGGCTTGGTGCACATAGGTACTCCTCAAAAGTGGTGTGAAAAACTTGGTCATATATTGAACTCTCAGGCACCATGACTTCTGCTGAAAATATAGGACTAAGAGAGCTCCAAGAATAAATACAGGCCTGCTCTTGCTGTTAGTTATTTCAGAACTGTTCTTAGGTGCCAAATGTCTTCATCTTCACACAGTTTATAATAATGCAAGTAATGTGTTGGAGACTAACAAATCAAAATCTCATTTCAGATGTGTGACACTAATGTTGTGTTGACTTATTGTTTCATGTGTTTGATTTCTGATAAAATTATGGGAACGCATTATTGAAAGGAATAACAGGAAGAAACAACGAGGCATTAGATATCAGCCTTCTGTACTTCCTCACTAGTAGGAATCCGGCAGTAAGTTGTTAATTGTGTTAGATAGTATAGCAGAGTGCCTCAGTTAAGAACACTCAGCAGTGTGCAGTTTTTGCACAGCAGAGAACTTAAAGTGTTGCGATGCTTAAAGGAAAACACAGAGGCCAATTTTAGTTCATATTTATAGGTAATGGTTTTTTTTACTACTAAAGTCATTTACTCGATAATAACCAGATGTGTAACAGAAGCAGTTGCATGAAATTTTTATTTTTATGCGTCATATTGACAATTGTAGACAAAGTATATTGTGTGTGATGGGAAGTGAACTGGCCTTTTTCTGGTCTGAACTGCTGTGTGGAACAGAATGCTGATGTCATCTCCTGTCTCCCAGCGAGCATCTGTTGTTAAGGGGTTTCACAGGTAACTAATTAATTTTAAGAGGTTTGCTTTAGTGAAATCTTGGTAATTGTACAAGGAGCATCCATTTTTGGAAAATACTGCAGAACTCTGACATTTTCCTGGCCTTCCAAAGGCAGATAGCATCTTTAAGGCTTTCATGCTTAACGCTGGGTGCGGTGTGCATTGCTATAATACCTGTCCATGGGAGGTGGAGGCAGGGAGAGTCAAGGTCATCTTTCTTTACATAGTAATTCTGAGGCCAATGTGGATGCCTTGAGCCCTGTCTCAAAATGTAGCCACGTTGGCAGAGTGCTTGCACAGGCCTAAGTTAGAGTCCTAGCACCATCTGTTATCCCCACACTTGGAGGTAGGTGGATCAGGAGTCCATGGCCAGCACTGGCTACATAATCAAATGAGTTTGAGGCTATCCTTGGCTATATGAGACAGTGTCATTTAAAAAACAAAACAAGAAAACATACCCTTCCCATTAATTTTTTTTCATGTTTTCAAATGGGTAAATTGCTATAAACAAAAATTTATTAATTTATATTTGTTAATATCTAATAAATACCTATAACCTGTAAACACCTAATACCTAACAACACTTAAACAGTTCTACCTCAACTCTTGAAAGGATATTAAGGCTGTGCGTCTTTCTTGGGCAACTTGGTCAGCCTTCTATCTGCTGGCACACATCAAACACCATTCAGCAGTCTAGCTCTGGCATAGTCACGGCAGTCTTATTTTAGCATAAGTCTGAGGCTTTCTCCTCAGGGTCAGGACCTAGTATAGCTAACTGGCTCGTATGGTCAGTCTGTTTTAACCACTCAGGTTGGGGCCAGGTTCAGTCAGTGGAGACTGTCAACTTCCATGACCTCCTCAGCCTGTGCATTTGAACTGGCCCTCAAGGCAGGCTTAGTCTTTGACTTCTTGGCCTTGCCTGGGCTTCAAGGCCTAGCAGGTCCCTGGCTTCCCCAGCAGGCTCTGTCTCTGGTCTCCTCACACCTTGCGCCTCAATAGAGTGCTCTGTTCCTGTTGCTGTCCTCAGTCTTTGCGGCTTCATGGCCTTCTTGATCTGGCTCATTACCAGAGTCTCTCTTGGATTCTGCCTCATTTGTGGGCTGGCTCCCCCTCACATGGCTCCGGCTCTCTTTCACCCTTGTGGGGGCTCTGTCTCCTTCTTCCTCCAGGCTTCTGACCCCTGATTCTCACTGCCTCAGGGCCAGTGCGGCTTAAGGGGTGACAGACAGCATGCGTAGCTTCTCCCTTCTTCATCTCCTGCATGCTCTTCTTCTCCTCCTCCTCCTCCTTCACAGGGCTCCCTCACCTCTCGGTTTAAATATGGCATGGTTCTTCTGGTCTTTCTAGGGGTCTAGCCCTTTCTCTCGCTCTTTGGTGGCTCCCTCAACCTCTAGCAGTTTCTGTGGCTTTGTAGTCATGCCCTTCAGCAAAGTTCTGCCAAGAGTCTCTCACAGAGCCAGAGCTGTGGCTTCAATTGGGCTCTGCCCATTTCAGCTCAGATCTTTCTGCTCCAAGCAGTGCCAAGCCATAAGCTCTTTTTGGTTTCCTGGGCTTTCAGAGTGTCTTCTCAATGGTTGCACAGGACCATATGCTGCCATGTACTAGGCTGATCTGCATGCCCCTTAAGAGTCTACATTTAAGAAGCCCTTATTAATTCACTAAAGAAAACTAATTCAGATTACAAAATGCTTCCAAGGCAGGCTAATAAAGTATGGACATTAGTGACATGTTTGAAAACCATTCCTTTTGTTTTGGGCCAGATTTAGTAGTATTAGTTATGTAAATAAGTAATTTACTTAATTTTTTAAAAATTTTTTATCACCTCAAGTTGCTTCTATTGTTTTTATGTGTGTGTATGTATGTATGCATGCATGCATGCATGCATTGACCTAGGGTCTCATGAAGTTGTATAGATTGCTCTGAAACTCACTCTGGAAACCATAGAAGTCTAACTTGTGATCCTCATACCTCAGCCTCCCTAGTTGCTGGGATTGCAGGCCTATACCACTATGCCAGTTTTTGGTTATCTTTTTAATATAAAAGTTAAAAATACCAAATAAGCTGGAACTCCTTTCAAACTCTGTCCTCCTCCAGTCCAGCTGTCACTGTACTTTCCAAGGGTCTGCCTGGCATCTTCTCACACTTGGAAGAGATGTCAGCTCTTTTCCACATTCATTCGTCACTTTTAAGGCTCCACTGAATTACCCAGACAGAATGCAGAACAAAAAGAAATGCCATGTTATTATGCTGACTGCAGACACAGTGTGGGAATTCTTTATGATAGGCCCTTACTCATGTCTTAATACTTTATTTATTCCAGTGTGCTTAGCAAGGCAGCTTGGCCTTGTTTCTCTCCAGGTAGATCACATGGCTGGAAATAGTACTACCTGTTTTCATTTGGGAAGCTTAAATATTTTCAAGATGAGTGATCACACTGAGAGAATAGAGTCGAGCGCCATCACTTCTTTCTCTGTCTCTCAGTCACCAGGCGGTAGGTACTAGGAGACTTAATCACTTTTAGCTGAGTTCCCCAATCTGCAAAATAAAGTTTATAACATTTTCTTCTCTAGTTCACCGGAGTAGCAGTAGAAGAATGAGTGAATGCTGTGTTTTTTATTAGATGGCATTTGCTGAGTGTGGCTTTTTGGAAGTTAAGACTTAATAAATTACAAACACTTTTAATTATTATCTCCAGTGTGACTGAGAGTGCTTATGTTGGGAGCATGCCAGTGATGGGGTGGTTAAAATCATCAGCCACAGGAAATGGGGAGCCCCTCCCATGAAGGAATATGAACCGTAGGATCTATGAGCTATGGTGCCTTAGATCAAATCCTGTTCCCACCATCTTGTTGCTACTTACGTCTCTGAAAGTAGTTGATGTCAGATTTTGCAGTTGAACCTAAGCTTGTCTGAGCTTCTGTCTACATCTTCCCGACAAGGTGCCACCTTCAAACTAAAATAGCCAGAGTATGTCCTAGAATGCTGAGCATTTGAGAAGCTCAGCCAACAAAGCATGTCAAAACAGGAGCCAGGCACCCTTGCTCCTTAAGGGGTCCTTAAGGAGAGAGGCATCCCAAGGGGCAGGAGC
>CAJQZJ010001896.1:13060513-13157338 GCA_907164525.1 Lophiomys imhausi
TATCTATCTATCTATCTATCTATCTATCTATCTATCTATCTATCTATTTATCTATCTATCTGTCTATCTACTGACACCACCTTGACCAATTGGAGAGCCTTGATGTATCATACTGAAAGTAGTTAGGGTTTGGCTTGGATTATTGCTAGGTATAAAGTGAAGCCAGGATAGAAAGCCCCTTTTGAGAATCCTTTGGTTTGTGATTTAATGAAAGATAGCTCAGTAGAATATATTCCCATTTCTTCTCCTGATTTTAAGTGATAGCACTTTATGGATGATGAGCAGTAGGGTTTGAGGTTCTGACGGGCAGTGCAGCAGACTGATTATTATGTTAGTTGCATCCAATTTCACGTTTTGTCTCTGCAAAACAAAGTTCCACCTGCTCTTGGTATTAATTAAATTAGGTATAAAAAGTTATTTCTCACTTAAATTATTGCCACTTGACATTCTAAATTCTTCTGCCCTTAAACTCATAATTGCCTCATTTTGCCATGATTTATCTTTTGTGAACTTAGACCCTGTAACTTACTGAAAACACAGTTGTAAATGGATCTGTTAATGAGGAAGAAAAACATTTTCATTTAAGGATGAGACAGTTTTATTTCCAGCCTTGTTTTCATGATAAATTCAGCTATTCTTTGTCTTCCTTATAACATACTGGAACTTCTAATTCTTCATTTTGGAGCAAATTTTAGGATTTACTGATATAAACTTTATTCCTTTAGAAATATGATATCTTAGAAACTCAAAGGCCATGCTAGCAGCTCCTGGATGCTGTCCCATAATTCTAACATGTAGTGCCAAGTCTACCCTAGCCTCCTTGGACTTCTTCCACTTTGGTGGCTTGGATGGGCTTCCTTGTCTCTGCTGAAGGCCAAGCCAAACTGCACAGTCCAAATTTCAGGCCATTCCCACCCACTGATTTTTGGCAGACACAGACCAGAGACAGTGAGCAGGAAAAAGCTGTAGATAAGTTCCTTTGTTGCCTGTCCACTCTTTTTTTTCTCTGCACTTCCCTTGCATGGGTTGCCCCAAACAGAGTGAGAGTTTATAACTGAAAAGCTCCATCTTTCATAAAACCAAGCAACCGGTTCTCCTGGCTGGAGCTTCCTGATTGGTCACCATGGCAATTTAGCAGGTTGCCTCTCCTTCCTCTGAGGCCTCATGCTCTGACTATTCACTTGGCTTCCTTGGAATTCCCCTTCAAATAGAGAACTACCAAGCACACTTCTTATATGCCTTTGGTTTTCAAATGAGCTAATACAAGATATTGGGAGACAAATTTAAATTTCCATCATTATTTTGTTTAAATTCTTTTTTTTTTACATTTTTGCATATGTAGTTAATAGGTCCTTTGTAATGAATCCATCTCCTCACAGGAAGAGCTAAACAATCTACTCTCATTTACAGTTATATTTTATTTCTCTATTATTTTTTGTTTAAATTCTTATTTTGAGTAATTAGATTTTTTTTTCTGCATCAGCTTGTTCTTGATTAGGTGCCACCATTCTTTACCTCTGGTATATAGATTACTGTATATTTAGTATGTAGTGAATTTATGTTCTTTATCATTACACAGCTAATAATCAGTCATTTTAGCCTCCCCAAATAGACCTAAGATTTTGAAATGGCAGGTATTTAAAACGTTAATTGACCAAGTCAAAGCTAAAAGCAAAGGAGACAGAGGAAGATTTCCCCAATGCCCAGCTACCCTCACCAGTTCCCATCAGTTGCTGCAAGGTAACTTTTTTCTGTGTTTTTTTTGTTTGTTTGTTTCACATTTCAGTGTTAAAATAGAGTTAGTTGACAAAATGTGATTAACATCTGGTGCCACCACAGGTCTGGCTACAGTGTAGTGTGGATGTCTTCATAGTTGTGCCACAAGACTTCCTGTTCTGTTCTGATTTGACAAAGACATCAAAGATAGAGGTTCAGATACACTTTTTCTACCTTCATATACCTATTCTAAGCATTAATAAAATTATATGTGTGTGTGTTTGTATACATAGACATACATAAATGTATTCATTAAGTTTTAAAATTACAAAGTAAAAGTTCTACTATTTTTAAAATTATTTGGCAATTCTTAGTGTTTTTCTTTTCCAGTTTCATTCTGGGATCTGCCTGTCTATTTCTGAAAATAAGCTGGCTGGAATTTGAGAGTTTGTGTTGATCTGTGGGTTGTATTGCCACCTTCATAGTATTTTATCTGACCGTCCATGAAAGTGGAGTGGTTTCCATTGATTTTTCCTCTTCTTTAATTTTGTTCTGTAATATTTTTTGGTTTTAAGGTATTTAGAGTTCTATTTCTTTGGTTAAATATATTTCTATGTTACTATTACGAATGGAATTATATTTATACTTTTATTTTCTAGCCATTTGTTACTTGAGAAACACAAATAAGTTTTTTTTTAATTTTTGATTTTTTAAAAAATCTGACATTGTTTTATTTGCTTGTTGTGGTAGTTTTAAATATTTAAGCGTTATTCCCTCTTAATATGGAAGAACAGACAGAGACTCTATGAATTGATCATTTTATTTCTCAGCATCCCATTCCAATTTGCAAGGCTCCTAAATTCTCCCTTTTGCCTGCCTTAACATACATGGGCTTCTAGCACTGTGCTGAGTGAAAGTGGTGGCAGCATATTTCTTTACTTTGCCTTTGTAGGAAAAGAATGCTAAATCCTTCCCTGTTCAGTGTGATATGTAGAATACTTCTGGCTATTCTAATCTGAACTCCCCAAGAATCCAACCTGTTCTTGCTTCTCTGAGGAGTAGGGTTCATTAACACCAGGAGAGTGTTACAATGTCTTTTATTATATAAGACTGCTAGTCACCTTTTTCTGCTTACGTTTTCATGTATAGATTTTGCAAATACCAGTGTGTTATTTTTATATAGTTTCAAAGAACACTTGATAGCCAAAGAAAGAACCTACTTCATAGTACTTTTTGTAGTAACAAGGATCTAGCCAGGGCCTCAGGCATACAGGAAATTATTTGTTCTGTGTATCTTTGCTCTTATGTTTTATGTTCATTTGACTATCTGTCCATCTGTTCTTCCTTCCAGCAAAAAATCTGAGTTAACATGCATTTCACTGGATGTTGTAATAGGTTTTAGGGCCCGAGAGGGAAAAGTTATTCCAGTTGCATAATGGATGGAACCAGATGCAGAGATACAAGTAAGCCTTGTTAGTTCCTTTGATCCCAATGATCTCTGCTGTATAATGGCGCAACAGGTAGTTCCCTTGAAGAAGGACATGTGGGAGAGAATTACTTGACTGCTTGCTTTTCTTTAGCAGGCAGTTACATTAAGTTGCTTGCCCTGAAGTCCTGCTTTCTGTTCCTTGTACTGACAATGTCTGTTCAGTGTTCTAGACCAGGGAAGGCTTGCCTGAGTGAGTCTTGGTGTTCACTGTTTTTGTTGGAATTCTACCATGTAGGCTTGTTGGGTGTTTGATGCCTAGATGACTAATCTCAGCCTCTGGGTTCCCCAGAGTTCCTACCCAAAACCTTGGTCTGTTCTATATGACCACCCCCAACTGAGGACTCTTGGATATGGTTGGCCTCATTGTAATGGTTTTAGTCTTAACCAAAGATATTCCTATCATGTAGGTCATAGTTATATCCCAGAAGATGAGAACAAAAACCAAGCTAGTTTTTGTTTTCACAATCCCCAAGAAAAGGAGTAGAAGCACATCTGTGATGGAAGAAGTCACTGTTTGTTGCAGTTCAGGGACAGTGTGAATTGCAGGTGTATTACTTACTTAGAGCTCCTATGACTAAATGTTACACGCAGAGTGTTAAAATAATAGAAATTTATATCTTAGTGTTATGGAAGCAGAAGTTTCTCCTTGAGTTGAGTGGGTCTGCTCTCCCAGTGTGGCTTCCTCTGGTCTTTCTTTTGCATACAACTACAGTTGTCTGTCTTCCTATAGGGATATCAGTGGTACTGGGTTACTTTCCCATTCCTCAGACCGTGTGCTCATCTATTTGAAAATGTTATCACTATTTTTTTTTTAAAGGCAGTAGTGGGTGCTCCCCAGGCTCTCCTTGAATTGCTGGGCTGAAGCCATCTTCCTGCCTCAGCCTTCCCAGTAGGTGGGGCTGCAGCCTCAAACTGCTAGGCCCAGTATACAGACCTTATCTCTAAATATAAATTAATTGTGGTGTACTGTGTATTCACTGTTAACTGAATACATGAGTGTGGATATGGAGTTTAATTCATAGCCTTCTTCCTTTTGTGCCACTCCACATTTTATATCCTTCTAGCATGTAACAGAAATGTTTTCCACCCTTTCCCAACTGCTTTCAAAACCCAAGTCCAAAATTTAATCTTGGCAAGGCATGAGAAGATGTAAGTGTGATTTAGTCTTCTTCCACTTTGAACCTGTGAGGCTCACGAAGATACCTGCTTTTTAAAGGAAGGTACAGAGTAACATTACAATTCCTAAAGGGAGAATACAGGCAGAAGAAGAAGAGGGTAGGTATGAGGGAGTTGTAAACCTAGCACAGGGTACATTCCAAGAAATTTTAAAAATGTTTATTTATTACTTCAAGTTACATCTCCATCATAGTGTCCTCTTTCCACCCCTCCCTGTTTTACCCTCCTACTCTCTTCTCCCTCTCCCACCCATCCCAGTCCTCTGATGTGCAGTGTCCCTACATATCAGCCCTTCTCAGTTCAGCAGTCATATGAGGGCTATGAGCTTCCTCTTGCACTGGGGGCTCACAGTCCAAGTGGATCAAAGACCTTAACATAAAGCCTGACACACTAAATCTAATAGAAGAGAAAGTAGGGAAGAGCCTGGAACTCATTGGCACAGGTGACAACAGAACACCAGTAGCACAGGTTCTAAGACCAACAATCAATAAGTGGAACCTCATGAAACTGAAAAGCTTCTGTAAGGCAAAGGACACTGTCATTAGGAAAAACTGGCAATCTACAGATTGGGAAAAGATCTTTACCAAGATTTTTCAGTTCAGGAAAAATCCACTGTGTTTCCTTGATGTTCTGTTCTCTATCCCTGTCAAAACATAGGTTCAGCCTTCCAGGTACATTGGGAAGCAGATGTAGTCTTGAGGACCTGGTGGCAGCCTGCCCCAGGAAAGCTTAGTAGAGAAATAAGAGTATTGTCAGTTTATGAGAACAAGAAATGGGAATCCTGCTTGATGGATTCTTTTGTTTAGACTTGGGGTCTATGTATGGACAATCATTTACAGAAATTATTGTCATAAGCTAATAATCTTTTTTGTGAATATTAGAAGGATTATGTTCTGAGAGCATAGCAATCTCGATGTGGAATATCCTCAGGGATATTTTGAGATTTTTGTTGGTTTCATATCTTCTAAGAAATGATTAGATTAATGAATCACGAAATGAAAGTAGTAATGAAGTTGCTTGAGATCCAGGAATCCAAAGAAGAAGGCTTTGGGTATGGGGGCATAATTGTACATCTCAACAGTCTGATGTCTTTCTTAAATAGGTTCCTAATATAGTTTAATTGTGACTCTCATTTTGGAATTACTTTCCATATAGTGCTAAATTTGTTCTTAATATTTTTAGCATTCACTTTTTAAAAGCTCAATGTTCTGGGAAGAGTGAGGAAAGGAAAATTTAATTATTCAGTACTTATGTTCAAAATATAGTTGTAGCTTTTCTTTAAAAACTAAGTTGAAGTTTTAACACTGAGATGGCAAACATTCTTGTACTAGTGTTTGCTCTCATTGATCCATCTCATGTGGAATCACAAATATGTGTATGATCAGGGACTTTAGCACTTTTAGTCTCTTATGTTTCATCTTTCCCTTCTTGCCACTTTAAAGTCTCTGAGATGCTTTCTCTTCCCGCCAATTAGTTGGATTTTATTATTTGGCCCAAAGCCTATCTCCTCCATGCTTCCTTTGGGACTCATTTTGCATCTTCTGGTCCCATGGCTTTTTTTTTTTTTTTTTTTTTGTGTGTGTGTGTGTCATGTGACTATCCTTATTTTCAGTTCACTTAAGCTCAACAATGATTTTTCTTTTTCTTTTTTCTGTCCCCCCTCCCTCCCTCCCTTCCTTCCTTCCTCCCTCCCTCCCTCCCTCCCTCCCTCCCTCTTCATTCCTTCCTTTCTTTCTGTAAATTTAACAGGCTTCTGACCTAATACTACAGACCTTTTGCTGTTGTACTCCCTTTTTGGCACACAGCAACACTCAGAAGTTAGAAAAGGTGGGTCTCCACTTTGGTGAGATTTCATCTGTGTAACTATTGCTGAGAGAGTTGATCAGAGTTGATTAACGCAAGGCTTTATCATTTCCCAGGACCCTAACGGATTGTCACCAGAATCTGTCTGCCTGTCTTCCTTCCTTCCTTCCTTCCTTCCTTCCTTCCTTCCTTCCTTCCTTCCTTCCTTCCTTTCTTTTTATTTTTGTATTTTCAAGTTAAGTACTATTGAATTAACTTTCCAGAATGACAGTTTTGAAAATATTTTCACAGGAAAAAAAGACATATTTTCTTTGTATATTGTATAAATAAAGAAGACAGTTTATGCTAGGGATAGAAGGCTCCTTAAATAAAGCATTATTTCTCTTCTCCTTGGGCTCATCTAGGAAAAATCAATATTAGGTGTTCAAATGCAAAAATGATCAAAGGGAAGAGCTGATGTCTTAACAGGGCAAGGTGTGTCCTTGGACTGGGGCTCCATTTCTCCTGTGGGTTTTAAGTAGTCTCTTTCTAAATTGCCTGAATTAAAAGGACATAGAAGTTTACTTCTGTGAAAGTGCAAACATAGAGTGACTCATGTACAGGTTGTTGAATGTTTTTCAGGTTTTTGTTTTGTTTTGTGTTTTTGTCCTTAAACTCCTGAAAGAGTTCTTTTTTATTTATTTTGTATTTGTTTATTTTGATACATTTAAATGAAAATATAATTACAATATTTACTCTTTTCTCTTTCCTTTTTCCTCACCCCTCCTATATGTCCTCCCTCTAACCCTGCCCATGTTTCCCGACTCTCAAACTGATAGCTTCTTTTTCTTATTGTTACACACACACACACACACACACACACACACACACACAAATATATATATATGTATATATACATATATATACATATATGTATATATATAACTTTCTGAGTCCTTTTTTGTCTGTATATGGTTTCAAGGCTGACCACTTTGTATTGGATGACCAGTTAGGGGCTCATTTCTGGGAGTGGCTTATTCTTCATCTTTTGGCAGCCATTAGTTGTCTGGTGGTAGGGTCCCATGAAGATTCACCATCTTCCTGAACATATCTATTGACACTGTCATTGTCCAGATCTTGTATACGTAGCCATCTCTAGGAGAGATGGTCTCATAGCCGACTTCCTGGTGTTGTGGCCTTATGATCTTTCCCTCCCCTCTTCCTAGAGTTGTAGCTGCAGGAACTGTGCTACAGATGTATTCATTGGGACTGGGCTTCTCCATGATTCATTGATTTCTGCGTTGTGTCCAGTTGCAGTATTCTGTAATAGTCTCCATTTTCTGTAAAGAATCTTATTTTATGAGGGACTGTAGCTACAGTTCTCTATGGATGTAAGGATAAGATATTGAGTGTGGTTAGAAATTATACTGTTCTAGCAAGGTGGTGGTAGTTGATTCTAAGATCCATGACCTCACTACCTCCAGGTAGTTTGCTAGGTTTCTAGTATTAGGCATGATTTCCCTTTTGTTGAGTGGGCCATAAGTCCAATTAGCTTTTGTTTACCACTAACATTTTAGTGCCATCATTACACCTGTATGGATATCTTCGCAAGATGATCATTGTTGTGGCTCATAGATGTCACAGCTCAGAGGACTATGAAGTTCTTCCCTCCCTTGGCAGCTTACAGAATAGAGTTCTGGAATATTTTAATGTATTTACTTTGTACCTTATCTTGAAAAATATTTTTGTTAAATTCCATTGATACACTCCCTTTCCAAACAAGGTTAATTAAACAGATTACACTCAAGAGTCATAAAAACCTACAATAAAAAGTCCTAATTATAACAGTAACTTAATTTTTAATATCCTCTATTAAATGTATTAAAAGTTAATTTTATTTACTGTAGAAAGATATAATGGCTCATTTTAATTTATGGTATATATATATATTGTTAATAAATAAGGTGTAATTTAAAAATAAGAAAAACCTACTAGTGGACAGAACTGGAGTAACTGGAAGAAAAGTTTATTTTCTGAATCTATTGGGATCTGTTGAAAAAGTTTTCTTCTTACAAAAAGCATACATTTCCACACCCAGGATTTCTATACATAATATACACTCATAATACAAAATATTAAGTCAGAGGAATTTCTAAAGAGAAATAGAATTAGGTTACTTTTTCTGTGTATAAATATAAAACTTTCCATATATGTTTTTCCTTAACATGAAGATTTTTATGTAAAATTTTGGTCTCAGTTTTTACACTAACAGACTATATTAACTATTTTCCATGGTGCTGGATATTTTCTCAAATATTGTCTTGAGGATTATGCTGAATTTTGTCATTTGATGAAGTCAGACCTTTTCATCTGTAAGACTTTTGGATGATTTCCCTGTGTAAGAAGTAAAGATTTAACCCCGTAAGTTTAGAAACACAGTGGAATATCTGCTATGTTTAGAAAATAAAAGGTTTGTGAGAAGGGCTTCATCATCTGTTGCTGCTTGAGCATCTTGGAGCAAACAGTTCTCCTTGGATGAAGATTCTGTCTGTGTCAACAGGAACATGATTTGCTCTATTGTGCTCTGTCCTCTGTCTGATTGACCATACAATCCTGAAATACAGTGCAGTAAGCCAAAGATATGAAACAGACGGAATGATGTGCAAGTATGGTGCACAGTGGAAGTGAGCTAGGATTGCAGGACAGTTGTAGTTTACGTGGTATGTGTGCATGTGGAGCCTGGAATGCTTGAGAGGACACCTTTGTTGCAATGGGGTTTAGTGGCTGCCGTGCGTCAGGCACTGTGCATCATCCTGGGGTTGAGATAAGCTCCTGTGCACAAGGACTTTGCAGTCACCAAGTGAGGCTATTCAGTATGATGCTGAAATGCAGTAGTAGACATTTTGATGAATTAGTTAGCAACAAGGGGCCACAGACTAGCTACAGGGTCAAGAAGGTTTCTTGGGAAGTAGCATTTCTCATGGTTATGAAATTTATTTCTGTGATACTTGGACTTTAGTTATGATCAGTGAACTGTGTGTGTGTGTGTGTGTGTGTGTGTGTTTCTTTTAACCACAGCATATTTGCATTTTAGTAACTAGTACTAGGTTGAGGTCAGACTGAAATTATAAGATACCTTCCTTTCCTGGGTGTTGAACCCTGTTGGTAAGGTTGAAGTCTGGCTTAATGGAAAACCCTTGAGCTTGGAGCTAGAAGATGGACTCCCTTTTCTCAATGGGAGTTCCCTCTTCTGCCTAATCTGAGGAAAGGGAACTCCCACACCTTCTACCTCAGGATTGTCACGTAGCCCTCAGGGAAGTTACAGGCCCGACCCTTTCACCTGGTAAGAAACACTTCCCCATGTTAATGAGATCTCTTGGTGCCTTGACTTTTGGCCAGTGATCTTTGTCTATTCCTCTAACCATACCTGGAGTTCTTCTCTCACCCCTGCTGTCCATTGGATAGTATGATAGGACTATGCTGCTGCATGGAAATGAAGTATCCCTGGCACTCTTAGCCTCAGCGAATCAAACACATTCTTTTCTAAACCCCCTCCCACTGCCCAAGGTTTATAATGTCCCTTTTCACGAAATAAACTCTCTCTTCAGTGCTATTCCTCCACCATGATTGTCTGAGACTCGGTTGTTTATTTTGGGCTTGCGGAGAAAGGGCTTCCCCCTCGCCCACCGAATCTGCTTGCCTGGCCAGGCTTGCGTGGGGTGCAGACTCAGCTCACTGACATAGCCAAGCTCTCATCTTGATTACCATTGACTGTCACTCCAATCACAGCTGCCCATCACCTTGATCGCCACCTCTGGTCACCCCAGTTGCTGACTCTGAAGCTCCTGTTTCTCCTGCACTCATACTGCTTGCCATAGTGCTCATCTGTGGTGGTGGCAGGTTGGTGGCTGTTCCCGAAGCAGCCACCAGTTCCACCTGAACCAAGTTGGACTCCCGAATTCTCTTGTCTAGGTCTAGGAGCTCCAAGCTCCTTGAAGATTCCTGGCCTGGCACTGACAGCTTATCTAAAAGAGCTGTGACTATTACTACACTGCAGAGAGGGTCGTTCTCTCCTGCATGCTTATCATAAGAGCTGAAACACTTGGTGGTGAAGATAGTCTTCTACCTCTCCGAGATATCTTGTGGCATGGATCCCATCCTATGTTTCATCCTTTTCTGCCTGGAAACCAACGTAACCCAGACATTCTGGTGGAGAAGCGTACAGTTCTGGCTTGGTGACTTAACAAGGCCCTAACTTCCTGGGAGAGTACCAGACAAGGCGCCAACAGCTCCCCAGAAGATAACAACATCCTGTCATATGTGTAAGGCATCCTGAGTGTTTTCTAAGAAAACTACTGTGAGTTCTTCCTGCAGCTACCTTTGTAAGTCAGGAGCTATGTAGCATAGGAGATTACAACTAGCAGGTTATGAAAGTGTCTGTGGGTGACATTTCTTCTTTACACATAGGCCCAGTGAGAGCACAGATTAGCTTGTTTCATTTGCCTGTGTCTGCAGCATCTGATCTGTGACTGACATGTGGTGTTGTGCTTGATATGTGTAACCACACAGAGTCTGTCTAAGCTTTGACTGATTTCTTTAGACCCAAGGACTTACTCATTACTTCTTTTTTCAAATGTCAGAATTTGACAGCCTGATACATGTTGTTAACAACAACAAAACATTAAGAAGAATAGAAGCAGTATTAGACTGCCAGTTAGGTTTTATTTATGAAACGGAAAGTATTCTAAGACTACAGATAGCAAGATGTTCTATATATTGATTATTAATAATATCTGTGACTTGTTTGTTTATCTTACCATATCTTCCTTACCTTTCTACTACAATCCTAGGATTCCGAGCTGTAGTTGTCTTATATAGCTTGTAAGACATGCATGACTTGTATGACAGATGCCATATTCCCTCAGGAAGGGATTTCATTCAGCACAGTCTAGTATGGTGTTTCTTTATGCCATTCATTTACTCCTGTAGTATGGCATGGCAGTATATTTCCTTTCTTGCTTGGGTAGACATGTATGTAGGTTTCTAAAAATTGGAAATTAAGATAAAATATGATCTAGTTTGGAGTGGGCTCCAGAAAGGGGAAAAAATATAAATCATCCCAACAATGTGGATCCAACACATTGAGAATAATACTACAAGGAGTACACTGGACAAGTATGGAGAACAGCCAGCTTTGTTTATAAAATCAAGAGTATTTGATTGGATCAAAATGTAATTTCTAATGCAGATACATTTGATTTTTCTTGAATGAAGAAGTATGATTCTCTTGAGGTTTTTCTTCTTTTATTCATCTGCTCTACTCCTCTACGGATACCAAATTAGCAACTTAGGACAGCCAAGACATTTCTACTTGATTAGCTTCTGCTGAGAGTTCAGGTGCTTCATGGAAAGTGAGAGCTTCAGGGAGGCTTGGTGAGCTTGGCTGTGCTTCTCCCTATACTGCACCTTTCTCATGGGTCATATGCTAAAGGTCAGAACTCAGGGGCATCTTCCTTCTTTTCACCAGCTTATTGTGTTCTGGTTCTTCCATGTATCTTTTTATGTAAACATATGAGCATGCCACATTCACCTCAATCTAGTTGAAGACCTAAAGACTCATCCTCTGTTGGTTGGAAATCAGAAACTCAGCAAAGAGGAGGAACAGTAGAGCTTTTCAGAGGTCAGGGGCCTTGCTCATTCACAACAGGTGGCCTGGTTCTGAAGGCACTGCACTGTCACCCCTGTGCACAGTTGCAGATCAAAACACCTCTCTAAGACAGTGATTGCATGCTATGGATGGATGGAAAGAAAGTACAAGCATTTCTAGTAACTTTTCTAACATTGTGAAAGTTTTAGAAAACAAATTTAATAAAATTCATGCTGTAAAATAAACTCTAGTTATAAATAAGAGTATAATAAACCAATTGAAGACAGTATAAGTTATATGCATTATCACTTAAGTTACAGTAAACATGCAACCATTTTATTAATAATTAAAGTATGTTATAATTTTGAGGAATTGTAGTATAAAAATAAATAAAATTTTTATAAATGTTTATCTACGTATAACAAACCCATTCACCTTTTGTGATTCTTTATCCTTTTGAGATAGTAGTAACCACCTCACCTGAGAGCCAGGCATTGTATAAAAATCAAGTCATTAAAAATATTCTGCAGCCTTATGAGGTGATAGCTATTGCCTCCTTATTACAGACATTGAGACTGAGAAATGTATGGCATGCTCTTGACCATTAATTAAGATGCTGTATTCTTTATTATAGAAAATTGGAAATAGTTATTACTCAAGACCCAAAAAATGTTTCACCAAACTACAAGGACATTTCCTTAACTATGTTCATGGCAGCATTATTTGTAATAGCCAGAAACTGGAAACAACCCAGATATCCCTCAACCGAGGAATGCGTACATTTATACAATGGAATACTACTCAGCTATTAGAAACAAGGATATCATAAAATTTGCAGGCAAATGGATGGAACTAGAAAAGCTCTTCCTTACCCAGAAAGATAAACATAGTATATACTCAATCATAAGTGGATATTAGCCATTAAGGACAGGATAACCCATATAGACTATAGACTCTAAGTAACTAAGAGGGTCCAAGGGAGGATACTGGACTAAGTAGGGGAAATAAAATTGACATAGAAAGTGGATGGAGATAATAAACTGGGTGAGAAAAGGATGGAGAGGGGGCAGAGCAGGGATGGGGAGGTGAGAGGGCTACTAGAGAGAAGGGAAATTGGTGTTGGGGAATTTCTGTGACAAGCTGGAGTCCTGGGATGACCAGGAAGATATGAGGGTGACCCTAGCTGAGACTCCTAGCAGTGAGGAATAGAGACTGAAGTTACCATATCCAGTAGCCAGGTAGGACTTCCAGTGGAGAAATGGGGACACAAACCCACCCCCCAAAACCAAGACCCAAATTTGTTCTGTTTACAAGATATACAGGCATCAAAGATGAAACAGAGATTGAGGGAATGGCTAACTGATTACTGGTCCACCTTGAGACCCACCTCATGGGAGAGATCCAACCCCTGTTACTATTAATGATACTCTGCTGTCCTTGGAGACACGAACTAACATAACTCTCATCTGAGAGGCTTCATCCAGCAGACAATGGAAGCAGATGTAGGCAAATATTAGGCAGAACTCAGGGAGTCTTGTGGAAGAGTGAAGGGAAGGATTGAGGGAGTTAGAGGGGACAAGGACACACACCATAAGAAGACCTACATAGCCAATTAACTTGGGCACAATTAACTTGAGCACATAGAGGGGCTCATTGAGATTGAACCATCACCGAAGAACATGCATTGCCTGGGCCTAGGCCACCTACACATATGAAGCTGATGGGCTGCTTGATCCTCAAGTGGATCCCCTAACAATTGGAGCAGAGACTGTCTCTGACTTGGACTCTGCTGCCTCCCTGTAGATCCCATTTTCCTAACAGAGCTGCCTTGTCTTGCCTCAGTGAGAGAGGAGGCACTTAGTCCTGATGTGACTTGATGCCAGAGTGGGTTGGTACCAGGTGTGAGGGGAGTATGAGGGAAGTGGGTAGGAAGTTGGACTGGGAGGAGAGGAGAGAGTAGGGTTTCAATTGGGATGGAAAATAAACAACTAAATTTTTGAAAGTACAAACAGAAAAAAAATCACATCATGTTGGATTAGTCCTACATTAATGATCTCATTTTGATTACTTGTCTTTTAGTGACTCAATCTAATAATATAGTCACATTCTGAGTTATGGGGATTTAGGAATTTGGGGGTGGGATACAATTTAATAAAGTACACCGACTCAGTGTTTTTGTTTTCTGTGCTTTAAGATGATGTCTTGTGTTTTAGCTCTGGCTTGCTTTGAACTGTATAGCTCAAGCTGGCCTTGAACTTGCAATCTTCCTGTTTTTGCCACTTGAATACTGGTATTAGAGGTATAAACCACTATTTCTGGTTAATACTCTGCTTTCTTGAGGCTATTTGTAAGTATGTGTGTATGTGTGTGTGTGTGTGTGTGTATGTGTGTGTGTCAATGTTTATGTTTCTGTATGGGTTAAACATTAAACTACAGTGTTAAGTTCACAATAAAACTAAAGGGAAAGTACAGAGAATTAGCATATACCCCTTACCAGGACTGGATACCCTTTCTGATTGGCAGTGTCCCAACAAGAATACTATATTTGTGATAGCTGGTATACCTACATTGACACAGTAGTTTCATCTGTGTGTACAGTTTACTTTGAGCTTAATGTTGCTGTTGTAAGAGTTTTGACAAAGGCAAAATGTTATTTTTCCAAATGGTAATATTTGTAGTAGTTTCACTATGATTAAAAAAAAATTCTTTGTAGGGCTACAGATATCCTAGTGGGTAAATGTCTTAAAGTCAACAAGTTTGACCTCAGAGAATCACATGGTAGAATGAAAGAACCTGTTCTCAGAAGTTATCCTCTGACTTCAACACAGATGCCATGGTATCAACCCCCCAACTCCCAGTGTAAGGGAAAAAAAACCCCAAAATCTCTGTACTACATTAATTACCTTTGCTTTTGTTTTTCCTTCTGAGTTGTGAGACTGTACTTGCTATTTAGCCAACATTGGCTTGAGCTCACGATCTGTCCTTGGGATTCCAGCTGCCACACCGAGCTTCCACTGAGTGTATTCATGTACTTTCTTAGGCCTATACCTCTTATGATATTTCTCTTATCATTCCATATATGAAGACATGAAGATGGTTTCTGTTATTCACACAGGAGTCTGAAGGGACCTTTGCCTTCTTGTTCTGCCTCCTCAGATTCTTTTACTACTCCAGTCCTGGAGTTACCTGGGGAGGAAGGAGAGTCCTCATAAGAAATGAAGAAATGATTAGTCACGACTCAGCAAAGCAGTTATCTACAGATAACTGATACAGATCCTCAGATCCACATTGCACTGTTGTTTGCTCCCACATAAAAAAAAAACAGTTAAGAATTGTGAAACACTAATACAACCAAAGTTTTTGTTTGCTGTCATACTGCTTATCTTAAATGGGATTTTGAGTTGTTTTGTTTACAACCCCCTTTATAAATTTGCCGGAATTGTATCTTTGAGGACTGACAGAATTACATCCTCTGTTCTGCACCCCAGGTTCCATTGGTTCTGCACCTGTGGTTCCACCCCAGGCTGTTTCCAGAAAGAGCAGCTCTTCTTCATCCCATGGCAGTTTCACAATTCACATAACAATATGACAAAATAAGAATGTCATATATTCCAGCACGTTCTTATTCCAGTGCTCGGCTTAGGAAGTGGGCCACAGGACATCAGGTTTCCCAAGGAAGCAGAACTCTTCCTTTTCAGCACAAATCACTAATACAAGGAGCAGGGCCAACACTTTCTCAAAACTGCTCTTCAGATACTCCCAGGTGAGAGTAGTGGAGACCCAGTGTGCTAAAAGCTTGCTGGGACAGTAGACATTACTCAGGCAAGCCAGCAGTCCCAGTGCCCAGCTGTAGTCATGGAAAGTGCAACATCCTCTTTCTAGAGAGCTGCAGATGCTGTTGAAGTTTCAATTTTCTGTCTGGCATTTAAACCATATGAACTTGTGTGTGTATGTGTGTGTCAAAGAATAGAAAATTAGTTTTAATTGTTACTTATGAGGCACCATATGGCTACACTATAATTTTGGCATCCCATGGAGCTGCATGTGCATATGGAAAATGAAATTAATTGGAAATCACACCCTGAAATCTATTATTAAGTTAATATAGCTAACAGCTTGTGGGGTGTCCTCTCACTCAGCATGATGTAATTGCACATAATAACAAGTAGTTATAAGCTCACATAGGAGACAGGCCTGGATACACAGAGGTCAAAGGGACAGGCTCTGAAAGGAAGACCATCAATAATGGGTACCACAGCAAACATTGCAATTTCTCACTGTCCGCAGACTCAGGGAGCATGGAGCAGTTTATTCATACTCAAATGGATTTATCAGCATTCTTTTGAATTGCATAGCAAAGGGACTGATTTTTTTTTTTACACTCTTGTGGTGAGCTAACTTCACTCTTGATGGAATTAGTAACAGTTATTAAAGTCAGAGGCACTCAGACTTAGCTGTGCTTGGAAATCCACTATGTGACTCCTAAAGGGTTGGAACTCCCATTTGTAATTCTTGTAATTGTGATTTATTACTTTTGCATTTCTTAAAAATCACAACTGCAAAAACATTGGTATTATGGTATTGTTCAAGCATGAAGTATGGAAACCATAATCTTGATTCTGTCTCTTATTCAGCTGGTGAATATTGGCCTCTGACTTGGTTTTGAGCCTTAAAATGAGTAAGATAAGTTACAGATATGTCTAGAGGCTCATTTGGTAAAATGATGAGCAAACATTTAGTATCTTTTATGCATTTTAGGAAGTGTTTCAATTTTTAGTTTTGTCTCCTTGAACTTGTAAGGCACCAGCCATTCCATTCATCTTAGTGACTAGGATGTGACAGGAAATAAAACATTTGGGTAATATAAGCTTGAATGTGAAAGGAGATAGAAGGTATGAATTTGTAAAAGTAACTTTTATTTGCCTGATGTAATTGTCTCAGAGGCTTACTGTCTCTATCTGCTAACCTAGGCCTAGTCCTGAAAGCTTCTAGCCTCTGCAATCTAATCTAGGCCTAGAATGTTTTCAACCTCTGAGACTTACTGCTGAATAAACTCACCCTTTCTGGTTCCTTTTGAACTCTGGCTGACTGATCAACTCAGATGTTCTGGGTCAAACTCTTCTCCAATGACTGTTTCAATCTGGATTCTCTCAACTTCTGACTGAATTGCTCTGCTTGGCCTCAAACTCACTCCAGCAGTCTGTTCTAATCTTCTGGTTTCTTCTCATTCTCTGGTTTCTTTTCATTCTCTGACTCATTCTGCCTTCACCTGTGTCTAGCTTGTTCTCTCTTTAACCTGTCTCTGTAAAACTCTCCCAGTAAAAACTGCCTTCTTTCTTCATGAACTGAACTGCCAAGAACTCAGCTCCACTCACTGCCTCTCAACTCAACAGAGCTGCTGAACAGCACCAACTAGAACTCAGAGATCTGCATGCCTCTGTCTACTGAGTGCTGGGATGATAGTTGTGTATCACTATGCCTGGACCCAAGCTTTTCTTTACCTGATACTTGCTCTCTACCAGGCTAGCCTTGAACTCAGAGACCTGCTTGCCCCTGTCTCCTGGGATTAAAGGCGTGTATGTATTCCAACTGGATCACATAAACCTAGAAAGTCCTTAGATGTGATCTCTTGCCAGAGCAGCCATGTTCTGCATTAAAATTCCTCTACAGGAATTCCTAAATATAGTCTTCATTACATATATTAGAGTTTCTATCCATTATAAACCAATGTGTAGAACTGTTATAAATGGCTGTCTAATTTATCATATTAAAGTTATTTTAAAATAATTTAAATTCGTGTGTGTGTGTGTACACAGCACTAAGTGCCTATGCAAGTCAAAGGACAACTTTTGGAAGTTTGTTCTCTCTACTACATGGGTCTTGGCAGCAAGCACTTCACCCATTGGGCCATTTCTCTGGCATTCATTGTATTAGTAATTCTTATTGTATCAATATTAGTTACTTTCCATGCTTTGACTAAATACTTGACAAGAAGCAGCTCAGTGGAGGAAGGGTTATTTTGGATTGCTGTTAAAGGATACAGTTTGTATGGTGGAGGAGAATGAAGCAGGAAGTGCAACCAAGCTATAAAGTTTCAAGACCCCTCCCTAGGGACCAAGTTACTCCAGTAGGTTCAACCTCTTAAGGGTTTCACAACCTCCCGTAATAGCACCACCTAGTGGGGACTGCATGTTCAAATACACACACACACACACACACACACACAAACACCTACTTTCCACAATACCACCACCTGGTAGGGGGACTGCATCCTCAGACACAAGCTCCTGTGGGCTACATACCTTCCACAATACCACCACTCAGTGAACTACATCTTCAAATTCATGCTCCTGTGGGGGACATCTCACTTTGGAGTCACAGCAATATCACTAGGCTGTTCAATTATGTGGGATTAAACTGTAGATTTGACTCAAGGAAGGATCCTCTTTCTCAGCTTTATTCTTCCAGTGAAGTGTGGCCATAGTGGAAGCTCTGCCTTTCAGATAGACCTAGTATCATAGTTGAGAGACTCAGTAACCAAACTTTTGGTCAGTGGTAAACTGGTATTTACTCTGATTACATCAAAGCATTTCTTCAGTAGCAAAAATCCTGACTCTTGTCCTATGTGTGTGTGTTAACACTGTTGTAACTATAACCATGTAGTGTGATCAGTTTCCCAGCCATATTATTCTGACTGCAACCTCCACTTTCCTCCTCATCTGTTTTCTTGGGGTGCTGTTGTATGAATTAATGACTAGCTTCCCTTTCCTTAAGGGCTTATGTCTTGACACCCTAGCATGATTTCTATCATCTCCATGACGTTCTGGCTTCCTCAGCACCATAGTCCTCAATTGACTCTTTAATGACAGTCTTCCTACCTCCACCTTCCTTGGAGCTGACTGTGGACTTGTGACTTACTTATGGCCGGTATCAGTCAGTTTACTTGTGAGTCAGGAGACACATGTTGAAGGGTTATGATGGTTGTGGGATTATGACATCCACTCTGGGACTCTGTATTGGATATAAGCTTCTTTTATTTAAAAATTTAAAATTATTATTTAAAACATTTGTTTTTTTTAACTGTTGAATTGCATTTTAATTTAATACTATACTTTTGAGACAATAAAAAATGAAAATAACTTTGAATTCAGTAAAGAAATAAAATTTTAAAAGAGACTAGCACCAAACTTGTTAAGGTACCCTAAGGGTGTTGAATTTCATGTCCCCAAATCATATGACAAAACTATAGAAGTATGAATTATTGTTATCAAATATAAAGGATTCTATGGAATGGTATTGAAATCTTTACAGAAGAAAAAAGTAAGTTCTAAAACCCTACAAAATAAACCAAACAACCTACATACAACGTGATAGACAGTTCTGGCTTTGAAAAAAATGACTGACTTCTGTCAGCTAAAATCAGGTGAAATTCAACAGATACAGGAAAGCTATATAGCCTGAATGACTCCAGGGTATTTCAGTTCCTTTTCTGAAGGATCCTCTGTTTATCTTTGCAACTGTTAAAATTATTTTTGGGAACCAGAGAGATGACTTAGTTGGTAAACTATGTGCCACATAAATTTGAGGATCTGAGCTCAATTCTCAGAAAGCATAAGAAGCTGGCTGGTAGTGGCAGCCATGCATTTGTGATCACAGTGCAGGGAGGTGGGTCCTTGGAGCGCAATGCCTGGCCATCCTAATAGAGTCTGCTAACTCAAGAACAGACAAAGACCTCGTCCCAAAAGACAAGGTGGGTGGTATCCCAAGAAATGACACTCAAGGTAGATCTCTGGCTTCAGACATAGGTGTACACACACACACACAGACACACACACACACACACACACACACACACACACCCACACCCACACCCACACCCACACCCACCCACCCACCCACCCCTTTTATCTGGATTCTGCAAGAACCAAAAATTCTTTGTAATTTTTATGTCGAAGGATAAAGTTTTTATTGGTGATTGTAAAAAATATTTCAGTGTTTTAAAAATTCACAAAATGGAATTGAATTGAAGACCCAGAAATGAACTCACACACCTATGGTCACTTAATTTTTGACAAAGAAGCCAAAACCATACAATGGGAAAAGGACAGAATCTTCAACAAATGGTGCTGGTCCAACTGGATGTCCACATGTAAAAGAATGAAATTGTACAAGGTGTACTATCTATCACCTTGTACAAAACTTAAGTCCAAGTGCATCAAAGACCTTAACATAAAACCAGACACACTAAATCTACTAGAAGAGAAAGTGGGGAAAACCCTTGAACTCATCGGCACAGGTGACAACTTCCTGAACAGAACACCAACAGCTCGGGATCTAAGACCAACAATCCATAAATGGGACCTCATGAAACTGAAAAGCTTCTGTAAGGCAAAAGACACTGCCATTCAAACAAAACGGCAGCCTACAGATTGGGCAAAAAATCTTCACCAACCCCACATCTGACAGAGGGCTAATATCCATAATTTACAAAGAACTCAAGAAATTAAATGCCAAAAACCAAATAATCCAATCAAAAAATGGGGAACAGAGCTAAACAGAGAATTCACAAACAAGGAATTCCTAATGGCTGAGAGACACTTGAAGAAATGCTCAGCATCCTTAATCCTCAGAGAAATGCAACTCAAGACGATGCTTAAGATTCCATCTCACACCTGTTAGAATGGCTAAGATGAAAAGTTCATGTGATAGCACATGCTGGTAAGGGTGTGGAGAAAGGGAAACCCTCCTCCATTGCTGGTCGGAGTGCAAGCTTGTGCAACCACTATGGAGGCCAGTCTGGCGATATCTAAGAAAACTTGGAATAGCTCTGCCTCGGGACCCAGCCATACCACTTCTGGGTATACATCCAAATGATTCCTCACCAAATCACAAGGAAGTTTCCTCATCTATGTTCATAGCAGCCTTAATTTGTAATAGTTAGAAACTGGAAACAACCCAGATGTCCCTCAACTGAAGAATGGATTTAAAAACTGTGGTACATCTACACAATGGAATACTACTCAGCTATCAGAAACAACATGCAACTTGCAGCCAAATGGGTGGAACTAGAGAAGCTCATCCTGAGTGAGATAACCCAGCCTCAGAAGGATGCACATGGCATCTATTCACTTATAGTCGGATTTTAGCCATATAGTACAGGATAACTATACTATAATGAATGCACCAAAGGGAACATGAACATAGACTTTGTTTTCCTGTCAAAGAGACACTCTGCCCTCTTGGCGCTGCCTTGTAGACCCCCAGTGTATGAGGAGGCTCTTGGCCTTCATATGACTGCTGAACTGGGGTGGGGGACTGTTATGTAGGGCCACTCCACTCCAGAGGAGTGGGATGGAAGGGATAGGGGTAGAGGGTGGGAAGGCGGGGCTGGGAGGGGTGGAAAGAGGACTCGCTGGAGATGTAACTTGAAGTAATAAATAAACAAACAAATAAATAAAAATTTTTGAAAAGTTCACAGAATCTTTTCAGTTCATTAGGAAATAACTAGGGAAGTGCCCATGCAATTTAATATTAGAAGGGTTTTGCTTATGGTATCAGATATTGAAGCACTTAAAATAAAATGGATATACTAGATTTATAAATGCTGTTTCAGATGTTAAAGGGAAATTAAGTCCATAAGTGGTACTGATTACTGAATGGAGTTTAGTGTCCAACCTAGGTTGATTGAGCCTTAATCAAAGGCCCCTTTGAAAGTGAATTAAAGGTTTAAACGTCGAAGTTGGACACCAAGATTTGGAATTTGAACTCAAAGGTTATGAGGGGAAATGGATTTTTTTCAAGTTCTATTATTTTATTTTATAATAATTTATTTTTTATTTCTTCAAGTTACATCTCAATCACAATCCCCTCCCTACTCCCCCCCTCCAGTCCCACCCTTCCACCCTCCTCCCCCTCAACCCCCCATCCTCTTCCCTTCTTTTTTTTTTTTTTAGTTTAAGGTATTTCTTTTTCCCCCCAACAGCTCTCCCTTTCAGTCCAACTAATGCTTCTTTTTCTTATAACTATAAATACAATACAAAACAACAGAAATAAATAGGCCACGATTATAAGAGTTATATGGCTTAGCATGCATTCCCAATGTCCAGTCCATATGTATTTGGCACCTGACTTTAACATTCTACTCTCTAACCATCTCCATGAGTTTAAAGTTCTATATCTAACTCAGCTTTCATACTAACTTGCCTCACAATTTTAAAAATATCTTCTTAGATCCAGAACACCCTCTTGATTCCTAAACAACTCAAAATTTAACTATGAGACTAGCTATCTATTCTTCAACCACCTCAGAGACCTGAGAGGGATAAATATATCTGATTATGTAGGAAGTGCAGGGCCTGCAGCTTCCAAAACTAAGAAATGACATACCAGTGGCTGCCTGGACAGTTCCCATTTTCTCTCCATACATTACAGCATCAATCTTCAGCCTTTTGGCCCCGTTTCTCTGACAGACATTGATTGTAGAGCAGGAATTATGAAGGACTTACCTGTCCTGTCTTGGCAGAGCTAGGCTGTCGACTTACCTGCTTCCAAGTTTTGTCCTTTTTGGACAGAAGTCTGTCTACAGTTGAAGCAAGAGGTTTTTCTTGCCTAGAGAAAGGCCTACCACCAATTCAATCATCTCCCACTGGAGATTCTTTGATGCTCATCTTCTACTTGGAGTAGAATAGGGGGTGCTGTCAGGAGCTGTCATGTCTCGATATCAAAAAATCTTAAGTTAAGAAAACATCTTTGAATGCCATATTCTGCAGATCTCTTGAGGTTTTTGAAGATGCCCTATCTATCTCTTATATTTAGATAAGCAAATATTGCTTTCTCTTACCAACTTGATTTCTGAGTAGCTTAGAAAATAACTGTGATAGACTGTCATAGTAACTAACAAAATGACATGTTTTCATGACTATTAGTTTCTATTTCTTAATTATCCTAAACAGTTTATGAGGGTTGGTAGTAAGAGGCCAAAACTTTACATTTCATTTTTAAGCATTACTAGAAACAATACCTTTAAGAAGCGTTACCCTTAATTTTGTATCAATATACAAAGATCAATACCGATGTAGCCCTATACAAACTTAATTTTGCCTTAATATACAATGATCAATACCAATTTAGCCAAATATAATATTAGTTTTGTATCAGTATACAAAGGCATAAGGCCATATTCAATAATCTGTCCTTTTTTCTTGATCTTTCCTGTACTATGTCTATGTCCCATTTTTCTCAAGTCTGTTCACTCCTACATAGGAGAGAAAGAAGGATACATAAAAGAAAAAGAGTGAAGTCCCTGGGTCTAACCTCCAAAACCCATTTCACAAGACCATTTAACAGCTTGTAGTCTTTTCCCCTAAATAACAAAATTTTCTATTATTTATCAAATAACCAAAGGGGGGGAACACCCTCCCCACCTTCTGGGGATGGGACGTTGTTCTCTTAAAATGACTTTCTGCTGATTTGGGACGTAGTAAACCTGTTTGGGGCCCAAATAAGAATGGAAAAATGGTTAAAAAATTAATAGAATCATTTGATGTTCAGTCCTTTTGTGCTCAGCTATTTAGATATTCTAAGAAGTTCATAGACAGAAGCTGATCTTCAGAGCTTTACTGAAGTTCTGGCTGGAGTAGTCTGTGGAGCTGAACGATCTTAGCGATTTTGAGTTGTTGTGGTTGTAGACTTTGAGGAAACTGCTATTGAGGAAGTCTGCAAGGCTGGATCATCTGGGCCACTAGTCTTCTTTGGCGTCTGATCTGTTTTCTGCTGAGGTTTCCATTGTCCAGTTGTCCCTGGATTCCTTGAATGGATGCTTTAAATCTCCTGGAAAGATAAGAACAGAGCCCTGCACTAATCCTAACTCTGGGACAATTACCTTTTTTTTTGGTGGGGGGGGGGAGCAGGGGTCAGGTAATATTTTTCCTGTAGCAAATTTGGTTTTTTGACAATATATAAAGTATTACCTTTCAATCCAGATTAAAGAAGAAATTATTTTGATATTTTGGAGCTAAACAAACCTTTAGTGTATATATTTTGAGATCTCAAAGGACAATTTGTTTGAATTGCAGCCTGCCTTTTGTAAGTAGCTTTTAAACTTAAATCCTTCCAAATCCTATGTGCCTGTCTCTGCATTCTAAGTTTTGGGATCAAAGATTTGTGGTTCCCAACTGATGGGATTAAAGATGTGCTCCTCCACTCCTGGATCAAAATTTTTCTCTGTTTAGAGCTTGTTTTGTTTCAGGCTGACCTTGAGCTCTGAGATCTGCCTGTTTTTGTCTCTAGTGTGTTGGGATTAAGGGTGTATTCTTCTGGAATGATGGGATTAAGGGTGTGCACCACACCACCCTGTTCCTTGTATTGTGTATATGTACCACATTCTCCATTGTTTTTGGCAGGCAGCTTTGAAGAAATACCCTCTTTTCAGGATTCACTGTTCTGTGACCTTCAACACGTTACAGTATTTCATTAAATTTTGATGTCCTGATCTTAAAGAATGATACCTACTGCAGAGGATTGATGTGAATTATTTGAGGTGTGGAGTCCTAAGAATAGCTCTTCACATGTAGTGCTGTGATATGTAGCAAGCTAGCAGTGCTGACACAAAAGGACAGACAGACAGCGGCACTAACTTGACTCTGTGAAATGCCATCATGTTTCAGCATCTAGTTTGCTGTCCTTCCTGCCCATGTTCTCTTTCCTGCAGGCAGCTATGGGGCTGGAGATCTCCCAGCACCAAGGCTGGGGGAAGGTGGGCAGCACTGATGGCAAGCCTCAACCTGCTCAAGAAGCCCAGAGTGGAGCGGTTCCAGATGGAGTGAAGAGATGTGTTCTCAGGCTGAGAACATGGGCGGAGGCCTCTGGTGTTAGGTGATCATCATGTATATCAAAGGGGAGATTGACAAGCCGTAAGGAGACATGCAGGTCCCAGAACTAATCAGAATATCCAGCGTAAATGGAAACATGCTGTGTGTTTGTGGCAGGTGTTTCCTGTCTCCATCCAGCGGTAGTCAATGGCAGTCCACTTAGGGGTAGTGCTAGGTAGTGCAGAATGACGTTCAAACTGCTCTTAAAGGCAGCCCTGTTCTCAACTTTATAAGAGTTCCTATCAGACCTGTGTATATGTTAGTTATCATTTATGATGACAGAAGCAAGTACAATACAGAGGTGTCCTGCATATTCTTAGCACTTAGATAATCAACTTATTATTTTATACTCTAATTGTCGATTTATATTACAAAAATTGTCTAGTGGATGGTATGTTCATCATCATTACAATCATCTGCCATTTACATGATAAAATTGAAACTGCAAATTAATTAATTATTGTAGTTATTAGTAAATATAAACTGCAAGATTAGGTTGGCGGAGTAGCCGGCAGCTTGGCAGAGGAGCGGGCAGCCTGGCCCGCGCACCTTAACCAGTTGCCTAACTTATCCTGGAGAAAGAACCCCGGGACCAAGGGTGGCCTATACCACTGTAACCTAATCTCTCTTAATTAATATAAGTTGTCACATTAGGCCAGTAGAATTACCAGAAGCTTGGCAGGAGCTTTGCCTGTGCTCGAGGGGAATCCAGGTGTCTGGGAGTCCATTGGCCCACCCCGAGACTGCCTGGACTGAGGGCCTATAAGCCGCCGTTGTCTTTACCTCAATAATTAAATACACCAAGAGCTTTAATGTTTTAACGCATAACCCTTTGCTGGGCAGACTCTCTATTAGCTACCCTGAGTTAACCCGGATCACCTAATCCCAAACCGCCATGTGCCTGCGATTACCTTCCAGTGTTCTCAAGACATCTGCCTCCTTCTTTGTCCCAAGGGAAAGAGCAAGGTTCTCTGTGTGTGCTCAGGGTTCCTGTCTAAGCTTTTATTAACCAATCAAGAGAATGCCTCAGAGGGGTGGTAACCAGCTCTCAGCATTGAATTCCACCTATCAACATAAAGTAGATAAACTAGTGTGGTAGAAGTTAGACCTCTTTAGTGAATCAGTAGGCAGTTCAGCTTAGCATCTGGCATCACAGAAGGAGGAGCTGGATGGCATCCCTTGGGAACGAGATGCAGAGGTGCACAGAGCCCAGTTGAGGACATAGTTCTGTGAGAAACACAAAATGCCTTGTTGAAGGGGTGTGGCTAAGAAATGGCACAAGTCACAGATGTCATGGGTTGCAGCAAGAAGTCACAGATTGCTGGTCATAACAAGAAATCTTGTGAGCCTTTGAGACCACCAAGGATCGCGAGATGATGCAGAATGTAAACCAAAAAGCTCCAAGCTGCACTGTCTTCTTCTTCCTCTTGCCCTCACAGACTGAGAAATCAACACATGCTGGATAAGTATGCAGCAAGGTGTGTCTTTCGTCATTATTGAGACCACAATGATCATAAACTGAGAGGTGGAGTCCAAGATGTGGACTTTTCAGTGCAAGTCAGCCAGAGAAAGACCTTTTGTGGCAAATAAGGCTTGTATAAAAGGCAGGTGGAGATTGGAGGGCATAGTGAGAAACTAGGCTGTGAAATACACGCAGACCGAGGATACTATAGAAATGAGTCTCAGCTGATAGAGGAAGGTAAATTCAAGGTTAGCGGTTAAAATAGACTGATCTCACAAACTGGCCACAATTTAGCAGTTGAAATAAACTGGGCATATGAACTGTCAAAGTTAGGCCCAACGTACTCTAAGCTTTGAAAGGAGTGTCTACAGTGACTGCTGTACTCAGACTACCAAAAACCCAGTTATCCTCCACAGACCTACGCTTAGATTATTAATATCATTTTAAGAGAGTTAAAATAGTATTGGTTAGGTGTTCTTAGATATTAACTGTTTATAGGTAGGTTTTAGGTATTAGGTATAAGGTTATAGGATATAGGTGTTTGATAAGTATTAATAAATATGAGTGCTATAAAGAAAAAATTTGTTACAAACTAGAGTCAGCATCATGGGAAATACTGCTCATGCATCCCCTCACATTTAATAACTTGCAGCATTTCCTGTGTGCAAGTGCCATATTGACCAACTTCATTTTGTAGATTGTAAAGTCGACTCTTATTCCTGGTCAAAGTCAGTCACTCAGCTGCTCACTAAGATAAGCTCGGCTCGGATTCAAAGCCAGGATTCCAATGTGGGTCCCAATGCCAGGAACATTTGCATTGCAATCTGATCCTCACCAGGCCGTTATCTACCAAGAAGGGCCATAAGAGGGATGGAAATATGTAGACACAGAAGTTTAGTAATTCTGCTTGGTACTTAGACTATTGATGGCACCATTTCATGAGGGTTGCAACTCCTTTTTGTCACACATAAGGAATCAGGTGGCTTTAGGCAAGGTGCCCACACGGTATCTGGATGGAAGGGACCAGCTGATTTTTGCCAGTGTAGAACATGTTCCCTGAACCAAGGATGTCCTGTTGACCTTGAGTCAGCAGACCAGCTGTTGAGTTGCAAAGCAATAGCATTTTATTCTTGTTACTCTCTTTTTCTTTACACCTTCTGTGACGTGAAGAGGTGGTGCTGAGCCCAGAATGGTTGGATATCTCTCTAATTATCAGGTAACTGATTTGATCTAATGGATAGTTAAAAAATACCATTTCTCCTTTCTTTGTGTGATCTGCAGCAAATTTCCACTGTGTGTCATGGTATGGTGGTATGGTAGGGTGGGGTTGGCGGTTGTGTTTAATAGCTAGCTCCTTTTTGCCACTAATTTGATCTAGAACTTATCATCAATAAATACATCCATATATGTACCTATGTTTAATGATCTGTGCTTGGACCATAACAAGCGTTTTCTTCTTTTCTCTCTATCTTTCATTTAAATCTGAAGAGTTTATATTTTATTTTATTTTAAATAGTCATTACAGTGCAGGTCATATCAAAACTATAAGAAGAAGTAAAAATGACTTGAACACCAGGTAAATACTGCTGCTGTGTGCTTTCTTTCATTTGAGCTTTTTAGGGTATTTACAGTAGTGTTTTCTAAAGTTTGTGAGACAGTAATGTAGTCTAGTTTGTAATGCAAATATTCTTTGGCTTTTATCTACTGACTATTGTCTGGTGCTTTTCTTTCAAAAACGCTGTAGGGATACAAAAAGTCTGGTGTGCTAAGTTAGCTTAGGTTTCAGGCAGGTGACAGTGACATTGAAGGCACAGAAAAAACATTTGCATACAGTCATTTTCATCATTTCATCACATCAGGCCATAGCTGCTGACATTGTCCCAGCTTTTCTGGAAGTTGTGAGTGTCTCCAGGAGAATTCATTCCTCAAAGTAGAATAGCATGTCAGAATACCTGGATAGGCAAGACTCAAGGAAACACTTTGGGCCAGCTCTCAGTGAAGACTCCATTAAGTCTGCAAAATATCACTGCCAGAAAAGACCATGGTTAAAGTAGTTGGATCCCTCTATGTTCTAAAAGTTGTATGTGTTCATAGTTTGTTTTGTTTTTAAATCCTTTTGAAGTGATATTTTGTCTGTCATTGACTGTGACTGACTTAAGTTTCAAGCAGGATTCCATTTAGAAGTCATGGCAAGGAGGAATACCTGGATTTGTGCATTCTTATTATGTACCTTACATATAGGTTAGTCATTAGACAATGAGTTTTCCACTGAGGTGAAGGTTTTTGATGACAGCACAGACTCAAGAAGGTTAAGATCCCTGGGACTGTCAATGCTATTGTTCATTCATTCCCTCCCTCCTTTCTTCACTCCACATCTCTACTCTCCTCCCTTTATCCTTCCTCCCTGACCCTGTTAGTGTGTGGCATCACCAAAAGGCTTTCAGTGACAAGGTGGCATGTGTTTCATGAGACTCGTCCGTGTCCTAAAATCAATGCTAACCTTTTAACACTGGCTTGTAATGATTGATCCCTTTGAGGAAGGATAGGACATCTCCTTTTGGGGGTTGGCTGTAGCTATGGACAGGAATCCTGGGAAGTTCTTTTAGGGTAGCAGGGTCTTGTCTTTTCTCCATGTGAAATCGTATTCATGTATCGTGCAGACTGTCCTCCTTACTGGAAGGCAAAGAGAGTTTAGAAGAGGTTGCAGGTGGGCTTAAGGGCTTCAGCATGTGGATAGAAGTTGTCGGTTGTTCTTATGGGAGAGCAGGGCTGGGTAGGGGCTGCTTTTAGTCTTACTTTCCTTCTGTTTTCAAGGTTTTAATGGTTATGCAAGCAATGAATAATGTCAGAACTAAGGGCAGAAGAGTATATGAGCATACCATGATAATTTGGATGGCATCTGTAGCATATATATATATATATATGTATATATATGTGTATGTATGTATATGTATATACGTGTGTGTGTGTCAGCATGAAAAAGCAGTGATTTAAAAAACTAATTTCAAGAATTTTGTAGGGACCAAAATGAAATTTTGTTTTGCTTGAAAGCATAAGCATGTTTTCTGTTAATATAATATTAAAACCTTTTTTATAATCAATGATCAATCAAAGTAGTTTTATCATGTCCCCATAGTATCTGAGTGAAGGGATTGTCTTTCATAATGTCTAATAAATTGATTATCACACTCAGCATAAAATTTTGATGTAAAAGTTGCATGAAAGTGTTTCCAAGTGTTTACCCTGGACAAGTTTCTATTTGTATCTCAGAATCCCTGTGCTAGAAATGAAGTCAGGGAAGCATAGAGATAGCAGCACTTCCATGCTTGTCCTGACATTGTAGCCAAGCTACAGGGAAGACCAGAGCCATCAACATCAATTTTACAGTTGAGAGTTATCAGTCTTGCAGTCATTATTGTCATGTTTTCAGTGCTTGGATATATACCTACACATCACATGAGGAACAGACACTGTGTTCCTTTCCTGTGTAAATATACCTCTATGGTGTTGAGTGGATAACGAAAATGTGTTGCACATGTGGAGTATTATTCAGCCGTAAAGAACAAAATTATTTATTTTGTGGGAAGATGGGTAGAAATGGAGACGATTGTGTTAGACCAAGTGAAGCATGTTTAGAAAGGTGCTATGTGTTTTCTTACACAAGTTGAATATGTGGGGAAGAAATCAACGTGGAAGTAGAAGGGGGATTATAAGGGAAGAGGAAGGCGCTTGGAGGAACAGGGCTAAAAGAAGGGAAATAAGGGGGGTGAACATAATAAAAATGCACCATGTGCCTGTGTGAACTGTTACAGTGAAACTCGTTTTTTTGTATCATTAATATACACTAACAACAGTATACACATAGACCTGTAGCAAAACCTGTCTTACAGACCATCCTATTTCCATCTTTCACTTATATTTACACTTAGTATATCAGAAACGTGGTTTAACTGATGGGTGGCAGTTTGGTGGGAGGCCAAGAATCTCAGAGTCTCAGTCAAGTGCTGTGGACAGTCAAAGTGGTTGACTCACTATTGATGAGCTGTGTCAGACATGATTAAAGTCAGAATAACGGTGGCGTTTGGGCATACAGAAAGAGTCAACACAGTGTCTGTTTCTCACGTGATGGATGTATATATCCAAGCACAGAAAACATGACAGTAATTACTGCAAGATTGATGACTCTCAACTGTAAAATCTGGAATCCTCAGGCCTAACAGCTCAACTCCTTTGGGAACTTGCTACTTAGGCCTCAAACTTAACTTCTCATTTTAGGTTCTCAATAAAATATCTATCTTCCCATAATAACTTTCAGCTCTTTCCATGCCTTCTGTTGTCCCTTCTCCTTCTGGTAGTAGGGAAATACATCTTAATATAGCAGCAGGTAGGATTCTTTCAAGTCTTCTGAGAGGTGATCACCACACAGACATTAGATAGCACTCTGTACTGAAAGCTAGTGTTCCCACTTTGCTCCAGGTGGTGAACTGTGGAAATTAGTGTTCCCTCAAAAGTCTAGTGTGATGGGCTGATGTAGGTGGAGGTTGGAGTCACTCTGTATGTTCTGCATTTGGGGAAGAGTTGTATTTGGAAAGAAGGCAAAAACCCAGCTTGGTATTACAAGTTCTCAATGTCTGCAAACTGTGTTGAAAAATGAAAAATAAAATGGCTGAAAATAATGTACAACCTTTTTTTGTTCACTCACTCATTCATTCATTCATTTTTGAGACAGGGTCTTATTATGTAGCTCTGGCTGTCCTGGAACTCACTAAGTACACCAGGCTGACCTCGAACTCACAGAGATCTGCCTGCCTTTTGCCTCTTGAGTGCTGGGATTAAATGTATGTGCCAGTATGTCTAGCTCTAAGACATTCTTGGCAAACCTTTTTATTGTGGTTGTAAACTATGTCTCATGAATAGTATTTTGTATAAATATGTTTTCAGAATACCACCATTGAAGAACAAAATAAATCATTTTTATAAAACTTGGCTAATAAAAACATCTCATTTGAGTGTGTTTTTCTTAATGATTTTAACTTTTTCATTTATGTTTAACAATGCTTCCAAGAGCATCCGTTATTCAGAATGAGACTTGAACCATAAACCTGGTACAAAACTGTATTATAGTCAGAATAACACTTGCAGTCAAAAGGGAGGTAGCATTTGCAGCCAGCAGAGTAAACCAAAACCATAGTAGGTCTTCCTAAGCAGCTCTTCATAATGTTTTCTAAGGTTATATGGTATTTGAGAATATTATATGTATCTGTAGGTTGAACAACTATGTCTAATATAACTTTTTTCATCTATATATAAAAATTATAATAAAGTGATTTCTATCAAACTGTTTTTCATGATCAAAAACTTACCAGGGAAGGAATAAAATACAGTGGGCCCTTTGCTTGTTATGGTCACTACACATAAAATTTAGGAGCAAGAGTGGTACATGTTTACCAACTTCAGTCTAATAATACAGCTATTGATGTACACATGCAATCTGTTTCTGCAGATAGTCCACCATACCTCCTCCCCACTTGTTGCTTGTTATACTGTGGTTATCCAGATAACTTGAACTGCATGTATGGGCTCTTCTCTAATTCTAGTTGATACGGGGCAGGAGGTAATAGTCAGGAAACCAGATTTGTTTGCGCTTTTATTTTTGGAAAATCAGATCTTTGAGTGAAATGAAAACAGTGACATTAAGTGGAATGAACTTAGTAAATACTGAAGAGACTGGTAACCTTTGAGTAGAATTTGACCCCTTTCCATAAATTAAAATAAATACTAGTTGAATTAAATGCCTTTGTGAGTTTCCCTCAAGAAGGGGTCTACTGTATTGGAGGCTGCTCACTTTCCATGCTTACCACTTAGGTATTCTAGTAAACTTACTTTTGACTGGTGTACAAGTTGTGAGAGATGGCAGATTGAATAGCCCCCTTTTCCAATTTTTCTGCTTGCACTGACTTGCGGGCTTTGAGTGGCAAGGCATACATATCCCCAGCAAAGGCTAAGATGGGTCAGTCCCCAGTGTCACTACAAAACAAAACAAATACAAATATTAGTGTCCTGATAAGTAGCTTCAGTTATCAAAATAGTTGCTTGGCTTACCACCACGGTGGCATGGAGTCCTTTGACAGGAGGGCAAACAGTGACAGACCAGTTGATTAAATTGCATCAAGGCTACATCCATTTGTGGGTCTTGGTGGTTGGTGACTAGAACTGGTTTAATCAGTCTTTGGGGTGCCACTTAGCAGCCAGTTAGGAGTGTTGTCTAGCATTCCAGTTGTGCTGCTGAAAAGCTGGGAGGGGAAGCATTTCTCTGCTCGGTGACAAGGGCACAGAAGATGAAAATGTCAGAGGAATGCCCTAAGAGTCTTAAAGAATTAGAAGTGACTGTGATTGAACCTTTGAGCATACAGCAGAATGTACTTTTCCATTTGATGTCTTCAGAAGACAAACAGGAAGTGTCTTCCTCTATACCATTTTTGCGATCACTGTGAATAATCAGTCATGTGGTGATAGCCGTTATGTTTTATTTTATGAATGCACCAGCCATTGAGATCAGCACTTTAGCTACTGTATTGCATTTCTTCTTCATGCTGTTGTAGCACTGTGTGTTCCTTTAAAATGACCTCTTTTCAGACAGGCATCTTCTTTCAACCTTGTGTCTCTTCTACAAGAGATTTGTTTGCTTGTTGTCTTCTAGCACTGAGCGTGAAACCCAGGCTTGTTCTCCTACTGAGCCACACATTCCCTCAGAACTAGAGTTGGACATTTTAGTACAGGTTTCTTTCAGTCCACTGTCATTGAGCATGTGCTTCCATGTTCCATTTAGTAGTGGGGATGGACTGTGAGTTCATTTGTCTTGGTTTCTTCTCTGGTGAGTTCCGACACTATGAACAGTGACTATGGCTTATAGCTTGTTTTCAGCCAGCTTGTTCTAAGTTGGGTTTGTCTGATGATGTAATGGTTCATGTTGAAGGCAGAAGCAAGAGTCAAATGCGGGGAAGGACTGTGTTCTAAGAAAGAGCCATGCTTCCTTCTGAAAAGATGCTGAGCCTTGGCTGTGGGAGGATGAGTTCATGTGAAAGATGGCAAGATGGAAGTCCAGAGGTGAAAGCAACATCTGAGTCTTACAGTTGCAGCCTCAGCATGAGGTGGCTGATCACTGTCTGACCCATGCCTTTGAAGTGTGGACTTTTCTTATAGATAGCTCCCCATAGTAAAACCTTTGTGGATCTTTCCCCTTCAGTCTTTGCCTGATGGACTGTGAGCAACAGTGGCAATGACAATGACTTTCCTAGCTGAAGTAGCCAACAGCTGACAGATAGAAGACAACATGAATCATGGCGTTTATTTTAATTTTTGAATATTTAGAACGGGCGTGCATGTGAGTGGAGCGGAGGTTGATGGCAAGTGTTTTCTTCAGGCATTCTCCATCTTAGTTTATGAGACAGTTCTCTCAATGAGCCCTGGGATCACAGGGCTGTCTTATATGGGTGCTGGGGATCAGAACTCTGGGTCTCCATGCTTGCAGAACATCCACACCCCTCCTCCAGCTCTGTCTCCTCTAATCCTTAAAACAATCCTCATTATTGTTTCACTTGGTAAAATGAATCCTTGAGGCCTGTGGTTGACACTTCCTAGCTAAGTGAAGAACATGAACACGGGCAAGTCTAAAATTCAAGATACAATACAAAACCTCAGTTGCGGAAACAGAAAACCATGGCAGCCTAATGGAAGATGATTTAGTCCTCTGATTTAAATAAAGATGACACACAAACACAGTGCTATGAGATGTGTGTTGTTTGCTTTTTAAACACATTTGATATGGAGCATGCCCCCTTTTCCCTATTAGAACCCCAGTAGGGAAAGGGAACGCTCTTGCTTGCTAAAGGCACCATTTGTCACTAGGTAACTTCTCACCCCACTTCCCCCCCAGGCCTATAGACATGTTTGAGTTTATAACTCTGATCTAAAAGGTCACAAACAGAGTTTATTCTTTGTTTGTGTGAGCTGCAAAACAAATATTCCCAAACCCTTTTTCCCCTAGGAGATTTTTTCATTTTGCCAATATTTAAAGAAAATATTGCTTGCTTTTAGTTTTAATTCATTTCCTCCTTTCTTGGCCATCCCTGTCAATATATAGAATGACTGCTCAGAACTCTGTTGGTTTCCAGAAATGCAGTTATTGAAGACAGCTTTTGTGTCTTGTTTGTAAACCCTTTCAGTACCCAGTCCAGTCTCCCTCTGACATCTCAGAGCTGATAGGCAGATCCTTTGCTACATGGTACTGTTACACAGTAAAATCCATGCTTCCTCCCTGGATTTATTTAGCATCTTTTAGCACACTCAGAAGAGCAAGGGAGCCTGACTTTCTCCATATATGTGAATATCGGGCTTACACTGCTGGGATGGATTTGACTGTCCTTAGTAAACAAGCTCCCCTTCCTCCCTACCCTTCCCAGACAGGGGTTCTCTGTGTAGCCCTGACTGTCCTAGACTCTCTTTGTAGACCAGGCTGGCCTTGAACTCACAGAGATCCACTTGCCTTTACCTCTCAAGTGCTGAGATTAAAGGTGTAAGCTACCACGGCCGGTGTAAACAAGTTTTTTTAATTTGTACTTATTGAAGTTCCTTATTTGTTTTTTTTTCTGTTTTAATTTAATTTAATTTTATTTTTATTAAATATTTTTTTTCTTCAAATTACACCACAGTCACAAACCCTTCCCTATTCCCCCTTCCTGTCACACCCTTCCACCCTCTTCCCCCCAACAGCTTCCCCTTTCAGTCCAACAAATGGCTCCTTCTCTAATAACAGTAAATACTATACAAAACAACAGAAATAAATATGCCACATTTATGAGTGTTAAATGGCCCAGTATACCTTCCCAATGTCCAGTTCATACATATTTGGCCCCTGACTTTAACATTCTACCATCTAACCATCTCCATGAATTTAAAGTTCTATAACTGACTTAGCTTTCATACTAACTTGCATCACTATTATAACCATCTTCTTAGATCTAGAACGCCCTCTTGATTCCTAAACAACTCAAAATTTAACTATGAGACTCTAGCTGTCTATTCTTCAACCACCTCAGAGACCTGAGAGGGATAAATATATCTGTTTATATAGGAAGGGACTTCCTACTTTTCCTTTTCTGTATCCTTCTTCCTCTCCTATGTAGGAGTGCATGGACTTGAGAAAAATGAGACATAGACATAGCACAGGAAGAACCAAGAAGAAGGGTCAGATTATTGAATATGCCCTTATACCTTTGTATATTGATACAAAATTAGTAGTATATTTGGCTAAAGTTGTATTGACCATTGTTTATTGTGCAAAAATAAGAACGTATTGGACTACATTGGTATTGATCTTTGTATATTGATACAAAATTAAGATTATAATTGGCCACAATGGTATTGACCCTTGTATATGGACGTAATATTAAGATTGTATTGGGCTACATAGGCATTGATCTTTGTATATTGATACAAAATATAAGAGTATATTCAGCCACAATTGAATAGATCTTTGTATATTGATACAAAATTAAAGGTAACGCTTCCTAATGGTATCATACCTAGAGATACTTAAAAATAAAATGTGAAGCTCTGGCCTCTTGATACCAACCGTCTAAAACTGTTTAGGATAGTTAAGAAAAACAAACTCCTAGTCATGCAAACATGTCACTTTGTTAGCTACTATGACAGTCTATCACAGATATTCTCTAAACTACTCAGTAATCAAGTTGTTAAGAGACAAGCAACATTTGCTTATCTAAATACAAGAGATGGATAGGGCATCTTCAAAAACCCCAAGAGATCTGCAGAATATGGCATTCAAAGATGTTATCTTAAATTAAGATTTTTTTGATATCGAGACATATCAGCTCCTGACAGCACCCCCTATTCTACTCCAAGTAGAAGATAAGCATCGAAGAATCTCCCAGTGTGAGATGGTTGAATTAGTGGCAAGCCTATCTCTTGGCATGAAAAAACTCCTTGCTTCAACTGCAGACAGACTGCTGTCCAAAAAGGACAAAACTTGGTAGCAGGGAAGTCGACAGCCTAGCTCTGCCAAGACAGATTAGGTAAGTCCTTCATAATTCCTGCTCTACAATCAATGTCTGTCAGACAAACAGCACCAAAAGGCTGAAGACTGATGCTGGAATATGTGGAGAGAAAAGGGGAACTGTCCAGGCAGTCACTGGTTTGTCATTTCTTAGTATTGAAAGCTGCAGGCCCTGCACTTCCTATATAATCAGTTCCTTATTTCTTATTGTCTTTGTTTTCAAAGTTGATTCAGGAGTGCTTTTAGTAAAGTCACCTGCAAGTTCTATACTATTATTGCTTTTTTCTGATCCTTTAAAGAAGAGATGAAGAAAGGAAAGAATTTTTAAAAACTACTGTCTGGATTTTTCTTTTTCAGATGCAAAAGAAATTGTTTTAAAAGCCCAGATCTTGGCTGGAGGACGTGGAAAAGGTGTCTTCAATAGTGGTTTGAAAGGAGGTGTTCATTTAACAAAAGAGTAAGTATGGAGGGTTTAGGTCCCCATCCTGTTCATGACTGAAAGGCTTCTTGAGCAGGAGGGCTGGGGTGGGGGCAGGCATGCAGTACAGGAGAGGAGAGTGGGGGCCCTGCCAGTCCTTGCCGCTTCCTTCTCTTTTGTATCCCTCACTGAGGAAGACTGTACTCCCTCTCTCTCACACAATCTGTGATACGTCATAAGAGTTAGAAACAATACTGCTTGCAACTGAAATACTATCCCATCATGTCATTCCTATGAAAAATATTCAATGTTTCCTGTGACCAGTGGCATCTTTGTGGTATCTGTGCTGACAATCGATGCTTGCCTTGATCTGAGCATCCTTTCAGCAACCTGCCCCAGCACCACACCTCTGCTCTCTTCCCACCACAGGCTTTTCATTGATTGTGGTCCTTCTTTTCCCTCTCATTGTTTACTGTTTCCCAGATCATCCACTGTGTGCCATTCAGTTCCTATCTAAATCTGTTATGCATCTAGTATTGTTTCTTTACTAATTTGTCTAGGGGGGAAAGGTAACAGTTTAGCGTCCCTTCACTCATTCACTTATTCTTTCATTTGTATTTGGCTCTCAGTGAGCCTTTGTGACAGCACTGGACACACAGAGTACAAATGGAAAGACATCCATTCTGTGGGTAATGTGCAGATGTGGGCTAGAGGTAGACGCTGGGGCAGTGTGGACATCAGGACATTGAGTGGTGGAGGTGGACCCTGGGCAGAGTGAATGTGAAGATATGGGGTTGTGGAGGTAACCCTGGATACTGGGAACCCTGATGTACAGTGATTTGCAATATACCCTGATTGTCTTTTCTTTGTCGTTCCTTCTTTTTTGTCCCTCTTAGCCCTAAAGTGGTGGGACAACTGGCTCAGCAGATGATTGGTTATAATCTAGCAACGAAACAAACTCCAAAAGAAGGTGTGAAGGTTAACAAGGTAATATGGATGCTCTTGGTCATTTTGTGTATAATTAGAACAAAAGAACAGAGAGCTAGTCTTTGACAGATTCTAATGAAGCACTGTTCTTGGGCAGTGTACTGTTGTTGTTTAGGCAGTGCTATGTCTTTGAAGAAAGACCTAAAGGGCTGTGGACATTGGTATTTGCCAAAAGCCAGTGGGGTGAATGACCAGAGCAGCATTTTTTTTCACTCAAAGCACAGATACGTTCTGCTTGAAGCTGACAAGGCTTGGCAGGGAGGGTACCCTTGTACTCAGTAAACCCCTTTCTCTTGTCGCGTAGCCTGTTCCTCCATCTTTTCTACTGGAATTGCCTGTTGCAGTAGTTTTTCTTAAAAACTATCCCATGCTATACTTTTAAGCACTACTGCTAGGATTATATTATTAGTGAAGACGCTAGCGTAAGTGTGCATAGCATGTGCAGCCACATGCATTCATACACATGACACACAGACATGCATCGAAGAGGAAACATAGCTCAGAGAAAAATGGCCTGCCTCCGCTGTGCTGCTGTGAATTGTAGGAGCCAAGTCCAGAACCCGCCTTTCCCTCCTGCCCATTTTCAGCCTTTTGTTCCTCTCTTCATATGTGAAGCAGCTGAAGCTGTGTGTTGTGCAGAGACCCATGTTCACAGTGCAAACCCTGTGTAGCAGAATGTGCATTCATGAGCAATGCCCCTTGGGTGGCACGTGTGGTGACCCTGAAGACAACTGTGGCTGGAAAGACCTATCCTGACAGTAAATCAGGCCCCAGTTTTTGGCCCTCCTCTGTTGCCATGGTATCAGAGACTTGTGGCCTCTGTCATTGTGCTGTTCTTGTGGGCCATTGAGAGGTACATTCTACTTTCTGTTTTCACAGAATTTCACAAAAATTCTCGACATAGCCTTAGAAAGCTTGTCCTTATCAAATCATGGTGGGGTCGATCTTAGCCAATAAAGGAACACTGAAAAGCAGAAGGAGACAATTATGCCCTTCCCAGTGCCTCTCAAACTATTGAGACAGTATATCCCAAGAACTTGGACTCTCCTCAGGAATGTCATGTTGAGAAAAGGGAAAAGCTGAAGCCTGCTGCTGGACTGGGGAGGAGGAAGGAGCTGGTGTCCCAGGAAGGTTTTGCACAACCTGGACAACCAGCCAGAGCATCCTGCAGAAGAGACTGGAAACAGTGCCTGGATGTCGTAACTACCCCACCTCTTTCTCTAAACTCATGTCAAGACCCAAAAGATGGGCTTGGGGAGGGGATGACTGGTTCCCTGTGTTCCTCTTCCCAATGTGACACATTGTGTGAATGTCCTTCTCTGGTTTTCGCTGTTGTTTGCTTAATTGGCCTATTGAGGCTCAGTGCTGAGCCCAGCTTGTTAGGACAGCCAGTGCCCAGGAACATCGTAAGACAACTCCTGTAGCAGCAGGGCTTTGGCATTCTGTGAGGTCATTAGCTTGTCTACTAAAACACCAAGTCGTCTTAAATGCTAAGGAACAAACCAAAAGCTGATTGTAAGTCTTTCCCTTTCCAGCCTCCTCTCAGGTGGGTGCAGGGATTGTCAGACTCAGAGTGATTTGCTCCTGTTCAGACTGGAACTCACTTTTATTTCCTTTTTTAAATCTGATTATGCACCTTCACTTGCAGAACTTACTCAGAGAGCATAATTAGCACTTTTGTTTGTAGGGAATTGTTTTATATGGATATATGGGACTTTAGATTAGAATTTGTGAAACTTTTACAAAGCATATTAAAACGTACACTTAAAGAAGATTTGCACTATATAGTAACAATTCTACAGAAAAGTTGCTTGACATGCTGGAGATAAGCACGTTCTTGAGAACTGAGGCATTGCCAGGAAACCATCAGAGTAATTTATTTTTCAGTATACTTTTATTGTCAATTCAGTAACATGTAGCAATTCCAACAGAATAAAAGTAAGAATTGTGCACTCACCATCTGGAAAGAATTGATGTGTGTCGTTTTGACCTTCTCTGATGTTCATGGTGTGTTGTCATCTTTTTGTAACATGCATGTATTTTTTCTGTTGTTCTGTTTCCTTTCTTTGGGGATTGTGCTTTTGGGACAAGGTTTCTTGTAGCTTAGGCTAGCCTCAAACTTGCTATTTAGCAGAAAATGGCCTGTACTTCTGTTACTCCCTGAAAGCTTGGTAAACAGTGACTGTTTCCCCCAAGTCAGGGCATGTCATTCTATCTTTTTTTTTTTTGCTGGCAGCATAGTCTTTAGGTCAATGAGAGTCATTAGTATTTAAGCATCACCCTCATGATAGACATTTGTTTTGAGTGTTTCATAGTGTGACAATGGAGATTCAGAATAGTATGACTTTGGGGAAGGCCTCACAACTGACTGTGCCTTTCACTATCAAGACAGACATCTGGAGAGTCCACAGATGGCCCAGATAAAGTGATAGTAGGATTCCAGTTTACCGTTTCCAGGATATCCGGTTGCACATTGTATCTGCCTTTACTGGGTGGAGTTCAGGGACTAAAGTTATCACACTGTATCTGTCAACCCTATCACTCGAGCCAGGATAAACTATTATGGTCACCTTACCTTTGAGAATCCGCATTTGAGATTGATTTTGGTACTGAGATACTCCCAGGTGCCACCCTTGGTGCTTAATTCCCAGATATCAACAATGATGTTTCCTGCAGATTTTCTTCTTCTTTTTGCTGTTTGTTTAGTGATGCTCCAGCATTTCCTAGCCTGTGCCTCACATTGTTAATAGCATACTATGTAGGAGTGTTATGATTTAAATAAATTAATACCCACCTAAAGTCTTAGCTAACAGGAAATGTTGGATGCTTGTGTCTGTGTCCACAAAGGCATATGTAAAAGACTTTCACAACTTGGGTGGGCTATACATAAGTGAGATTTATTTCTCACCATCTAGAGAATGGAAAGTCTAAATAAAGTCTTTTTCAGATTTAGTACCTGATGAGGAGAGGGTCAAATTTCTGTTGTGTTCCCACATGGTTGGAAGAGTGAAGGAGCTCTGAGTTTCCATTTATAAGACCACAAACCCCATTCCTAGGGGCTTCACCGTCATGATATGTTCACCTCTCAAAGGCCCGTCTCTAAATAACATCTCAGTGGAGATGAGGCTACAGCACATGAATGTTGAGGGGGACACAAACCATTCTAGAATGTTGTCTACAAATGTATTACATAGTTATATACTATATAGCCTTTGAAAATGGGCCTTTATCCTCCATTTGTCATAATTTTCTGGTGATTTATGAAGACTAACTTTTTCATTACTATATAGTATTCTGTAATATGCATGTTCCACAATTTAAGTCATCATTTATTGATGCATATCTTATTTGATTCAGGTTGAGCTGTTACACAAAGAGATGTTCTATATTTATGAACAGATTTTTGTGTAGATAGAATATTTATTTGGGGAATAAATTTTGAATTATGTGTAGTTATATGATCAGTTGATTTTGTTTTGTTTTAGAAACTGCCAAATATTTGGCAAGTTGATGGTACACTGCATATTACCATCTGTAGCATACAAATGGCTGTGGCTCTCCACAGTCTGACCAGCATTTTGTAATGTCATTGTTTAAAATTATAGCCCCAGTTTTGTAAATATGTAATGCTGTTTCCTCCTAATTTAAAATTTCATATCCTTTGAAGGTACAGATGTAGACACCTTTTCATTTGCTCACTTGTCGTTTGTAGAGTCTCCTTGAAGGCTGTGCTCATTGTCACAGCATTAAGAGGGACTACAAGTCATAGTGTCAGACTCGTCAGCAATGACAGTCCCGTACATAAACAGGCGAATGGGTTCAGCTTAGTCTTGTTGTATACGTGCTGTGTTAATAGGTTCTATTGCTATGATTTGCACAGTCATCTTAACAGAGCCTTTTGTGGAGCAAAAACATTTAGTTTTGATGAAATCCAAAATATCAGTGTTCTTTTGTGGACTGGGCTCTTGGTGTATGTTCTAAGAACAAGGTTTTCTGTTTGCAATGATTTTTATTTTTATGGGTTTTTTTTGTGTCAGTTTTTGGTCAGTTACTTTTAGTTAAGGTGACAGATGTAGGCCAGAGGCTTTTGTTTTTGCCCATGGATGTACACTTGTACCTGTACCCGTTTGGAAAGATGCGGGTTTTTTTTTTTTGTTTGTTTTGTTTTTTACATTATTGTATTGTGTTTCTGCCTTTGTCAAAAATTGGCTGGCTGTGTTTCTGTAGATCTCCTGCCACTGCTATTCAATTGCTATAGCAATATAATACATTTTTAAATTGTGGACATTAGTTTTTCTTACTTTATTCCTCTTTTTTAGTAAAGTTTATTCTGTTTTTCTGCCTTATCATCATTTCTTAAAATACTCTTGTCTTAGTTGATAGGAAAAAAAATCTCTTGCTGAGCTTTCAATAGAAACTGTATTAAACTGCTATATTAGTTTGGGGAGAATCAGTGTTTGCTATGTTAATCCTCAGTGTCCATTGAGAAAATACTCTCTTCTTAGCTCTGCCTTGATTCCTGCTGTCACAGTTATATAATGCTCAGAATATAGGCCTGGGGGTATTTATTTATTTATGTATTTTTAGATTTGTACCTATTGTTTTCTCCTTTTTTGAAAAGTAGCAATTATTACTGGGATCGGATTTTTAGTTTTACACATTCATTTAATTTCACATCCAACATGTTTGTTGCTGGTGGTATTACTTCTTGCTATGTTTGATAGATGTCAGCAGAGAAACCCTATGGCCCAGCGATTCCCTTGCCTGTGCTTGCTGGCAGTTCCTGCAACATCCAGTCTGACTTAGGAGGTTGAGCTCTTCACAATGTGCTTTCTTATGTCCCAGCCTCCTAACAAGACTGCTTTCTTCTTTTTAATCTTTGGATTCTTCCTGTTTTCTGTATATGTACAGTTTTATTTGAACATAGTGGAGGGGGAAGCAGAAAGTGTTAGCTCCGTATTCTTAAAAGCTGAAGGTACAGGCTTATAGAATTTTTCAATTTCTTAAGTTTATTTGAGGTGCTTTTTAATGCATTCATATATCCACACATATTGATACATACCAGGCATTTTTGTCTGGCTCTGTGCCATTGTGTTACATGTTGCTGGAGAGTGTGTGAGGCAGCACTTCTCATGGGATCCATGATCACTGTCTTCAGTACCAATTACTACTGTGTAGGAAATGTAAAATTGGATTATTTCGTGTAATCTTAGCTCTCTGGAGTTGTTATGAATAGTTTACATATTGGTATTCAACTCAGAGTAGTAGGATATGAGGGTGGGAAGAAGAAGAGATATGATGGTCAAATAGAACAATAAAACTTAAGATATTTTGAATACCAGAGGACCCCAAAGGATGCTGTGTTAATAATCTTTGTAGAACTTACATGAAGGTCTTTTGAAATTCATCTCGCTGAGCTTCCATCTGGATAAGTGTTATGGGATCCAACAGATTTCTCTGTAACAATACCTAAAATACTTCGGCATTATGGTTCACAAAGATGGTTTTATAACACAAGAAAACTCTGGGTCTTTGTGTGGACTATGCATCATTTTCCTGAGGGATTTTTGTTTCTGTTTTTGTTTTTGTTTTTTTAAGAAGTGATACATTATTTCCACAAAGCAGGAACTGTTGGAGAAAGCTGGTCATCACAAACTGAAGTGTGCTGGAATGCATGGGATATCAGTCAGTGTTTCAAAAGATGGAGACTAAGGCTCTTGAATGACATTTATTCCTTATTCTGAAAAGTCAGAGTGTTGTATTGCTTCCAAGAATACTGACCGTCATTGGGCATCTCATAGACTAACTTTGTTTGAGCCCTGGGCTCAAACCTGACACCTGCTAAGCATGTCACAGGTCCTCTAGAACTGACCTGTACCCTAGCACTTGCTTTTTTCTTTTTTGGTACTAAGGATTGAATTCTTCATGCTAGGCAAGTACTTTAGCCTTTGAGCACCAAGCCTTTTTTGTTTGCTTGTTGTTGGTTTTGTTTGTTTTTTAAACTTTGCCTTTTTAGTCCTGGTCACAGTTGCTGTTCAGGCCGGCCTCACACTCCCTGTGTAGCCAACCAGGACTTATCTGCTCTTTCCTGCCTCAGCCTCCTGAGTAGCCCTGATTACAGGCCACTGCTGCGTTATTTTACATGAGCAAATGTGTTTATGGATAGAGAGGACAAGATGAATGAAGTGCAGCTATCCAAGATACAAAAGTGTGTACACACACACATACATATATATATATGCAACGTCAGTATACTGTAAAAAGTTTCTTGCTTGGTAGTCAAAGCTGGTTTTCTGCCAGTGACGTTTGAGATAAGCCAGTGCAATATTATATGTACTGTTAATGTGTCACATTAAAACAGCTGCTTCCCTAGAGTTTTTTCAGATGACACAGATTCACCAGAAAGAAAAACTAAGATTAGAGTGGGAGGGTTCCTGAGGCAAACTAGATACCCATCACTTGAGCTCTTTAACAAGGTCAATTAAGGTGGAGACAGTTGGTCTTGTGCACCTAAGTAGAAGCCTCAGACCTTTGGATATGGACTCCCTTGCACAGCAGGAGCCTGGAAATAAATAATGCTTTTTGTTTTTTGTGGCAAGTGGATTTCCAAGCTCAGATCTGCTTGCCACCAAGTTAACTGGACTTTTCATTCCTGTGCTAGGTGATGGTTGCTGAAGCTCTGGATATTTCTAGAGAAACATACTTGGCTATTCTGATGGACCGGTCCCACAATGGTCCTGTAATAGTGGGCAGTCCCCAGGGGGGCGTTGATATCGAAGAAGTGGCGGCTTCCAGTCCAGAGCTCATCTTTAAGGTATGTTTGATTAGCCAGCATGTTAGCTGATTGTTAGGGTGGTCTTCAGACTCTTTTTATTACTTCATAGGAGCCAACCTTCTGTGGCAATTCCTTTCATATTACTGTTAACTCAACATCTATTGTTGGGTCTGAAGCAGGAAGCACTGGACCTGTTGCCGAGATGTGAGGTGAAGATGGTGACTCTCTTCTCTAACCTGGAAACTGGTGGGAAATCGGGCAAAATTGAAGTGTCCTGTATTTAAAGGCCTTTTCTTCTTTCCTTTCCCCTCTCTAAATTCTCTTTTCCTCCTTTATCTTTCTACCCAGTCTGACACAAGAATTAACCAACAGGAGAACACTATTATATTTCTGTTTCTGCTGGGTTTACTCCCTGCCTTTCACAGACGGTATGGTCCAGACACTTTCTCTTAGGTAACTGGATCTGGTTAGTGTGTGTATTAGTTACTTTTCTTTCTTTTTTTTTTCATTTTAAACTTTTTATTGGATATAACTGTAGGATTGAATCAAATGACAATGAAAGAAATAGAAAGTGAGTAATTAAAAAAATTAAAACATATATTCATGAATGCCGTAAGAGCTATAGTTATCATAAGAAAAAAATTCATTATGTCAACTTCATTAATAACAAATGCATATTTTGTATGTCTCTAGTAAATTTTTTTAATGTTTATTTATTACTTCAAGTTACATCTCCATCACAGCCCTCTACCTCCACCCCTCCCAGCCCCACTCTCCTACCCTCTCACCCTTCCCCCCGAATGCATAATTCTTTTTTTTTTTTCAGTCCAACAAATGGTTCTTTCTCTTATAATAATAAATACAATACAAAACAACTGAAATAAATAGGCCACAATTCTGAGAGTTATATGGCTTAGCATACATTCTCAATGTCCAGTCCATATGTATTTGGTCCCTGACTTTAACATTCTACTATCTAACTATCTCCATGAGTTTAAAGTTCTCTATCTAACTCAGCTTTCATACTAACTTGCATCACAATTTTAAAAACATCTTCTTAGATCCAGAACGCCCTCTTGATTCCTAAACAACTCAAAATTTAACTATGAGACTCTAGCTATCTATTCTTCAACCACCTCAGAGACCTGAGAGGGATAAATATATCTGATTATATAGGAAGTGCAGGCCCCGCAGCTTCCAAAACTAAGAAATGGCATACCCGTGGCTGCCTCAACAGTTCCCATTTTCTCTCCATACATAGTTACTTTTCTTGCTGTGGCAAACTCTTGTCACAGTAACTTAAGGAATGGTTTATTTTGGCCCATAGTTTGAGAGCACAGTCCATTATGGTGGGAAGGCATGGCAGCAGGAGTGGGAGGCAGCTGGTCACATGGCACCCACAGTCAGGGGCAGGGGCAGTTGAGTGCTGTGCTCTGCTTACTTTCTCCTTTTGACCCATCTAAGAACACCCCCATATGCACACTAATAGAAAGAGACCTCCCACATTCAGGGTGCATCTTTGCTCCTCAGTGTACTTAGCCTAGTCACTCCCTCAAAAAATACACTGAGAAATTTATCTCATCTCTGATCTAGACCCTATCAAGTTGACAGTCAATATTAAACTTCACAGACTATCCAGAGAGAAACAGGCATTCAGAGGTTCATATTCTGATCTGTTTTTCAGTCCTTGAAATCTTCATACTAAGATTGGTTTCAGAAAAATCTGTAGTCAGAGCCGAGTGGATAGTAAGTCTGTTACAAGCCTTAAGCCTCAGTTTTTAAAATAAATAATGATACTGTAATGGTTTCTATCCTGTAGCATTACGAGGATTAAGGGGATTGATATGAAAAAAACTGCTCAGGTACCATTCTCATCTACAGAGGAAAAAAGAAAACATTTAGAACAATGAACCCAGTTACTTTTTTTTTTAAGCTTTATGTATTTATTTTATATATATGAATGCTCTGTTTTCCAGCACACCAGAAGAGGGAATCACATTCCATTACAGATGGTTATGAGCCACCATGTGTTGCTGGGAATTGAACTCAGTACCTCTGGAAGAGCAGTCAGTGCTCTTAACTACTGAGCCATCTCTCCAGCCCCATGAACACAGATTTTAATCTGGGTTCTTAATGTCCACATCCATTAAAATTTTCTATAAGAAATGTTATTTCCTTTAGAAACTTTTGTTTCCCCTTAAGTACTGTTTTCTGAATTTATTTTTCTATATACTGTACTCACTTCGTTGATTATTTTTAAAATATTCTCATCAGTATTAGATAGATTAACTGCTTTGGAAGTTTAACTGAAGCTTTATACCAGGTTTACTCATGAGGTCTAACCATTTTCAAAATTAACATTATCTAAAACAATCTCATTTGCTAACATAATGCATAAACTAATGCACATGAACAGCATTCATTGTTTTTTGACAGAAAATCTCTTCGTAAAGTGAAGGTATTATAATTTTCATATGAATAAAGTGCTCAAGTCTTAACATAATATTTAACCTGTGTGTGACAACTTCATACTTAACAGCAATATTAGGAAGCAAAGCCTTTCTTTGGATGCCTTCCAAAAGATGTCACAAAAATTAACTGACTAAATATTCATCAGTGCCATCTGTGTAGTAATTAAAAGTGAAAACCGGCATCAGATCATCTTGTGAGTATGGCACCTTGAAGAATTATATAGTTTTTGGAAAGGCTGTATATGATGGCCTGCTAATTAAAATGTGCCCCATAGGCAGCCACAGTGTCCCTCCTCAGAGCTCTGCGGAAGGTGCCACAGTTTAATGACTCATTTGCCAGTAAATACTAAACATTTGCTTTGAGGTTTAAATCTTCTCACTGGACTTCTGAATTTTGTTCATTTGATGTATTTTTACTAGGAGCAGATTGACATCATTGAAGGGATAACGGATAACCAGGCCCAGCGCATGGCAGAAAATCTGGGCTTTCTCGGGCCTTTGAAAAACCAGGTACGTAGCCTTGGGAGAAAGCTTGTTTGCCTTGTTCTAGAAAATATTGCAGGAACTTGCTTAATTGCCACTTATGTTTGTGACTGACAGAAAACAAGATGAATGTGTCTAAGTCTTTCCCCAAATTATGATCAAGAAAATATTTCCTGCTGTTTTGAGAGGTGATTTATGATATATGTGTATGATTCTAATAGAGATAGGTATGTATGCATGTTTATGGTAGAAATATGTATGTATGTATATGGGAGAGGTGTGTATGTATGTATATATATATATATATATATATATATATATATATAATAGAGAATCTATGTCTGTATGTAAAGAGTTTTTATGCATATATATGTATGTGTACATATATATTATATATACATATATGATATTGTGAGTTTTATGATGTGTGTATGAGTGTGCATATAATGTGTATGCATGCATATATATGTGAGACATATGTATGCACACAAATATATGAGGGAATGTATATGTGTGTGTGTCTGTGTGAATGCTTCAGATTTATAATGTATGTGTATACACTTATATGTGTTTATATAGATGACTGCTTATGTATATGAAAATAAATTATACAGATGTGTTCTGTGCTTTTATGATATACATATAACCAGATATACATGTATGTAATAGAGGACTGTATATTTGCTGCATGTAGGTACATAAACCTCATGCTATTTGGTGATATGTTTTTCCTGTGGTTTTGAGACAGGGTCTCATTTATCTCAGGTTGGTCTTGAGCTTCTGAACCTCTAGTCCTACCTCCAGAGCCCTGGGCATGCAACACCATATACCTGGTACAGGTGATGCTGGGGTTCTCACTCAGGGCTTGGTGCATGGTAGGCAAGCGTTTGCCTCACTAAACTACAGCCTTGACTGTTTGATTTTAAATTTTTCTTATAGAACTGCTGGTGCTATTTGGTACATATGTATTCATTCTGTTAAGAATTTATTCCCATCATTTGTGCAATGACTACTAGCCGAGAGGTATATCATAGGGATTGAGTTCAGTGCTGGATGAGAGCAGTTGTTTGTAGTGCTCCATTAAAAATGAGTTCCCCTGCTGGGGTTGTAGCTCAGTGGTAGAGTTCTTGCCTTGCACATGCTCCACAAACAAACAAGTTTATCATTGTGTTTATCAGAAATACACATTACATTACTAATTGCTATTCTTTTGTAGCTTATGGGCATTTGAAATGGACATTGATGGGATAGGTCATAGTGCATAGTACAAGGCTAAATAAATCAGATATGTAGGCTGCCTGCACACTGAATGCTTCTAGGACTCAACAATAGGTGGCACCAGAGAAAACCTAGTGTGGGCAAAAGCTGCCAACCCACGGTGGGAATGTTCAGCTTATGAACACAGTAAAGAGTTTATAGATGATAATAATGTTAAATATATCCTAAGACACCCTTGCTACTTCCATATATAAGAGAAAATTAAGAGTTATTCATAGCTTTTAAACGGCATAATTATGTTTCCCTAGTGCCCCCCAAACTGTTTCTGAACGTGCTAGGTAGAGAAGCAAAGGTGAGCATGCAGCTTCTTGGGTCACTAAGGAACCTGGTTGCCAGGATATTTTTATGTTTTTAAGTAATCAAGGAAAGGAAAGAAAGAATAAAACTGAGACCATGTCTCATGTGTCACTGGCAGGCTGATATCTTCATAGGTCTGACTCTTTATTTGCTCACTGAGCGTGCACTAACTGCATGTTCCTTACTTTTCTAGGCTGTGTCCAAAATACTGAAAGATAGCCATTATTCTCTTGAGACTTGTGGACTAGTGGGGATCATCCTCGGGCCTAGAATACATGCATTGGGGAGTGACATAGGGCAGGAAGAAGGGAGGGAGAAGGAAGAGAGAGAGGCAGAGAGACAGAGACAGAGCGAATGAGAACAAATGTGAGATATGGATGGCTTGGAATATATTGAGGGGTACCCAGTTTGTTTCTACAGTAGGAAGGATGGATGGCCCAAGAGCTCAACGAAGCTGTTTGTAACATATGTAAAAAAAGGAGTCTCTGATTCGGGGTGCTACCTTAAGGCATGAGGATTGGTGCAAGGGTGCCATGTGCACAGGACACATGTGAGGTGTGCAAACATTTAAACAGTGTTAGGTCACTGACCCTGTCATGAAGGAATGGTCCCAGAAACTAAGGGACTGCATGTACATCTGTCAATGGTTGCCTTGGTAAATATTCTGTGTATCTTAGCACAGTTTTTTTTGAAAGGAATGTATTAGATCTTATTTATGCACTTGAAGTTATATCTTTTAATGTACTTTGTCCTTACTGATAAATTACTCATTAAATAATTTATTACGTGTTGCCTAAGACTACATCTACAGAAGTGGATGGCATAGGGTATGTCTGGGTCAGTAGGGCCCTCCCACACATGTAGCTATACTGCAACTAAGTAACAAATCAGAAGCCAGATATGGAGTCACATGTATATATTCCCAGCCACCTAAGAGGCTGCTTCATGATCCCCTGAGATTATGGATATGAGACCAACCCCAGCAACATAGCAGGATGCAACCTCAAAAACAAAGCCTAGTCCCCAAAAGGTACTAAATTGCCACATCTTGCACAGCTTGCTCCTAGATACTCAGACACACATGTAGAAAAACAGGATTGTGTAGACTATGCTCATTGACATGGAATGACACCAACTATGCCCAAAACCCAACAACAGCCCAGAAACTCAGAGAGATGATTGTTTAGCACAAGGAGGAGGAGTTTAACTAACCTCTATTGTAAGAGGCCTCTGAAGGGGACCAGTCTCTGGCTGTATACATCCCTGAGGAAGCTGTGATGCTGGAGTAAGGTCTGCTGATGCTCCGTGCACACTCTGGCAGCGTTAGCACACAGACCAAAGGAAGACTTTGCCAATTCCCATGGGTCTGAGGCACAGTAGTCTTTGACATGGCTCTGCTTCCTCAGTCTCCACATTCCATAATTTGTGGGTGGCTGGCTTTGTAATTTAAGTAGTTTAGTTGGCTTTAAAACATATCAGTGCCGCCGGGCAGTGGTGGCGCACGCCTTTAATCCCAGCACTTGGGAGGCAGAGGCAGGCGGATCTTTACGAGTTCGAGGCCAGCCTGGTCTACAAAGTGAGTCCAGGACAGCCAGGGCTACACAGAGAAACCCTGTCTCGAAAAACCAAAAAAAAAAAACATATCAGTGCTGAAAGCAAGAAATAATAAAGTAAGCTAGAAACAATTGCTAGAGATCTTTTAAAGTACTTCCAAAATGAGATTGGCCTTTTGAAAGTCTGGCAGAAAGCCAGAGGCCATGAGACATGAGTGATGTGATTGTCCTTAGATCTGATGTGTCAGGAGTAACACGAACATGGTCGAAAGGTGAATGTTGAAGGAGAATCACATTTGCACTTTTCATGGGATAAAGAACAGATTTTATTCACATAAAAACACTTCCTTAATTAATGACTTAAAAGCCCAAATCTCAACAGGAAAATCCACAGAAAAGGAAATACAAATATCTCCTACAAGCTAGAATAATGCTCAGACTCATTTACAATATGAGATTTCATTCAAACTACATACCAGACACTGGCTCTCAGGCACCATGCCCAGCAGGATGCAGATGCTAGATGGGTGTGAGTGGAAAGTCTTCCTGCACTGACTTGTGGGCATTTGGGGAGCTTCTTTCTTAGCAGTTCAATGGATTCATTCGTATTTAAAATGCTTCCAAGACTGTGGGAAGAACAAGAGGCACTGAGTCAATCCTGAGAAGTCACAATGGGGAAAGCAAACACACGTTATTTCATACACTGTAGTCCCAGTGCCTGGGAGGTGGAGACAGGTAGATCTGTGGGGCTTGCTGACCTCCCAAGCAAGATAACTTAGTGAGTTCCAGGCTAGTGAGAGATCTGTCTCCAAAAAAAAAAAAAAATAATCCAAATAGATAGTTCAGAGGAAAATACTCCAGGCCTCCTCCACATGCCATTCATATATATATGTATGTATTGGTATATATAAAACACCTCATTCATGTACACACACGTGTATACAGCCACAAACATGCAAACACGTGTACTTAAGCCATACACACATACAATGAATAAATAAATTGCTTCCACTTGTTCTGTACTACTGTGGGGATTTGCCCTATAAATGCTTAGGTACATGTATTATATATCTACAGAGACAAGAAAAATGGCATTTTTTAATAGCAGCCTTATTTGTAATAGCTAGAAACTGGAAACAACCCAGATGTCCCTCAACTGAAGAATGGGTTAAAAAACTGTGGTACATCTATACAATGGAATATTATTCAGCTATCAGGAACAATGAAATTATGCAACTTGCAGCCAAATGGATGGAACTAGAAAAGCTCATCCTGAGTGAACTAACCCAGACTCAGAAGGACACATATGGCATCTATTCACTTATAGTAGGATTTTAGCTATATAGTAGAAGGTATCGATACTACAACTAACACACCAAAGGGAACTTGGACATAGACTTCTTATTTTTAATTTTTTTTCTTCATTTATTTTTTATATATTAGTTATATTTTTTTCTATTTTTTAGTCTTTTTTATCTATTGTATGCTTATTGGTTTGTTTGTTTAGTAGTTCTCTCTCCCGGGCAATGAGACAGTTTTCACTGATGGTACTGCTTCGTAGATCCCCAATGAATGAAGAGGCTCTTGGCCCTCATATGACCTCTCAACTGAGATGAGGGACTGTTATATAAGGACACCCCACCCCAGAGAAATGGGATGGAACAGTTAGGAGGTAAAGAAAAAAAAATGAAATGTGATGTTTTGGCCTTTTACTACTAATTGTCATAAACTGTTTAGGGTAATTAAGAAATGCAAACTAATGGTTATGCAAGCCAGTCATTCAGTTAAGTACTATGACAGCCTAATATAGTTACTTTCTAAGCTAATCAGAAATAAACCGGCAAGAGACAAGCAACATCTATCTCTTATCATATAAGAGATAGATAGGGCCTCTTCAAAAACCTCAAGAGATCTGCAGAATATGGCATTCAAAGATGTTTTCGTAACTTTAGATTTTTTTATATCAAGACATATCAACTCCTGACAGCACCCCCTATTCTCCTCCAAGTAGAAGATGAGCATCGAAGAATCTCCAGCGGGAGATGATTGAATTAGTCGCAAGCCTATCTCTTGGTAGGAAAAGCCCCTTGCCCCAACTGTAGACAGAATGCTGTCCAAAAAGGACAAAACCTGGAAACAGTTAAGTTCACAGCCTAGCTCTGCCAAGAGAGGGTAGGTAAGTCCTTCATAACCCCTGCTCTACAATCAATGTCTGTCAGAGAAACAGGCCAAACGACTGAAGAGTGATGCTGTAATGTATGGAGAGAAAATGGGAACTGTCCAGGCAGCCACTGGTATGTCATTTCTTAGTTTAGGAAGCTGCAGGCCCTGTACTTCCTATAAAATCAGATATATTTATCCCTCTCAGGTCTCTGAGGTGGTTGAAGAACAGATAGCTAGAGTCTCATAATTAAATTTTGAGTTGTTTAGGAGTCAAGAGAATGTTATAGATCTAAGAAGATACTTTTAAAATTGTGTTGCAAGTTAGTATGAATGTTGAGTCAGATATAGACCTTTAAACTCATGGAGATGGTTAGATAGTAGAATGTTAAAGTCAGGTACCAAATACATATGGACTGGTCATTGGGAATGTACGTTAAGCCATATAACCCTCATAACTGTGGCCTAATTACCTCTGTTGTACTGTATTGTATTTGTTATTATAAGAGAAAGAGCCAAAAAAAAAAAAGAAGACAAAATGGTCTAAACTGAAACTGAAGAATGAGCTGGAGGTAGCCTGTTGATGGGGGTGGGCAGGAGGAGAGTTGAGTGGAGTAAAGGGCCAGAGTGGACAGAGCTCACCATGACCCTGCTCTGTAAGAAGCATTGTATAAAATGGAAAGCAGAGCTGGTTGAGGCTGGAATAGGAAGAAGAGTCCAGTGTGAGGAGGCCCTAAGTGTTTGGGTTTTGCCAGAAGACGGATAGAAAGTAGTGAAAAAGCTTTTAAGTTGTAAGATGATGTGAGTTATTTTCATTTGTAAATATGTTGAGACTGGTTTAGAAGAGGTATATTGAAAAGCTGTGTTATACAGCAAGGAAGCTGTGAGCTAAATATGGCTGTTGAACTGTTGAAGTGTGGCTAAGAAGCAATTTTAAATTTTGTCTAAAACATTTCAATTTAAAAATTAGAGCAAGCTAAAATGCTTCCTTTTGAGTTTTTTGGGTTTTTTTTTTTTGTTTCTTTGTTTTTGTTGTGAGTAGGTTCACATGTCCGTTAAGATGCTGGAAATTTGCTGTCTGAATTGAGTTATGCTATAAGTATAAAAGACAAAATAAATTTGAGTTCATAGTGTGAAAAGGAAAAAAAAACAGCTATAAAACCCAACAGGTAATTGGTAAATCATTGGAAAAACTTTTTATATATAAATATATGCATATATAGTGAAAAAAAGTAAATGAAGGTATTAGAAACAGTCCATCCATATGGTCATTATTTAAGTGTTGAATATAATGAATTGTAGTATAGCCACACAATAAAATGTGATGTGACAATTCAAAGAATGGCTACTTATCCTGACAGTGAAGGTTTTTACTAATACGGAAAGAGGCATTTGCTGTTCTGTAAAGATGGGATGTGTGCATCTTAGCATGTACATAGAATGTGTCTTAGACAAAACAGATCCAAGTCTGCTTCAGAGGACCTGTAAGCTGTTTAGGAAATAGAATCATGAGAAACCCTGATGTACGGGGAACCTTATAGCATGTATATCTGTTACCTACCCATACAGTATTTCATAGTAGAAAGATTTCATCTTGGTGTAGTATAATAGCAAATGCTGGCAATCCTATTGCTCACAGCGGGTGAAGCAGAAAGGTCCTGACTTTGAGGCCAGTTCAGGCTGCATAGCAGGTTGAGGATCAGTCTGGAAAATATCCTGGAACCTTACCTCAAAAAAAAAAAAAAAAAAAAAGTTTTAGCTTTACACTATTGGATGACCTCATTTGTTTATGTACATCAGATTTGAACTAGGATTTAAGAAAAGCTACACATAGACCTGAAATAGTTAAGATTCAGATAATATGAGATTTTTAGAAATGGGTTAGTCAAACCTGGGCTGGCTTTTGGTATTGACCTTAGTAGAATTTATATTTAGGGATTTTATTCATAGGTATTGTAAATACTGGGAGAGTTAAGACTGGAGGAGTAAAAAGGTCCCAGCTTCTCCTTTTCCATCTTGTTCTCTCCCATCACCTCTACCTGTTGACCAGACAGAGCTGCAAGCCAGCTGGCCCAGAAGCTTCTGAAACTAGCCCTATTAAGCATCAAATGCTCTGTTATGCAAAAAAGGGGGGCAGGGCCACACTACAGGGCTGGCATGTGGGCATCAGGTGGCAATAGGGAAGTAAACAAGGCCACCCTGTGTGCAGCCATAGTTGCATAGGCTTGCCTTGCGTGTATGTGTGGACCTTCCTGTCACTTTGATGCCATCCACACATGCTGTCCCAAATGGTCCAAACCAGCCTCCCATGATATGAACAGTGGGTATGTGTTGGCTGAGAAGAATGAGTAGATAACATTGGGGGGCTTGTGTATGAGTGCTCTGTGTGGTCTTGCCTCTAGGACCCACCATGTTCAGTGGGAGCTGTATGATTCTGTGGGTGCTCTGTTGTTTGAGACCTTTATCTTTCTGTCTCTCAGTTCCCACCAGACACTCAGAAATTTCTTTGCAGATCATAGGCTTAGATTGATGAATATAATAACCATTTTATTCCAGCATAATAAGGAAAACTTTGACCCTATAAACTGTCAAGAGCATGTTTACCTTTTTACTTAAATGGAGCCTGTTTGTATTGGTGATTGTAGTTTATACTGCAGTCTAACATGACTAATAGGGACATGATAATTCAGAAAAGGATTAATAGCACTTTTATATTGCATAGAAAATATTTTGTTTTCTTGATAATGACCTCTCTTAGTGTCTGGAGGGAAGTTGAGCAGTCTCTTCTAATGAATAGCAGTGGAAATTAAAATAATTATGTTTTTCAATTTTTCCCTTCAGAAAACATAACTGAAAATAAAGACATAATTTGCTATTTTTAAGATTTTGTTGGAGCAAAATCAACTTTCTTATACTGCTTTGAGTTTAATTCCATCTCACTTGATCACACAGGCTGCAGATCAGATTAAAAAGCTGTACCATTTTTTCCTGAAGATTGATGCCACTCAAGTGGAAGTGAACCCCTTTGGTGAAACTCCAGAAGGACAAGGTAACAAACAACAGAAAGGAAAAAATACAAATGGACTTTTACAATTATGCATATAAACTGTAAATTAACTTGCAAAAAAATCTGCAACAACAGCAGTAGCTTTTTGTTCATTTCTTTCAGCGATTTAATTTCTACTCATTTCAAATGCTCCCATGATACTGTTCAGCACTTTAGCATTTGGGTTTGCTGTAGGCAAATGCCAAGCCTCCTGAGGACTGTGTCCCACTTGACTTTAACTACCTTCAGTCCTTGCATGAAGACAGTAGATCCGTCATTTTTCAGCAGTTGCTGCTGATAGAAGGGTGGGTGTGTATCACTGTACTCGGGTTTAATAACTGCACCTGATTTTTATCTGAACTTGATGCTCCTGAATTTGCAAACTGTATGCACAGTTTCACCTCCTGTCCTGAATGGGCTGTCCACCATCTTGGAAATTCCCTATTACTCTGTAGTTAACACATTTGCCTTATTCACTTTAGTAAAGGAGGTATTTGGGGGCATGCTTTCTCTTCTAGCAATACTTATATCACGGTTGTATGCCTCAACAAATGCCATCAACTGTCACATTTCTTGAATACAGATGTGTTCATAGCAAAAGCCTGGAGCTTCTTGGAGCAGTTTTGCGGAGTAGGATGGCAGATAGAATAGTTGAAGCCAGAACATAAGCACCACAAACTTTGTTTTTCTGTACATTGTGAACACTGAATAAACATGGCCTTGCCAGTGTATAGGTAGAAGGGGCTGAATACGTATGTGCAGATACCACTGTGGGGTCCAAGGTAGAAGGGCTGAACACGCATGTGCAGACACCACTGTGGGGTCCAAGGTGATTTTCCTTAGTAGAGATTTTGTAGTCAAATTCAGAAAACCTGAAAGACCGTGTCTTTGGAACCCATAGAGTCCTCAGGACAAATTCACAGATTCAGATACTATATCTGTCATATTCTGGCTACAGATCTACATATTTCCCTGCCTAACCTTCAGATTTAAAACACAAAAGCAAAACCAAAAAACCCAACATCTTTTATTATTATTAATCAAGTTTGTAAAAAATGATACCTATATTATAGACTGGTAAGCTGGGTTATGCATCCAAAGCGAGTCACAAAATGAACCCTTCACTCACATTCATGGAAGGACATTGTTGTTCTTAACTGGTACAAGAATTTCCCAGGAAAACCAGTGTCCAGCTAATGGCAAGTTCATGTTTAAGGAAGTTGCTGAAAATACAGTATTACATGGATAACTACCAGATTGAATCTGTACTAGGTTGTATGTATGGAAATTATGTTTGCTTAATTTTTTAAGAAGATTTATTTCTATGTTTGTGTGCCTGTGTGAATGTGTGTGCACCATGTGCCTTGAAGTGCCTATGGAGACTAGAAATGGAAGTTCATCGGTTCCTCTGGAACTGCAGTCACAGGCATTTGTGAGCCGCCTCATGTGAATGTTAGGAGTACTTGGATCCTCTCCATGGGCAGCAAGTGTTTTTTATCCACTGAGCCTTCTCCCCAGCTCCTCAAAATTAATATTTTTAATTGCTGTGGTTTTAAAACCACCAGGATTTTATATAAAGAGGAGGAGGAATTATAACTGATTTTGAACTTTTATGCCAGGCAGTGTGATAGAGTTTCACAAACAGCCCTGCAAAAGTAAGAGTCATTATTCCCATCATTACGATCAGGCATTTAGCATGATCTCATGGATAGCTAGATCTTAAGAAGGTATGGGAACCCCTCCCTGCCTCTCGGTTCAGTGTGCATGGTTGTCCTGCTATGCCACACTAACTGGAGCAAGCTACCTGTGTTGCTTTTTCTGGCTGTTCTCTTTTAAACTAGCATTTTGCTCATACTAGAGTGACCTAGAAGTAGTCCCAAGTTTTCAGACCGTAAATCACACTGCATTCTCAAGACCTGAAGGTTGATTGATAGTAATACTCAAGACATGGAATGTACTTTATGAATTTACTGTAAAGACATCTAAAAGTAATATATTGAGCCAAGCATGACTGTGCTGGTCAATAATGCCAGCAGCAGGAGAGTAACAAGTTCCAGAGCATCATGGGCTATAATGCAAGAAAAGCAGGGGCCTGGCAGGGGGGCTCCATTGGGAAAGTACTTTCTTTGTAAGCAGGAACTCAACAGTAAAGACATCCCTGAGGCTCACTGGGCTATCGATGAGTTCCAGGGTAGTCAGAGACTCTGGCTCAAACATTAAGTGGATGACACATAAGGAATGAGGTTTGAGGTTGTCTCTGACCTCTCCATGTAGATGTGATCATGTGCATGCAGAGAAACACACTTAAAGCAGAATGAAGAGAGTGAGAGAATACAGCTTCCTGTGGAGCCCGGTGACAATTTTGCTGTACTACCATTTTATTCACCCCTGTGATCTAGCTGTAGGGGATGGGAACTACACAAGGAACTTTTCTTGGAAAGTGTTCACAAACTTTACAGAAACTAAAGTTTGCTTTTTAATTAATAAGAACAGGAAAAAAAATCTTGAATATTTTTAAGGAAGCATCACAAAACATTCTGTATGTACAGTTCATTAAAGCAGAAGTCTTACATGGTATTTTTAAGACCAAAATTATCTTTAGCTATTAATTTGTTCATTGTACCATAAAAATATGGCTATTGAATTATAATCACAATTAAATGAGAGTGTTGGTTTATAACTCTAATGAACAGTACTCAAATTAAACTCAATTAGGAAATCATGATTAATGACCAGTTGTGTAAATTGGATCTTCATCATTGTCAGGGTCCCCCAAAGCAGTCCTCTATGTAGGAGCTATCAACAGTCATTTAGACCTCAGCAATGTTGATAATTTTATAATTTAACTTCTTAAATCATTTCCATTTAGGTGACTAACAGAACATTTCATGCAAAAACATTGATTTAATTATTGTTCTTATAATTTGGAGGCTTAAGAACTCCAAAAGTATCATTATAAACATTTTGTCTAAAAGCTAGCCATTGTGCCATCTCTCTGTAGTAGACTTCCCTCCGTGTCCTATTGCTCACTGAGAAATATTGTTTTAAATTCCATTTATGGTTCATCTCCTTTGACAGCATTCTGTTGAATGAACAGCAATGACTGTCATTAACATCAAAGCTGCTGAGTCATCCATGTGACACCATGGGAAAGACATGAAAGAATCAGTATCAACAATTCCTTCCAGTGTGCTAATAGTCTTATTCAGAGAGTAGTTTGACACTGGGTTTTATTGTGGTTTAATGACTGCAAGGATTATAATGACTGCTAGTGACCTATAAAAACTTACTGACCTTGGCTTCGTTTTTTTGTGTACCAGATCCTAGATGGGTGGGTTCTTCATTTACACACTTAACAAGGGAGGTCAAGGTGTGGATTGCCTTGTGGTGTATAAAGAAGAAGCCTTCTCTCTTGTCATCTGTGTAGCTCAGATCCACTCCCTGAGCTGAAGGAATGAAGCAGCCCAGTTTCTCTGAATTGTTCTAACTCAGCCAGACTCTCTGCGCTGGCAGCAAAGATGGTGCTCAGTGTACACTCTGTCATTCCAGCAGCCATATAAATATCTTCATCTGGTTCTACTTAGCCTTCTTTTGTCACATGTCCAGCCTAGGCCAGTCATTGGTCAGTGCTCACATGGCTTAAGAGAAAGGCCATTTCCTTTTGAAAAATAGAACAATAAAGTGAAAATGCCTCTACAGGAATGACTCAGCCTTTATTGAGACAAAAGTGAATAAATTGTTGCTTTAGTAATTAAAGAGAATTTAAGTACTTTCTTCCCTAATTCAGTTATAGTACCAAATTAATACAGTTAATCTGTAGCCACATAAGAACAGTTTTTCTTACTATTTATGTAGCTGACTGCCTGAACATTTTAGTCATTTATTCAGTTTTTTTTTTAATATTGCAAAATTATTCTTTTGCAAACTCACTCAGGGACCCTGCATCATGTTTTATTTCTTCTTCCCTCTCCACCATTTATGATCACAAACAGATTACTTTTAGGGTCTTTAAACAAGTAGTCAGTACCTTATTCCCTGGAAGACATTTGTCAGAAATTTGTCACAACTTTGCAGCAGTGCTTTTGACACCTGCTTTGTAAATGTAGGGAGGTTGCTGGCCATCCTACAGTACATAGAATGGTCTCTCCCCATGTGCTCAGAGATTGCCAATTCTTACTGCTAGTGAGCTCCCTCTAGAGATGCAATCATTCACTGAACCGAAGAAGGGAGAGCCACTTAGAACAGTGACTATGGCCCAGATTCCTTCAGAATTAAGGCTGTGTGATCCGAAACTAACCGGCACATCACATTCCTTTCTTTCCAGAGATTTCCCTAAATAACCCCCACTTTGCTTCATACTTGAAAGTGGCCACCCATGTTGGTTGGTGTCCTCTGTTTCTCCATTATACGCAAGGCTTGATTTTCATGATTGTTTTTGGTTCTATACTTCCCCCACCCCATCTCGCCTCATATCTATTTTTTTCTTCATAGCAACTGGAGAAAAGTTCTAAAAAGTATACAACTCTTGGAACATCAATATTTAATGGAAAGTAGGACTCCTTTTAAAGCATTAGCATTTTAAAGCCGGCTTGGCAAGGCACATTTGAATAGCATATTATGGTTATTTATCACAAACCAAACACAGCACATTGCTTCAAGACAGATTATTTTCCAAACTAATTATGACAGTCGTACTTCCTGCTGTTTTTCTGTTCCTTTTATGTGTATGTATCCCTTCTGAAATGCAGTTTTTCTTTTGTTTAACTCAGCGGCACATTCTTCCCTTGAAGGTCTGGGGTCAGAGGGTTCTCACTGCCAGTCATGTTCTCCATCAAGCTCTCTGAATTAGTAGCTTGCAAAATCTCACACCACTAAACAAAACAACACAAACACCCTATGAATATAAGTACCTCAGCTTTCTTTGATGTTTGTTCAGAAGGAAAATTCATTTGTATAATCTATCAACTATGTAACAATATGTTTTTGATGGTGAAAATTGTTTTATAAATATTAATAGGTATGCTTTTTCTCCTACTTTGTACACAGATTGGTGTTTGTTCAAGATGAATTTTCTATAGAATTGAGGTTTCAGTTATGTGACACTAAAATGCTTAATGTCTTAGCTAAGTTCTACACCTCTGAACATACATTTTATCATAGCTTTGTTGTTGAATAAGCGGGAAAGCTAAGTCTTGAATAAGCAAGGCAAGTTGATTTTATTGCCCTGATGTTGACATAGACGTGGCTCCACCTTTGACATTACAGCTCTGCATGCACATGTGGGAATCATGTCAGAACCCATCAGTATGCAGGATTAATCTTTGGTTTTTGTGTAGTAGCTTTTATTTTGTTTGTTCTCTTTTTCAGTCTTCCTGATAGTAGGACATAGTTAAGATAAATGCCTTCTTGACAACTGAAGAATAGCTGTGGCTGATTACCGGTCTATTGAGACAAGATGCAGATGTGGTGAGAGGTGTGTCTAAGGAAGGATTGCTATAAAGTGTCAGTAAACGTATGAGGGTTTGTGGCCCATGTGGTCTGTACTGTGGTTACCACTTCTGTGTTGTCCTGTAAATCTAAACGTACACACAAATGGACATACAAAACAGGTGATGAGCTAGCTTGAGAGACGTAATTTACCCCCCGTGATGTAGATGCCCTCTTGAAACTTTCTGTGTCTTTAGTCACTGTGGCCATATGCAAAAAAGTATGCTATAATTTGAGGGTCATCAGAAACCTCACACCCTTTAGTTAAAACTTTCCTGCCCTGTCAGTTAGGCTATTGAAAATGCTAGTCATTAAAATTCTGGCTTTGAGACAGTTCTATGTATTCGGATGACAGCTGATTAAGTATAGCCGGTAGTCTATACTCCAGTAGATATTCATTTATATCTACTCTAAATAGAAGTCTGCGGCTATTAAGGGATTGAGACGAACTATAGTAATTTTTAGAGATGCGAAGAGGGCTCTGTAAACTGAGCTATAGCAACAGGAAGCTCTAAGCTTACAGAAAGTACCTTGTTGGTAATCATATTCCCATATGAGTCTGGGTGCCATGCATTGCTTCTCCTTCCACCACCACACAGTGCCAGGAACTCTGACCCTGTTTACAGACAAGGACTCTGAGCTTATGAGAAATTCTGTGGCTAGGGAATAGCGGCTTGGGCAGTGTCTGTGTCCTTGACACAAGTTTGACAGTCTTTTCTCCTACTGGACTCAGCACAGACCAATTCTGTGACCGTTTCTCTGACGACAACTAGGTGTCCTATCGTTCAATTCAGTTCTGACACTATATGCCTAATGTGGGAGTCAGAACCACATATTTAGGGTTCTGTCTCATAAGATTGATGCCCTCCATTGATGCCAATTACAACTCTATTTTGGGCACTTTCGACCAGCCATCTTACTTGAGTGTTCTTACAACCTGCTGTTCAGTTCTGATCATCTGTTACTGTGGCTCATTGCAATCAAGGAAACACTTTCTACTGTTGTCAGATACAAAGAACATTTTAAATATTTCCAGGAAATTCTGAGGGATGTAGAGCTCTGTATCAAGAACAGAGCCAAAGGCTAAGTATTAGAACCAAAGATCTAGCTAATAGCCAATTGCTTATAAAGTTACAGGAGTTTAAGATCTCTGTGCCAAGAATTGGAGTTAAAAGCTGCTATCTTCACAATTTGATCCTCCCCCTCCCACATGCACACTCTTTCTTTAACACTAGGTCAGCTCCTATGTTACAAAGCCATTTTAAAGGCTCTGGCTCTGGGGACTTTTGGGACATGAGGCAAAGCTGGCTGAAATAATTCACTAGAAGTGGACTTCTGAAATTTATATCCATACCTATTTTCTATTGTGCTTTCTCTGCCTCATCGTCTACTTTGGTGTGAACAACCACTGCCACACCCTTCCACCTCCACAACCAAGCTGGTCAACCATACCTTGCCACAAAGGTGGACTAAAATTAAAATCTCCAGGCAAAACACATCCTTTCTTCCTCAAGTTATTTCCATCAAATTTGTCATAGCCATATAGAAATAACTGAACAGACCAAAGTATATGAGAGAGACGGGGAGAGGAAGAGGGAGAGGGAAAGAAGGAAGGAAGAGAGAAGAAGGGAGGGGGCCTGAGACTGCTATGTTGTACATGCATAGGCCACACTAGCTTTAAACTTGAAACCCTCCTAACTCAGCCTTCAGTTCACAGGGTGTGCCAGCAGGCCCAGCTTGGATCTGCCTACTTAACTTCCTTAACTTCCTTCCTTACTTACTTTACAACCGTGCGGTAGTTTTAGCTTCCCAGTGCTCTTGGATCTGTACTGGTTGGTCAACCAGACAGCAGCAGCTGGCCAAGGACCCCTGGAGGTGCTCCCATGTGGGCCCACAGCCCTTCTTTTCAAGCACTGGTGGTTACCTGTCTGTTTCTCAAGCTGCTCACCAAAGCGCAAGCTCTTGTCTGTACTTGGCATGTGCATCGTAACACAGAAAGAGTCTTTTAAAAATCTAGCTTTGAAGGCATTTGTTTGGGACTGCCTTCTGAACTTTGCATACATCTCCACTAATTATCCTTTCACTGGACCAGCTTGCAACTGTATTCTTTGTAATAAGGGGCAAAGTTTAGCTTGGAACTATTTTGATTTACTGGTTTATTGATCTCGACCAAGAATTCTTTTATTTGCAAGTCTTCACTTAGAAAGTCAATTTGATAGCCTTTGCCCATTCATTTTGAAGGTGTCATTTACAAGTAATCTTGCCAGTGAGTAATGGAGGAACTAAAATTACTAATAAATTAATTAGAATGTATTTATAAACACAGTGGAAAGCCAAGAATGAAGTTGCTTTTTTATTGATCATCACCCTGGTCATTAACTGCTGAGAAAGTGCCTTTGCAAGGAGCAGAGAATATGGGCCAGCTCCTTTGGTAATTGCAGGATTCCTTCATTACGACTTCACTGTTGCAGAAAGTAATTAATTACTCATTCACTCCGTATATTCATAACATGGGGAGTGGTAGGGCAGTTTGTAGAAAGACTAGGGACTGAAGCAGATACCCGCTTCCTTGTATAATTTTCTCTTGTCAAGTCAGTACTCATGTAATTTTTTGCCTATTTATTTTTGTGCCAAGTTTTCTTGAATGTTAATATACTAGTTCTGTCACAGTCATGTGCAAGAGAACCTGGAAGAAATCTTCCTGGTGCCTGTGAGTGCAGGGTGCCATAAGCAGTAGTTTTCTTGTCTTAGGAAGCAAGCAGAATTAACTGGCATGGCCACTTTTTCTGTGAGGTACTGGGAAATGATTGCTCCCATTTCAAAAGTGAAGTGCTTCTCAGCAAAGCCAGAAGAAATGGCACAACATCTGTAAATGTTGGCTATCAACATCTGCTTGTCCATGTCTCAGATTCAATTAGAGAATGGCGTGATGGTGCAATGGCACAGTCAACACATTTCTGTGGCAAGGGAAATAAACATGCTGGAGTCCAGAAACCACAGAGGCTGTTCTCTTTCCCAAAGCCATCTTCTAAATGTCCTGTTTGCTGTCCTTGTAATCAAAGATGCTTTGTGCCCCAGCCCTGTCATAGAATGTGTTTTGCAATGTGCAGGGCTCTCTGTGTACAAAATCCACCTCTAACAGAGGATGGAGACCATAGTGCCAGTAATGCCTGCTATCTCGGCATTGGCAGACCTTAGACGTCTTTGGATGGTTCTGCCCAAACCAGTGACATATTCCCAAGTTAAGTTGGTCTGCAGACTAGGGATTGCTTTCCCTTTTCTTCACAAGTGACGAAACTAAGGCCCTCTATGAATAGAGGTCTTCTTGCCAAGGTTACAGAGTTAGTAATATATGCTAGAAATGATTCAGAGAGCAGATTTTAAGTTTTCTCATGACAAAAAGACAGAAAAGAAAAAAAAAACTATGAGAGACAGATATATACATGTATTTCCCGCAGTTGTCATTTCAAAATGCATGCGAATGTCAAAATATCATGTTATGTACCTTACTCTATTTTAACTAATGTCGAGAGGCAGAAGAATTAGTCATCAAATTATGAAATATGTATTCCAACTCAGCATTCTCTTTCATTAAGTCTAGAACTATTAGAGTAGTAAGAGGGTACTGATAAAATTCAAAATTTTCATGAAATGTTGGGACAGAAGTAAAAAAGAGTTGGTTTTATCACCTTGTTTCTTTCTGCATCAAAGGAAAAGGTAAATACTAACTGTAAGTAACACAGTCACAACTGTGACTCTGGGTGCAACTGTGCCAACATGTAGTGCTAAGTGCCTGCTGCTGACCTTTGTTGTGTTCCTGAGCAGAGACTGACAGAGATGTGAATTACTTTCCTCATTGATGGAATGTAAATCCCCTCAGAGCAGGAACCTTGTCCTATTAGTCCCTGTAGCCTAAAAGTTCAAAGGTCAAGGAAGCAACAGAGACTTCTCAGCCTAAAGTGTAAGAGAATTTAGATTTCCTGCCTTCTTTACTCCTGTGCCTACTGGCTTGAATAGCTCGGTGTATAATCTCAAGAGATCCTCAGGTATGGCCTTCTTTTGTTTTTATTTAGTTGTCTGTTTTGATGCCAAGATAAACTTTGATGACAATGCTGAATTCCGACAAAAGGACATATTTGCTATGGATGACAAATCAGAAAATGAGCCCATTGAAAATGAAGCTGCCAGATACGATCTCAAGTACATAGGATTAGACGGGAACATCGCCTGCTTCGGTAAGTCCTGGCACGTAGCCTGGAATTGTATAGGATTTATGAAATACTTTTTACTAATATCTGTTAAAATTAGGTGTTTTCTTATAGTGTCAAATGGAAACAGTTTCTCAAAGTCTATTTTGATTGATGGTCACTGATTTAAGACAGTTTCTCAACTCTGGTGCTGCTAAGCTTTTGGAATAGATGATCTTTTGCTCTTGGAAGGCTGTCCAGCATATTAGGTTCGGTAGTGTTCCTCCTCCAGGGACAGCGAATAGTTGTGGAAATGAAACAAAGCAGGAAAGAGTCCAGATGTTTCCGAGTATCTGTGGTGTGCGAGAGCACTTCAAAGAAGAACTCCTAAGAGGCTGGAGGGATGGTTCAATGGTAAGTGCCTGATGTGCAAACGCGAAAACCTGAGTTTGGAGCCATGGTACCCACATGAAAGCCGGGCATGATGGTATACGGTGATAGCCACAGTTCTGTGGGGTGGGGAACATTTGGACTGAGGAGGCTTGCTGTCCTGCCAGTCTAGCCAATTGGTGATCTAATGAGATCACCAATCTAGATTTAGTGAGAGATCTATCTTTAAAATGAAGTAGAGAAGTGGTAGAGAAACACACCCAGCAGCAACCTCTGGCCTCCACACACAGGTAACGTGTACACACACACACACACACACACACACACACACACACACACACACACACACACACATGCCCCTGTACATATATGTATTAAAAGAACCATTGATTTAAAGCATCCCAACTTTATTTAATAAAACAACTTTCCCTATGCCATCAGCATCCATCTGCAGGAACTCTTGTGAAGCTGGACTCTGAGACAAAATTGCTTTTTCAGGGTAGTCTAGTTTCTTTTCTGTGACTGTGATAAAACATTCTGACCAGAAGAAACTTAGAGGAGGAAAGGTTTTATTTGCCTTACAGGCCACAGTCCATCCTTGGGGGAAGAGAGTGGGATGTCAGGTAGGAACTTTAAGTAGAAAACATGCTTACAGGCTCAGTTGTTAGTTTATAACTTCTCATACAGCCCAGGACCACCTGCCCAGGGAATGGTGCCAATCACAGTAAGTAGGCCTTCCCATATCACTCCTCAGTCAAAGTAATCCCACACACACACTTGCCCTCTAGCCAGTCAGATCTGGACAGTCCCTCAATTTAGACTCCTTTCTGAGGTGACTATAGGCTGTGTCAAGTTGACAAAGCTATCTAGGGCACAGATGGAGGAGGAAAGGACATAAATTCTAATCATTTCACTAGCATTTCAGATTAAATGGTAACCATGTGCCAAAATACTTAATTCACTATGCCAGCTTATTAATCAAACAATGGGCTCCATCATAGTCATCTAATTTAGTGAAAATGGCTTATGCAGCTCAGATAAGAATGGGTCTGTAGAGGCAATACAATTTCAGTTATTGTCCACAACTTCTAGTGCTTGTGATTTATATGCTTCTGGCTTAATTGCACATGACTATGTTTCTGCTAGAAACAATTCATTGCACTAGAAACTGAAGTCTTCAGCTTAATGGAATTAAAATAAAAAAGATTTGTTGCTCATTAGAAGAACAGCATCATTATATGAAGAAGGGAAGAGTCTTCAGCAGTTTGCTGTTGAATACAGTGGAAAGTGGCATCCAATTACAATTGATACCTAAAGCCAGCCCCTGCTTTGTATGGGAGCACTATCTGGACCTTGCAGGTCACTCACACCCTCCTGACTGCAATAATTAAATGTGCTCACATCTGTAGGCATTGGGAGGGGTGGATACAAGGGTGTGTTTACAACAAATTAAATACAGATTTTTCTGTATGAATGTGTCTCACAAACAAATTAACACACTTCACACTGCATGAAGGTCTTTTATTACACGAACTCCCTTTTTGTGATGGACAAGACATACTTTACTTGCTGAGCTTGGATCTTAGTTCGCATTAACCCACCCCAGGATACAGTTCCCCACTCCCTATTTTTATTTTAATTTCCCCCACCTTGATTAAGATAGTCACAGTTCACAGGCTTGTCTGGGGATAGTTAAGGGTTACAAAAAGTAAAGGTTATTTTACCTTGAATGGTTTGCTAAGTTGTACACCTTCCTGCTCCTGTTACCTGAGGAAACTAATTGTCTATGATTTAAGTGTAAGAAGCAAAAGAAGTTGTTATTTCCCATTATTTTGGTATAGGTGGTGGTCCTGTGAGTGCAGGCTTGTGCAACCAACTATGGAGGTCAGTCTGGCGATATCTTAGAAAACTTGGAATAGCTCTTCCTCAGAACCGACCCAGCCATACCACTTCTGGGTATACATCCAAATGACTCCTCACCGAACCACAAGGAAGTTTCCTCATCTATGTTCATAGCAGCCTTATTTGTAATAGCTAGAAACTGGAAACAACCCAGATGTCCCTCAACTGAAGAATGGGTTAAAAAACTGTAGTACATCTACACAATGGAATACTATTCAGCTATCAGAACAATGAAATTATGCAATTTGCAGTCAAGTGGATGGAATTGAAAAGCTCATCCTGAGTGAACTAACCCAGACTCAGAAGGATGTGCATAGCATCTATTCACTTATAGTCAGATTTTAGCCATATAGTACAGGATATCTACACTACAGCCAATGCACCAAAGGGAACATGGACATAGACTTTTGTTTGTTTTCTCTCTCTGTCATTGAGACACTTTGCCCTGGTGGTACTGCCTTGTAGGCCTCCAGTGTATGAGGAGGCTCTTGGCCCTCATATGACTGCTAAACTGGGCCAGAGGAATGTTATGTAGGGACACTCCACTCCAGAGGAGTGGGATGGAAGGGTTAGGGGGTAGAGGATGGGAGGGTGGGGCTGGGAAGTGGGGAAAGAGGACAGACACTCTGATGGAGATGTAACCTGAAGCAATAAGTAAATAAATTTAAAAAAATAGATGATAATTGAAAGATAGATAATATTCATATAACTTCTGTTTCAGAAGATTATAACTGGTTTACTGTGTTCTTTATAATCTCTTCTGTGCCTAATTAATAAATTAAACTTTATTCTGAGTGTATATATACAAGAAAAAAAATGTAAGGCTCTCTATGCAAGGTGTGAACTATAGTTTCAGCATGCACTGAGGGGGTGGAGTGTGGGATCTTGTACTTTGTCCCCTGGGCATAATAATGTGAGAGACTACTGTGTAAGACTGAAGATTAGTGTCATGATCCATAAAGACTTCATACAAAAAAAAAAAGGAGCAAAAGAAGTGCAATTGGCCAATAAGGATTAACTCTGGAAGGCAGGGATTTCAGTGGTAACATATTGCTGCTTTGGCTTTTAAGAAAGGCCCCTAAGGTTGGGGGCTGGAGAGATGGCTCAGCAGTTAAGAGCACTAGCTAGTGTTCTTCTAAAGATCCTGAATTCAGTTCCCAGCAACCACATGGTGGCATACAACCATCCACAATGTGATCTGATGCCCTCTCCTGGCTGCAGGCGTACTTACAGATAGAGCACTCATATACATTAAATAAATAAATAAGTCTAAAAAAAAAAGACCCCTAAGGTATCATACTTTTGTTCTGGTTTTAGTATTGGGTTAGTAATTAACATCTGGTATTAAGTTTTGATTTTCCCATTTAAAATTATTTTTGACTATGTGTATATAAAATGTGACAAATGTTCCCCAGACTTCAGACGAAGGTGTCAGATCCATGGAGCTTTAGTTACAAGTGGTTATGAACCAGCCTGTATGATGGGCACTGAATTCAGGTTCTCTGGACAAGCAGTACATGTTCTTAACCACTGAACCATCTGCCCAGCCCCTTTGCTTTTTGAGACAGGATTGTACTGTGTGCCAAGGCTGTCCTAGTACTTACTTACTGTATGGCTCAGGCTTACTGAATTCAGGCTCATCCTGCTTCAGCTTTCTGAGTGTCAGGTTCCAGGGCTTGTGCCATCATGTTCCCTCTTCTTACACTAAATTACAGAGGAAGCCACATCAAGGAATGCTAATTTAGGCTCTGTTGTTTCTCCCTTGAGTTCCTGTCTATGAGATCATGTAAAAATGCATGCCTGCCAAAGTAGAGAAAGAACAGTACCCTGTATATGTAATCATAATCCCAAAGGTTGCACATCCAGAGACCATCTGCACAGGGACAAGCTAAGCATCACCTTTTGGCTCAAGTTGTTTGAATGGCTAACCACTCCTTACAGCCTTTGTTCTTTTTGCCCATCCTCTTACACGGAGTCTTTTTAGAAACCACAGCCAAATTAGTTTCTCTCTTTAGCCAGTCCTTTTTATTTGAATCATTGATGAATTCTCTTCATTCTTCTTTTGTTTGTTTGTTTTTATTCTTTTGATATACTTATCCTGATTGTTCACCATAAACAAGTATGAGTTGGTGTGCTGAATTCCAGTTCAGAGCACAGATCAGCTTAGATATGATAGGGCTCTCATTTGGCTCTGTGTGTTCCCACACCATTTTCCATGCTGATTAATCTATCCTGTGTCATGTGCTATTTGCATTTCACAGTGAATGGTGCTGGATTGGCCATGGCTACTTGCGACATCATTTTCCTAAATGGTGGGAAGCCAGCTAACTTCTTGGACCTTGGAGGTGGTGTAAAGGAAGCCCAAGTCTACCAAGCATTCAAACTGCTCTCATCTGATCCCAAGGTAACTCTTCTTTATAGGGAGATGACATAGTGTTTGGCTTCTGCCTCCAGATGATACAACTTGTACCTGTGGCTAAGAATGAAGAAGCCAACATATGTTTTGTAGCCTCAAGTACAAATCACTGAAGTACATGATATTTTGACTTTTGTTTGGTTAAAATCTTATAAGCAGCTCCTGGTTTTCATTTCTGAAACCATGCCAAAAGTCTAGGGCGGTGGACTAGAACACAGAAGACAGTGTGTCAGGCAACGATGTGCTGTTGATTGGCATCTATTTGGGTAATGGACACCACGCCATTAGTCCTATGTTTACATGACTTAGGGATTCAGTCTCACATTCCTTTTGTAAACATCCTGAAGATATTACCAGAGTATTAGAAATGTATATAATTATAGAATCACACATTATAGTATATAATATATAGAAAAAAATAATAGCCTTACTGTTTCTGTATGTGGTTTAATTTCCATCCTTAATTGATGCCAGTTGGTAACTACTTAATACAGATTAAGTAGTAAATTACTGAAGGTATTTTTCTAAATTCCATTGTTGATTTGTATAAATCTTTCCTTTTTAACAGAATGTAACAGACTGGAATGTAGTGTCTCTAGGCCCAGCTAGAGGTACTGCAGGTGTTTAATGAGTACTTAGTCAGTTCATTGCTTGGCTGTACTTGTCCTTTCTTGGTCATCAGAGATAACAGACTTAGGCTTGCTTTTTATATAGAACATCTTCATTTTTTTAAAAAATGTGTACTTTTCATGGTTTTCATTTAATTCTCTTAACTGGACTTGGGGATACTGTATGCCATATTCATTTGTATTAAATTTCAAGAGTTGTTATCTCAATATTGTTATAATATATTTTAAAAATTGTTGGTTACTAAACTATTTGAAAACATAAGAAATCTAGACTATCATGAATGTGAAAACAAAATCAGAATTGCCTCCCACCCCCACCAAGACATGTGTTTCAGCTTGCTTCATTGTTGATGTTTCTCATGAAGTCCACTGGCTGTAGCCTGCGGTTCACATGCGATTTGGTTCCGTGTGTTCACTATGCTTGTTATTATTTCTTGTGCCTTAGTGTTTACTAAGTATGATTCACATTACAATTTGCTAACACTTCTTCTTTTTCACAAAACAAACGTTAAGACAGTGTTACCTACTTCTCTTCCATTCTCCAGTGTTGTCGAAGAATAGCAAAGTCAATGCAATCTAAGCCACTTATCTACAAAAGGTATTTGGGAAAAGATCTGATTATACAGCCCGTGTTTTTTATGTTTTGTTGGTCCCCAGTGGCTCTCTCAACCCGTGTTGTTTGCACATGCCGTATTCATACTTTCTTGTAAGGGAAGCGTCATTTTCCTCCTAGAGATCCGCACATGATGTGCACTCTGTAGGTGCCACCAACCTGTGACACACTGTCCCTGGCTCTCTGAACCACAAGGTACCAAAGGACAGTGGTTGGAATGAACCACTGATTTTTAGCACCTGGAAATATATGTTACTGATAGAGAGCTGCTGAGGTTTAAATCTGCCAAGACAAGTATCAGGACTTTGCTTTGAAATATCCTCTCTTAGTGGCTGCTCTTGAGTTTTAACTTTATAAAGTACAGAGTGTAAGGGATTTTAAAAAGGACTTGTAGAGCCATTTTTGTTTAAATAGTCTTTTCAAAAAAAAATTGACTTTACCTTATGGAATATTTTCAAGTACTTGGAGCACTTCATCTTTTTTGAGGTTGGCTGTCATCCTGGGATGGATAAAGGGATGTGGGAGTTATTTTATTTTCCTTATACTATATCAGGAAAATGAATGCATAGCTCATCTCCTGGAACATTTTCCAAACCTTGAAATTTCTAAGCTGGTTAAAAAACATGGAAATTAATCCATGTTTTTGATCCTGGCTTTGGTTCATACAAGTCAGAACAGTGGGGGGGGGGACAAAAGAACAAAAGGTCCAGATGAGTTGATTTGATTTTGCAAAGAAACAGCTTGTAGTTCTGGTGGTACTTATTTCTAATAGAGCTCTATACACCTGCCTAGAAACAGTGCTTCCAAGAGCGCACAGCTAATTATTTCAAAGAATTGTCTTGTTAGATATAAGAATTAGTCAGTTACATTCACCGAAACTCAGAGTGAAAATGGCTTGTTAGTGTTAAACTTAAACCAAAGCCACAGTTTTAACACCTATGTGTTTGTTTTAACACAACATGATTTTACTGGTAAAGTAATAAATACAGCATCATTCAAGAAAATATGACAGATTCTCGTGTTTCTATCCATAGTGGTAGCCATAAGTCTGAATTTTACATTTCTTTTACTTGTCTAGGAAGCCCAAATGTTTGTTTTTGTATTTTAATACAAACATCTGCATAACAAATTTACGTATTTGTTTATAACAAATGACATAGAATTCCTCTATTTAACCGTCTAAACCAAGATTCTTCAGGATAGCTCAGTTAGTCAACTGATTTCACATGAAATTTATCATTCAGTGTTTTATTGTTCTTGTATTTTCCCTCAGGGCCCAAGTGGAGAGGAAGGCTATGGGGTCTGTGTCCTGCTGGGAGTGTAGGTCTCTTCTGATATTCATGTTGAGTTGCAGAATTCTGGACAGCATTCTTTAACACAGGAGTATGTATGACAGACAGTGGAGTTTTGTAATCTGTTAAGTGTTTGGACACATTTCAAAGGAAAGTACTATATGGAATATTGTCCTTGGCTTTTTGTTTCTGTAAATTGTGCTTGGCTTGTACTTGTGATTCTGAGTTTAGAATTCCAGACACAGTATCTGGCCTGTGTGAAGTGTCTTGTGTAAATGACTAAAGCAAAGGCTAGACGGCACAGTTTTATCAGTCACCCCTCTGCTGGCCCGTGTTAATGGAGTCTGCTGCCCTTTGGGGCCTTGTTCTGAGAAGCAAGAGTAGGTGAGTGACATTAGTGAAGCTCCTGGCATGCCAACTCCAGAGTGCCTCTTCCAGAGCTCTTCAGCTGCCAGAAGAAATGTGCTGCCTGAAGCGCAGGCCTCCTGGGAAGAGAAGAGCATTGGTTCTGGGGCTCAGGAGCCAGACTGCCAAGGGTTAACCTTTACTACTTAGTTGCTAAGGAAACTTGAGCATGTTGTTCAGCACGAATGTGCCTCAGTTTCTCCTCTTTATAAAGTGCTTACTGAAGAGGATTGCTTAGTTACAAGAGTTGAAATATGCATGTCTTTCTCTTTTGAAGGGACTTCTTATTGGATGGTATCATTTAAAATATTTAAGGAAGGATGAGTGTAATCTGCCCCAGGAACAGGTTAATCATGCCTTGTACATGCTCCTCAGGGGAGCGCTCTCTATGGAGCCTTCTGGTTTATATTCCCCGTGTTTCTAAATTCACCATTTAAACCTCAACATTTGTTTAAAACACAAACTTTAAATACATAGTTGGAAGAGTTATCACTAGCTGAGAATACTCTTGAAACTGCCAACCAGATCAAGAAATATCCCTGAGCCCCTGTTTACACTACCTCCAAATCCATCTCCTAGCCATACCTTTTCCCAAAAGGCAACCACTGTCTTTCTGTGTACTGGCACAGATTAGTTTTACCTTAATGTATCATATGCTGTGTGCTCTTGTCACCTTCCCTTATCTTCAGTAGTAGTACTAGCCAGTCTTCTCAGTTTCAAACATCCTAGCAGGTGTGTGGCAACACCTAGGTTGGCTTAATAAGGCTTTGCTCTGTTGAACATGTTTCATGTATTTGTTTGTCATTGGAAAATCTTCTAAATGTTTAAATCATCATTATCTATAAAGGAGATGTGAAAACACATCATTTTAGTGTCATTTCTAAAGCATAGCAGAAACTTGTGTCATTATTTTAAATGTTTAGTTCTTTGTCATTTTTCTCACTTGCCATTTAAACTGAATGTGCACACACATACACACACACACACACACAAATAAATGAGAGCTGTCTGAACAGGTTCATTTATGCTCAGGCTTCCCCCATGTGGTTAGAAGCCAGAGAATTAAAACCACATGCCCTGTTTCCAGGACTAGGTATAGCCAAATGACTTTTATTCTAATAAATGTTTTGGGTTACCATCTGATAAATAAAACATTTTAAAGTGCTGTACTTTTAGAGTATATTTAAAAACAAAATAGAAACAAAAACAAAGAAAAACTAGTTTTTCTTAATTCATCTTTGTATCAGAGGCAGGGAGTTGGTTAAAAGGTATACTGAGTCAGATGAAATTTTTAAGGCTTTACTAGGACAAATAGCAACCAAGTTTAGCAGCTCCAAGCTGATGTGGTCCTGGACATCCCATGTGGGATGAGGGGCAGGCAGGCTTTCTGAGGGCAAACTCAGAAATACAGCAAACAGATTTGGCTGCTTGTTCACAAGGGAACATTTACTTCCTAGGTCACTGAAACTCCAGCAGGAGTTCGTTTTTGTAGGTAGTACCCTGGACTGCAGCAAAGACTTCATTGCCTTTGAAGCAACTGCCCAATTCCTTTCCTTACAGGCTGTTTGAAAATAGATTGTTCTTTCACATGACTGAGAAAATTAGGAGTCGCAGTAGCCATTCTTTCTTCCTTCCTTCCTTTCTTTTTTAACATAGCATACCCACTGTTAACACTTGCTTGCATTTTTTTTCTGGCATATTTGTTACATATAGCAAGCACCATATTCATTAGTTGGTCTTCTTGACTGTCAATTTTTATTAACGTTAATGCATCCTGATTAGTATTGAAGGACCATTGTTATTTACAAGAGAGGCCAGTGTGGTTAGTCAAATGCAGTGCTGTAACCATCACTGCTACTCTTTCTGCTTATGTGACAGTGACGTAAAGATAGTCAGAGCCACGCTTGTACCTTATGGATTTGTTACTCAAATGAGCTCCAGACTTAGCTTCCTTAGTGACCTTGGGGTAATGATGGGTCATTTGTGACTGCGGTACACTCACGCTGAATTACTTAAGGATTTCTGAGGCTGCTGTAGACCTTGCCTGAGTGTCGAGCTTGCTCTGGTTCCCATGTCTCCCCAAAGTCTTCATTTCAGTGAGAAGAGATGAGTTGGAGAGAAAGTCCTCTCCACTCCTCCCTGCTTTCTTGTTAGGCAAGCGTGATGACCACTACACTACGGAAACAACTCGCTACCCCCTGCTTTCTTGATAGACTTTGAAAACAAATAGTTTACTAAAGGACCTCATGAGAATCAGCTTCATTCTCACCACTTATTCCAGGTGAACTCCTAAAATATGTGTCTTTAATCTCTGTAACCCTTACCACATGTGCCTTTGGTCTTCATTTGTGCCTCTCTCTCCTTTTCCCTGTGATGGTGATGACTCATGGTCCTCTCCACTCAGTTACCTCCCTGCACTCTTTCCCTCTAGATGTTCTCAGCCTGTCCAAGAATGAGCTTGTCTTCTCCTACTTTTTCCTCAGTTTGCTTTTTCAGTAATTTTCCCTTTGTGTGCTGTAAAGATGGTGGGAAATGTAGTCAGTCCTTTCTGAGTTTTCTTCACTTCCCTTTTGCTTTGTTGAATTGTTCTCATATATCTCAGTATCTCTTGCTCCTGTACTCATATGGAACAGGGTAAATTCCCCAAAATGTCCTTTCAAGACAATTTGTATTGTCAGGTCACATTTCCTTATTGCCAAAATAGTCATCTAGAAAAATTATGTCAGCCAAGAAGAAAAGCTTCTTAAGTTACTAAGCTGCCCCCCCTTCTGAAACTGTTCCATTCCCAGGCTGGAAGTCAGAGCCATGTGCCTGTGAAGACTGCAGCCCAAAACAGGCTAACATTCAGGTCATCCCAGCAGAGTTAAGGATGGGACAGTGTCTTTACAGAGGATGGGATGACCTCCATCTAGTAGCCAGAGACCATGCATGATAAGTACTTGGGAGAGACTGTGGAAGCAGCAGGGGCCTTCCCAGAAAAAGGATGGGGAAAGATTGTAAGAGACAAGCAGGCAAGCATCCGGAGGGATCCAGACATGACTTAAGGGGTGGCACCTAGTGCCACCATGTGCAGGCTGCCCTGCAGGTGCCACACTTGGAGCAAATAGATGATTTGGTTGTAGGGAAACTGGTACCAGAAAGATAACAAGTATTAAAGAAGGAATTCAGCTATGGGTACAAATTTCTCTTTAAAATATCTTCATTCTTGTTGGTCCCTATGAGGTCAAGGGTCATCCCATACTCAGAATGACTTAACTGGATAGGGAGGCTATTCCCAAGCATGTGGGAGGGCAGGTCCTCATGTTATCAGAGTTGTTGGGCCAGACCCTGGGCCATGGGAGTCAAAATGACCTAGGCTCTGCCACCTGTCCTCCAGAGATCAGTTATAGAGACAAAGTAATAATAAAATGCAAGAAAAGGAGATTTATTCAGTGTGGCCATATTGGGAAATGAACAAAGAGATCCATTCATCTCAACTCCCCAAGTTTATCTTAGGAGTCATGACATGAGGTTTGCATTTAAATAGGGGACCAGGAGTAAGCATAATGAAACAATTCTGATGAAGATGCGGCCCTTCCCTTAATTAGTCCATCATAGTATCTACTCCATATCTACTGCAGGGTGATCTGACAGGTCAGAAATGTGTGAAATCTCTTTCCAGGAGATAAGCTGACATCTGCTGATATCAGGCTCCCAGCCTTTCCCTTCTCCCAGAATGAGACTCCTACAGAAATCCAAGTCCTTGGGATCCATTATCTCAATAGTCTGATATCCAAAGGGAAGGGTGCAAATTTCTCTTTAAAATATCTTCATTCTTGTCAGGACAGTGTAAACTCAAAGGTCTCATTATAGATCAGAAATAGCCCTCCAGACCACAGAATGACTAAAGAGACAAGAAGCCACTCCAAGCTGTCAGCACACAGGATTTATAAACTTTTAAAAAAAATTTATGGCCTATTTATTTCTGTTGTTTTGTATTGTATTTATAGTTATAAGAAAAAGAACCATTTGTTGGACTGAAAGGGAGAGCTGTTGGGGGGGAAAAAGAAATACCTTAAACTAAAAAAAAAAAAAAAGGGAAGAGGATGGGGGGTTGAGGGGGAGGAGGGTGGAAGGGTGGGACTGGAGTGGGGAGTAGGGAGGGGATTGTGATTGAGATGTAACTTGAAGAAATAAAAAATAAATTATTATAAAAAAATTTATGTATTTATTGCTTCAGGTTACATCTCCATCATAGTGTCCTCTAACCCACCCAGTCCTGCCCTTCCACCCTCTACACCCTAACCCTTCCATCCCACTCCTCTGGAGTGGAGTGTCCCTGCATAACAGTCCCCTGCCCCAGTTCAGCAGTCATATGAGGGCCAAGAGCCCCCTCATACACTGTGGACCTACAAGGCAGCACCACTAGGGCAAAGTGTCTCACTGAAAGGAAATAAAGTCTATGTTCCTGTTCCCTTTGGTGCATTGGCTATAGTATAGTTATCCTGTACTATATGGCTAAAATCCGATTATAAGTGAATAGATGCCATGTGCATCCTTCTGAGTCTGGGTTAGCTCACTCAGGATGAGCTTCTCTAATTCCATCCATTTGGCTGCAAATTGCATGATTTCGTTGTTTCTGATGGCTGAGTAGTATTCCATTGTGTAGATGTACCACAGTTTTTTAATCCATTCTTCAGTTGAGGGACATCTGGGTTGTTTCCAGTTTCTAGCTATTACAAATAAGGCTGCTATGAAGATAGATGAGGCAACTTTCTTGTGGTTCGGTGAGGAGTCATTTGGATGTATACCCAGGAGTGGTATGGCTGGGTCCTGAGGCAGAGCTATTCCAAGTTTTCTAAGATATCTCCAGACTGACCTCCATAGTGATTGCACAAGCTTGCACTCCCACCAGCAATGGAGGAGGGTTCCCCTTTCTCCACAACCTTGCCAGCATGTGCTGTCATTTGAGTTTTTGATCTTAGCCATTCTGACAGGTGTGAGATGGAATCTCAGAGTCATCTTGAGTTGCATTTCTCTGATGATTAAGGATGCTGAGCATTTCTTCAAGTGTCTCTCAGCCTTTAGAAATTCCTCCTTTGTGAATTCTCTGTTTAGCTCTTTCCCCCATTTTTTGATTGGATTATTTGGTTTCTTGTTATTTAATTTCTTGAGTTCTTTTAAATTTTGGATATTAGCCCTCTGTCAGATGTAGGGTTGGTGAAGATCTTTTCCCAATCTGTAGGCTGCCGTTTTGTTCGAATGACAGTGTCTTTTGCCTTACAGAAGCTTTTCAATTTCATGAGGTCCCATTTATTGATTTTTGGTCTTAAATCCTGAGCTGTTGGTGTTCTGTTCAGGAAGTTGTCACCTGTGCCGATGAGTTCAAGGGTTTTCCCCACCTTCCTTCTAGTAGATTTAGTGTGACTGGGCTTAAGTTAAGATCTTTGATCCACTTGGACTTAAGTTTTGTACCAGGTGATAAGTATGGGTCTAATTTCATTCTTTTACATGTAGACATCCAGGTGGACCAGCACCATTTGTGGAAGATGCTGTCTTTCTCCATTGTGCGGTTTTGGCTTCTTTGTCAAGGACTTATGAACTTTATAGTTATGTCAGTTTTTGTGCTGTGGGCACTGAGATGAAGTCATGAGGGAATAGAACCCTATTCCCTGAAGCTGCCACTGTAGAAAGGGAAGAACGGCAGGGAAGTTAATGAGCAGATAAATCCTAGTAGGTAACAAATACCACAAAGCAGGGCGAAATGATCGCGTGTAAAAATAACAACAGGCTTGTCATCCCCACAAGTTTCTGTAGAAAGCCCTGCTAGTTTACTCTGGTGGGATTGGAGTTTGGGGTCTGTGCTCCTCAGCATGGATGCTCCAGGTGACTCATCCCAGCATGTCCTTCTGGAAACTATCCCTCCTATCTTGCTGTTCACTAGGTCTTTACAAGAGTGTCCTAGGCAACAAGGCTTATTATATTGCAGACCTTTGGAAATAAGAAGGTGGGTGTGACTAGTTGACACTGCAATTTCCACCCTAATTTGGGTGGCTCCTGTCTTGCAATTAGAAAACTTTTTTCAGTGTGCTTGGTTATTTTATCTGCATTTCTGAGACCCTCTCCTGAGGATGTTTTTATCACCTTTGAGGTCTTATGAACTGGAGTACATCGAACGCACACATTAGCATTCCCAAGGGGCAGTTGGCATAAATCCTAGTTAATTATTTTTCTCCGTGCTTATCTATGGGTCCTTTTATTAATCGTTATGTGTAAGCATTCTTGACACATCTCTTTTTTTGCAATTAGAGCTCAGTAGAGTCTTCTCTAGCAAACACTTAGGTAACTTGTAATACCCAAAGGCCTTAGGCTCGGAAACAGTAAACAGAAATATCCAGAACTTTAACCCTTGACCTTCTGGGTTTGATTTGCTTGAGACCAATACAAAATGACTTAAGTACTTCAGTGCTTCCTTGTGACCCAGGGCTGTTGGAATTTGGATAGCAGGCAAGAGAAGAAATGCCACTCCATCTTGTGTTTAAGGGAGTGTCTGATATTTTTCTTTTTGTTGTAACCTGTGTTCAGTGGTTGTATTTTAAGAATAGAGCTAATCCTGTATTAAAAGCCAAACTAAGCAATTAACCCAAATCTTGTTGGTGATAATCAGACTCATACAAAAGAGTTATTTTATATTTACCTAAGGAGGATGAAGGAGGGAATGAAAAAATTCAAGTAAAGAAACGTGCAAGTAAAGAACTTAGACCTTAGGTCAGAATCTGTGGTCGTATTTTTCTGTTCAGTTGCAACCTTAAAGGCATTGTATAAGGACCTGCAGGGCCCGAGAAGATGGAACAATCAGAGCCCTGGCAGGCAAGCATGAGGACCTGACTGGAGCCCCCAGACCCCACATGGAAAGTAGAATAGCAAGCCTGATGCAGCAGCATGCACCTGGCCTTCCAGCTCTGGGGAGGACGGATAAAGGTCCCTGCTCCTTGAGTGAGGCAAGCCATCTAGATGAGCCATGAGCTGATAGTGAGAAAAACTGTCTCCGAAAATAAAATCCAGAGCAACTGAGGAAGACACCTGACACTGACCTCTGGCCTCCACCTACATGCATATATACACATGGAGCCCCCCCACACACACACACCCCACATGTACTCCCACATGAACACGTATACACACAGAGAAAGTTTTACCAATTAACCAAACAATACCAAATGCCTCAGCTGTGCAGGGTACCAGGAAGGAAAGTGATGGCCATCACCATCCTAAGATGTGTTAATGTGCACTTTCTCACACAACTTGGAGCCCCTGCTTCCAACTGACAATCAAAAAAATAACCATTTTTTCCTTGTAACTTAAATGCTGCCTCTTATAAGAATATTGCCTTGTCATTGTTAATGAATTTGTTAAAAATTGATCCTTAAGGCTATATGGGCAATACTGCACTATGCTTTTACATGAATGATGGGTATATGACAGGCAGCATAGCAGGCACATTTGATGGAAGATCTGGTACTACAGTGATAAAGGTGGTGATGGTCGTGTTTCCCATTTGCTCTTTGGTCCTTGTGCTTTCTCTTGAGTCTTTGTTTTGTTCCTTGGGGACGACTCTCTCATTCCCTGTCATTTTGGTGCATATTCTCCCCATGTGGACATTCCCCCAGTCCATATGTAAATATACAGCCCACAAGTATGCTTAAGTCAGAGAGATTGATATAATGTCTCCCTGCCATAGTAGGTTGCTTTTAAGGTCTTGGCCATAAGTCTTTCAGACTAGGCACAGAGGTCCCTTTAAGAATTTCCTCTTGAGGCTCAGGGACAGGGCCTCTGGGATGATGACCTTCAATAAGGAGCCTAGGAGACTGCACTTGCAGACATGTGGCTAAAGTTGTGTAAGATACAGCAGTGAAATTTTCTGATGGAGCCTCATATACACTCTAATCATGAGGTTACATATTCTTAGGTATGTGGCAGTTCCAGCCATGTCTGTGTCAAATGGAGCCTCTTGTGCACTCTGATCATGTGGTTACATGTGCTTAGGTATGTGGCTGTCCCAGCCATGTCTGTGTCAGCTGACATGTCCTTTACATGCTCATTCTGTGGCCTAACTCGGACCCATTAAGTCCCTGACCCAACAGCTTGCTTTATCAACCTCTTCAGAAGATGCTCATGTTGGCTTAAATTGAGTTGCAGCCTCAGCTCTGTCTTGTCCCGTTACATTAGAGTCCCTTTTCTGTCACTGATGGTCACAGCAAGTCCTACCTGAGGTAGTGACAGTGAGTCTCCGCTTCACCAAGCCCGATTCACCTCAGCATCCTCTTCCACAGAGCTCTAGGCTCAACTGTTAACACATATTTGTTCCCTTCTGAATGTGCTGTGACATCCACTTCTGTTTTATTCTTTTCTATTTCTGTGTCATATCTATCTTTGAAATTCAGCAGAAATTACCATTCTAAAGTGCCTTTTCTTTCCAAATGAAAGCTGAGGGTAATCTTCCAGTTAATAAAGTTCATCAGTGGGTTTGTAGATGCATTTTCCCCTGATCAGTTCCCTCATAGAGAGCTTATATTTTTCTTGTCTGTGAAGGTAGAGCATAATAACGGGCTGTGTCATTCTCAAGTGACTTTCTATAAACTTTATGAAATTACCTCGTCTGGAGTGTAGGCACTGAAGTGGATCTTACTCAGTTTTGTCTCTGTTAAGTTACCATGGCTGCTGCCTTTCAGCAGAGACTTCATTGCTGTTATGTTCTCTGTGCATTTAAGCTCTCAGCACTTTTCTCTGTCCCTCTTGATTTGTAAGTGTTTTGCTGGGATTGTCTCTAGTCTTTTCTTGTTACAGAGTACAACCTTCATTTGATATCTGGTCCCTTTTGCTGTTTGGGGAAAGGGAAGTGATCAGATGTTTCTCTATTTGACAAATGTTACGATAATAGGCAGTTTTAAGATGAGATATTGAATCCTCTTTTATGTTTGGTCAAGAAAATTGATTTTTAATACTATGTAGCAGAGGTCTTTCCTGAGTTTTTCTTAGGTATGTGAAGAATAAAAAAAAACCCACCATTTTTTAAAAATCCACTTTAATATTTCTTTACTCCAATGGACATGCTTCTTTTACAGATTATAGTTAGCGAATTTGCACAGGACTCTCTGTGCCACTTGACACTTGTGTGTCATCCACCAGATGGAGTTAGGACTTGAATTATTTTCTTTCCTGTGTTCAGTGTCGAGGTGAGGCCTTGGTGCCATTTCCTCCTTTTCTACACATGGGCCATGATATCAGATGTTCAAGGCTGAAGCAGAGATGATGTGGCTACCCATGTAAGTATCGGGCTCCAGAGACAGACTCACAGAGGAAAAACCATAGCCCAGTTTGGCCTCCAAGCCTCTGTGTAGCCAAGGAGGACCTTGAACTTCCAAGTCTTCTGCACCTACCCCCCATATGCTGGGATTACAAGTGTGCACTGTCCCACCCCTGTGTGCAGGGTAAGGGGCTTGATCCCAGGTCATATGCAATGGAGGACATCCCCAGGCTTGCAGAGTATATTGATAAACATCATTAGCTTTGGAAATCCCTTAAGGGGTGCTTTAGTATGTGAGGTCCTGACCCCATGAGTGATGTGCCCATGTCTCCTGCAGGGAGGAGCTGTAGGCTGTACTCAGCTGTACACAGCCACTTGGACTCTTGCTCTCTCACTTATTCTGTGTCCATGTGGTTGGATTCATAATGTATGTATGAGCTGAGCATATGGTTCACACACAACTGTGGAGTCCCCCCCGTCCTTGGACTTCACTGGGGTCACCTCACATTGCCAGGTATGATGTTGGAGAGCTGCACTGTGACAGAAATGATTTGAGTCAAACATTGTCCCTGGTTTGCCTCACTCTTGGCTTCACAGATCAATGTATAAACTCATTGAAACTGGATACCTGTGAATCAAATTGAGTGTTGATGAGATTTTATTAATTAGATAAAGATTTTTTAGGAGAGACAAAATAAAAAGACAAGGTTATTCAGATGCCTTGGTTTGAAAAGAGCCTTTCTATATCATACGCTGATGGTGTTATATTTCCATGTGTGTTTCAGTTTTATGACCAGGTGGATTTTCAAAGTGAAATCAAAGAAAAGGATCATCTTTAGGTTGTGTAGGAAGAGACAAGAAATTCATACAGCAAATCAGTACTTGGTGGTAGGTGATGAACCAGATTGTTGCCTGCTTATTGGATTGTGTGATTTAAAGGCTCTGAACTAGAGCCTCTCTTTTTATTGTACATATAATAGAACAGCTTCAGGCAGGCAAGTTGCATGATCTTGGAGATCTCCTCAGGACTGCTTTAGTGTGCTCCCTGGGTTGTGGCAGGTTCATCTTTAATCTGACTCACAGTCTGTACAGATTTTGTTCCTGAAAGATGAAGCCAGGGGATATTTTTTAACATTGTTATTATCACAGAGGAAATATAATTCCATTTTCTTACACATTTTTAAAAATGAAATTTTTGTTGGTAAGCCCTAGATATCTTGTTCCTGTTAGCTAAGGTTTACATAATTTTTGTTTCTCTAAAACATAGCAGAATTAGCTATCCTCTTTTAGCACATTAGAGTGGTAGGTGAACCCTGGATGATGTTTTGTGACAGTTGTTGGTCACTTCTGCTATTACCGTATGAGACACTGATGGAGAGTTGAGGCTCCAGTGTTGCTTTTTATTCACTGCTGGGTAATGTAACTTCTATTTGTCCTTGTCATCTTTTCAGACCAGGACAGGACATGAGGCTTGGATTCCAGAATGGCAAAGGTAGAGGCAGGTTCTGTCTGGGCTATAAGATCCACAACCAGAAGGGATGGTGTTCCTCCCTTTTTAATCCCAGAAGGAGGCTTTGCTGAGTGAGGAAGCTCAGGAGCTCAAAAGATCTGCAAGAGCCATAAATGGCCTGACATGCGCATGGACATAGAAAACCAAAGCACAAATATTGAGGACGTCCGTAAAAGCATTGATGGAGGGCTACATTCATCCATTGAGTGTGTGCTTGAATCTAATTTTAAGTGAAGCTCCTTTAAAAATGGTTTTAAATTTTTCTGTGCTATAGAGTTTTGGAATTGGGCGAGACCTTCAAAATCAGAAAGCAGCATCATAAGGCAAGTTAAATTTGAGCAAATATAGGAAGACTTGGCATGTTCTTCTGAAATGGGGCCAAGTTCTGTAGCATCAGTTAAACCAAGCCTCATCTTTTTCGTGCTGGCATGAAGTTAGCACGTCAGCATCGTTGGGGACTTCAGCAGCAATATTTACTCTCCAGCACATAAATGTATAAGGTCTGGAAAATATCACTCTATTAGAATGTACCCATTCCATATCTAAGAACTCCGGCCACTAGGGCAGAACACTCACTTGAAAGGGCGACTGTCATTCAGTTTCATTACATGTAATTCCCATCTTCGTCTTCACTTTTGGCAAGTCATTAGGGATTCATGACCAAGGCTGCTGATACTCCCAAAATAGTCTGCAGAGAATACCCCATGTCTTTCCCACACACAACTTCATGTTAAAATGAAGCTGGTCAGTAGTGACACAGAGCTGACACTGAACTAGAGAGTCCACTGCCTAGGCTGTCTAGAGGCTTTGCACCTCGTGGTCAGAAGCTCCTGCATAACTCCAGGAAACCTCTGTAGAAGCATAGTGTTTGGATGGATGGATGGATGGATGGATGGATGGATGGATGGATGGATGGGTGGGTGGGTGGGTGGATGGATGGATGGATGGGTGGGTGGGTGGGTGGTTTGGTTTTTGTTTTTATCATTTTCATAAAAAAGCTTTTAAAAGTCATATTTTTCAGTAATTAAAAAAATCATTCTTTCCATTTATTTGCTTATTTTATGATGGGTGTGGGGTGACATGTGGAAGTCAGTTCTCTCCTTCTACTGTGTAGTCCGCAGAGAGCAAACTCAGGTCATTAGGTCTGATAGCGAGCACCTTTGCTATTCAGCCATCTCTCCCAGCTGCCACTAGTTCTTTTGAAAGGCAATAGATTTCAGAATTCTTTATCCATGGCATTTGTTTTATCTCCTAAATAATTTAGATCTGTTATTTGATACACTGTCTGTGTAGAGGTTGGGATATGCAGAAGGACTCAGGATATAATAACACCACTCATTGCCTTAGTCCTTGTATAACAGTTATTAAAATTGGCTACCTCTGCCTGTGGTATTTTCTTTTGTTTCTATATATAGGAGTTTCTAATTGAAATTTGGTTCATTTTATATTTTCCCACTGAACAACAAACTGTTTTTTTTTTATTACATCATTGGATATTTACTATACCAAGATTCTTAGTCATTTCTCCATTGTTAAGATATTTAGATGGTTTCTTGTCACCATAATATGATCACCTCTGGTTCTTTTTATGGTGTATGTTTATAAGGAAGATTGGGAGTACACACTTTCATCCTCTTACAGATAGCTCTGCTATGCTTTCCCTTTTTAACCTAGCACCTACATGTAGGGGGAATTATATTTCTTTACAGATGTCCTCTGGGGACCACGTACGTAACCGAGGTTGATTGGCCTGCTACTTTTGTTGATGTGGCAAAGGATTTAAGGAACAAAGGATGTCCTTTGCAGGATGGGGGGGGTACAACCCATCTTGTCAGGAGACATGGGGCAACTGGCCATGCTGTATTTACAGTTAGTAAGCAGAAATACAAATGCTGGTGCCTAGGCACATCTCCTGTTCAGGAACTCTGAGCCCCAAGCCTGATAGATGTGTGGCACACATTAGTGTGTGTCTTCCCACCTCAGTCAGTGGACCCTCCCACTGACACTCCCACAGGCTCGTTCCCACGTTGATCCGAAATCCTGTCACTTGTTCAGCTATTACAGGTGGCTTTGCCATTCCCTGAAGAATTTAGTAAATGACCCTGAAAGGTAAATAGCAACCTATTAAGATAAGAAACATTTAGACATGAACAGATGTCTTCAGAGGGTCTGTGCACAGCTAAATCTGTGTGCTGCTCTGACAGCTGAGAAAGAAAAATTACAGTCATCATGGATATTTTAAGATAACCTAATAAATATACTTTTAATGAAATATTAAAATGACATAGTTCCATTCCTGTATTTTATTATAAATCTGTGACTATCAGGTTTGGAGATTAGGACTAAAACATAACAATTTGACGCTAGACCCTTTAGAAGTTCTTTCTTTTTTTATATACTTTATTTTTTTATTTCTTCAAGTTACATCTCAGTCAAAATCCCTTCCCTACTCCCCCTTCCTGTCCCACCCTTCTACCCTCTTCCCCCCAACAGCTCCCCCTTTCAGTCCAACAAATGGTTCCTTCTCTTATAACAGTAAATACTATACAAAACAACAGAAATAAATACACCACAATTATGAGTTAAATGGCTTAGTATACATTTCCAATGTCCAGTCCATATGTATTTGGCCCCTGACTTTAACATTCTACTATCTAACCATCTCCATGAGTTTAAAGTTCTATATCTGACTCAGCTTTCGTACTAACTTGTATCACAATTTTAAAAACATCTTCTTAGATCCAGAACACTCTCTTGATTCATAAACAACTCAAAATGTAACTATGAGACTCTAGCTGTCTATTCTTCAACCACCTCAGAGACCTGAGAGGGATAAATATATCTGATTATATAGGAAGTGCAGGGCCTGCAGCTTCTAAAACTAAGAAATGACATATCAGTGGCTGCCTGGACAGTTCCTGTTTTCTCTCCATATGTTACAGCATCAATCTTCAGCCTTTTGGTCCCGTTTCTCTGACAGACATTGATTGTACAGCAGGAATTATGAAGGACTTACCTACCCTGTCTTGGCAGAGCTAGGCTGTCGACTTACCTGCTACCAAGTTTTGTCCTTTTTGGACAGCATTCTATCTACAGTTGGAGCAAGGGGTTTTTCATGCCAAGAGATAAGCTTGCCACTAATTCAACCATCTCACACTGGAGATTCTTCGATGCTCATCTTCTGCTTGGAGTAGAATAGGGGGTGCTGTCAGGAGCTGACATGTCTTGATATCAAAAAAAAATCTTAATTTAAGAAAACATCTTTGAATGCCATATTCTGCAGATCTCTTGGGGGTTTTTGAAGATTCCCTAGAAGTTCTTTCTTAATGTATATGAGAATAGTGAAGTATGCATGTATATTTTTGTGCAATATTGCATTTGGTGAGTCACAAAAAGAGGTTATTTGTCCTGTCCTTGTCAAGCTCATTTCATGAACTTTCAGGGATGGACAGAGTTGGTGATAGAGATGAAACAATGTTGATTTTTAGTGTATAATTTTTGTACGTTATCCATTTATAATATAACATGTCCCTGTTGCTCACTTAATATGTATTAAACACGGGCTGTCCAACACTGAACATACACATGGAAAGTTTGTGAGGGTTTTGTTTGCTTGCTTGCTTTGAAATATTATTTGGGCTGGAGAGAAGGCTCAGCATTTAAAATCGTTGCTATACAAGCAAGAGGACCCAAGCTTGGATGCCCAGAACCCAGATAAATACTAGGCAAGGGTTTCCTCTAATTCTAGCCTCAGAACGCAGAAACTGGACTAGGGGATCCTCCAGAGCAAGCTGACTACCAAGGCTAGACCCTGCCTCAAAGCATAGGTAGAAGAGCATTGGAGGGAGATTCCTGACATCAGCCTCTGGTCTCTGCCTGTACAGGTGCACACACTCACCACATACTCATGAAAAGAAGAAAAAGATGACTTTTTTCAGCTGTACGTTTCTGTGTGTGTATCTCTTTCTTCGAATTGTGGCCTTCGTAGAAAAAGTTCTTAGTCATGTCATTTTTTTCCCATCGTCTTCAGTGTCTACAAGGTAGATATACATCATGAATGTGCTTGGTTCATGAAAACATTTGGTGTTGATAAGTAGAGTCTCCCCGGAGACCAGAGCACATCTTCTAAAAGGAAAAGTAAGAGTTTTCCAGGGCCGTGTTTTGTCACATGGAAATCGATAGCAACAAGGTCAGTCACACTTCATCCTGTCAGAGGCCGTCTTGATAGCATGGCTGCTTTCTGAGTTAGTAATGACAGAACATCAGATTTTGCTTCCCTTATAAGAGAGAACTGTAAATTGAGAAGTTTATTTTTCCTTCCTTAAAAGCTGCAAAGTCAGTTAGATACATGGAGGCCGTCAGCCACAGCCAAGCCAACTCTCAAGCAGACCCTTCTGTTTGTCTGATGTGCTAATGCCCATTTGTACAATTTGTTTTTTGTTGTTGTTTAAAAGTATCTGTAAAAAACTAACTAGCATAAGTTTGATTTTCAGAGTAGAGTGTTCCAACAGAGATCCAACATAAAGGCAGGACATGAAATGCAATGTGGAGAAGGCTCACCTCCATTCTTCCTCTTACTGCAGTTAGCAACATCATAACATTACAGCCTTGTTTTTCAAAGTCCAGCATGCCTGAGAACCACCCAGAGAGCTAGGCACACTGCATACTGCTGGGTGCCACTCTGGATAATTTTCTTCAGGTCAAGAAGCCAATTTTGGATAGAAATAGTGTATTTGTCACATTCTTAGACTCAACCAAGACAGGATTAAATGAGCAAGTATTAGGGGGGAGTTAGAAGGGGTTGGGAAAGGCTGTCTCAGCCTCAAACTGCAGTGCAGATCTGATTCTGCAGGAAGGAAGGGGGGGAGGGAGGGAGGAGGAAAGGGAGGGAGGGGGGGAGGAAGGAAAGAAGGAAGGCATAGATATGAAGCATTCTGACCCAGCAGGCAGAGAAAGATGTGGGAAGACTTTGAGCCAAATGCAACCAGAAGAGGCCCCAAGTCTCCTTGGAGTGCATCTGCCCAGTGTTCCATTAAGCTTGGAAATCAGCCTGAACTTGGCTACAGCTGGCAAGGTATCTACAGCTTGGGGTCTCATTACTGCAAATGGGGTGACCAGAGACGGTTTCTCTGAGGTAGTGACACATGAGCTGAGATCTGAGTAAAGGAAGGGACCAAGTGAAAAGAGCAGAGAAGAAAGGAAGTGCAGAAGCTGAAGGCAAAGAAGAAAGCTGAGGAGATCTAGGCCAAATTAGGAGTTTGAGATTTTATTCTGAGAGAGAGAGAGAGAGAGAGAAACTTGCCACCCCAGAATGACCAAATCTTAGGTGAGGGCAGGAATCTGTGTTTTAGGAAGGGAATAAAGAAAACAGAGCTAAGTGAAGAAACTAGTTGTCACTAGTCTGGTATCCCTGGTCACAGGCTTTTGAGTAACCTGAGTTTCTTCTAAGCCCCTGGGCTGTAGACCACCCCCTGATCCTACAGCACACTGTATGTAGCCACAGTGCTTCAGATAGCTTTACAGAGCTATACCACTACATCCAAACCAGCTAAAAGACTGGCCTATCAATCTCATTTGTTTTCCTATATATTATCACATAAACTGTATGCATACTGGTGTCTAAGGGGAGAACTCAAGCAGAACATCTGTTAACATTCAGAGGTAACAAAGGCAAATACATGAGTGGAATTTTCCTTAGAATAATTACCAATAACTTCTTCCCTATGTCTGTTTCCCCTAGCTCTTGTTTCTTTGTTTCTTAGAAACCCAGCAGCTGGAACTGGGGAAGTGACTCAGTGGTAAAGAGCTAAGTGGTGGCCATGTACACATGAGGACCTGAGTTCAGGTTCTTTATATCCATGTAAAAAGCCAGTTATGGCAGTGTAAGTTTTTAACCCCATCTCTGAGGAGCTGGAGTTAGGAAGATCATAGGGATCACTAGCCATTTGGTGAGCTCTAGGTTCAGTGAGGATCACTATCATCAAAAACAGTATGGAGAGTACTGAGAAAGACACCGCATGTTGACCCTTGGCATCTGTTGTACACAAGCACACACGTACCAGCACTCATGCATCAGCACATGCATACACACACATGAACGTGCAGCCCAGCATGTAAGAAAATGGGAACACAAGTTTGATTGAGTAAAGTATCCAGACTCCTGTCTCAGCCCTTACCACTCCTACTTTGAGCTGTAGAGGGCTTTGAGATGGTTCTTGTGTTGTGTTGTTTGAATCAGGTTTTAGCACAGTGACTAAAGTTCTAGGTGTAAGGGTTAAAGTTTGGAAGTGTGATTCTTGGCATTGAGGGTGTTCCCGTTTCAAAGAGATGCCAGAGATAGACTTATTTGTTCTGAAGGAGAGTGTGTACAACCACTTGTGACACCCCCCCTCCCCCAGCAAGGCCTTCTGTCCAACCCTGCATTTCCTGTCCTTGGGAACTAGCAAGCCCTCACTGTCTAGGTGGGGCTGGTGTGCCAGTTGTAAATAACACACTGATTGCCTGTCACTCAGAACATGCAGAAACTGGGAAATTCTACGACAGTAACCATTCGAGCACTCCTAGAGGAACAAGTTAGGGCAAGGTCTCTGCTGTCTAAGTCCTGAGGTTAAATGTTCAGGAAGACAAAACATAGTGTGTCATAGGAGAAAATTGCCTCGGACATGCAGGAAGGGATGGTCTCCAGCTCCTGAATAATGACCCTGGTATCTGGGGCCACAAGGTATTGTACTAGTTCCCATGCTGTGTTAATTCCTCTCTGAGGCTAGTATAGTCTCTGTCACTGGGGTGACACTGCCAGTGTTTGCAGGTAGCTGGGCAGTCAGCTTTGTCACTTGGCCTTTGTAGGGTGACACTTGCTCTTTTCATCATGGCCCCTGGTCCTGGCATCACTAATATGGTCTCAAGTAAGTATGACTAGGACCCAACCTGACCTCAAGAGGCAAGGCAGGAAGAAAGTTAACAGACCATAAATGATTGACTCGCTGTGAGAGAAGACTAATTTAATGTTTATGTTTGTTTCTCCTTATTTTATAGGAAAGTAAGTTAGAGAATGTGACCATATGTTTGGAAGAAAAATATGTCTTTTGTCATCACTGCCCCCGTTTTTTTTACATTTATTTATTTATTTATTTATTTATTTATTTATTTATTTATTTATTTATTATTTTATGTAAGTACTTTATTTTTTTTTCTTCAAGTTACATCTCAGTCACAAACCCTTCCCTATTCCCCCTTCCTGTCCCACCCTTCCACCCTTTCCCCCCCCAACAGCTTCCCTTTTCAATCCAACAAATGGTTCTTTCTCTTATAACAGTAAATTCTATACAAAACAGCAGAATTAAATATGCCACATTTATGAGAGTTAAATGGCCCAGTATACCTTCCCAATGTCCAGTTCATACATATTTGGCCCCTGACTTTAACCTTCTACCTTCTAACCATCTCCATGAGTTTAACGTTCTATAACTGACTTAGCTTTCATACTAACTTGCATCACTATTATAACCATCTTCTTAGATCTAGAACGCCCTCTTGAGTCCTAAACAACTCAAGATTTAGCTATGAGACTCAAGCTGTCTATTCTTCAACCACCTCAGAGAGCTGAGAAGGATAAATATATCTGATTATTTATTTATGAATGGGGGTGGATGTGTCGAGGTCAGAAAACAACAAATGGGGACTCAGTTCTTCTGTTCTGTGGTTCTAGAGGTTGAGCTTAGGTCTCCAGGTCTTGAGTTAGCACCTTTACCCTCTGAGCAGTCTTACTTCACTGCTTCCTTTTTAAAAGGCAAATTTAAAAAAAATGTTTGTTTATTACTTCAGGTTACATCTCCATCACATTCCCCTCCCTGCCACCCTCTCCCCCTTCTCCCAGAACTCATAATTCTTTTTTTTAATAATTAGGCTACAATTATGAAAATGATAAAGTATAACATACATTCCCAATGTCCAGTCCATACATATTCTGCAACTGATATTAATATTCTATTATCTATCTCCATGAGTTTAAAGTTCTATACCTATCTGTGTTTCCATCCTAACTTGCATTACCAACTTAAAAACATCTTCTTAAACCTATAACATCCTTTTAATTCCTAAACAACTTAAAAATTAACTGTGAGACTATAACTATCTAATTTTCAACCATATCAGAGACCTGAGAAAGATAAATATATGTGATTATATAGGAAGTGCAGACCCAGCATCTTCTAAAACTAAGAAATGACAGACAACTGGCTGCCTGGACAGTCCCAAATTTCTCTCCATACATTAGAGCATCTACAGTCTCTTGGCTCAGTATCTGTGACAGACATTACTTGAAAAGCAGGAATTGTGAAGGATTTGCCTACTCTGTCTTGGCAGAGCTAGGCTGTTGACTTACCTGCTTCCAAATTTTGTCCTTTTTGGACAGCATTCTGTCTATAGTTGAAACTAGGGATTTTTCTTGCCCAGTGACAAGCTTGCCACTAATGCAACCAAAAAGGCAAATTTTAGGGCCAGCAAGATCGCTTCAGGTAAAGGCACTGCCACCAAGCCTGATGTCCTAATCTCCATTCCCTGACATAGTGGAAGGAGAAACCAACTCCTAAAAGTTGCTGTCTCATTGCCACACGTGTGCTGTGACTTGTGTACCAATGTACATATGCAAAATAAAATAGATAGTGAAAAAATTTTCTGTGTTGTGCTCATGTATTGATATCAGTGTCTTTCAGCAGTTCTGAGAAATGTGACACTGGTTGGTTAGCAGTGCTCTGCCTGCTTTTGATAGGCTTACAAGAATAGTGAGGGCAGGGAGGAGTTAGCACTGACTGGCCTGTTCTAGTGTTAGCTGATGTGAAGAATAGCCCCTGGATCTTAAAATAGTTATCTTTTGAAAGTAAGTCAGTGTTCCATGCTGTTTGCCTGGTTGATAAGCAGCTGTGTTCAAAGAAGGGTTAAAATGCCTTCATCCTCTTTGTGTTTAATTAAAGCAAAGCCCACAAGCCTTCCTCTTGGATTTGCCTCTATACATTTGGTTATTACTGACATGCCAGTTGATCCTCCAATTTTGGAAGTTTTTTTTTTCTTATATATTTGTATATTTTCTTGGGTTTGGCTTTTTGCTGTTATGTAGCAGAGGCTGGTTTCAAATTCTTTGTCCTCCTGCCTCAAACTCCTGATTGCTTGAAGTTTAGGTGTGCACCACCATGCCAGGCTTCAGATAAGTCTAAAACTCTTACATTGAGAGATTGAGAAGCAAGTATTGTGTATCCTACACCTCCTTGCTTTCCATTATCAGCATAGACTCCAGTGTCTGTCTCAGACACCTTTCTCCCCACATTCAACCTGCCTTAATTCTCACTGTTTACTTGGAAGTCTCCCCGGGTTCTGCATACTGGAGACTATCTGTCAGAACTGTGCTTCTCAAATGGGGTCAGTGTTGCCCCTCAGAGGACACTTGGTGATGTATAGAGTTCTTTTTGGCTCTCTGTTTGGGGTGAGTAAGTTGGTAATATCTAGGGAAAAGAGGCCCCGGGATGCAACCAAACATCTCATGGAATGGAATCATCCCACAGCTCATCATACTGAGGGATTCTCAGCTCAGAGTGGCAGAGCAGCTGAGTGCTCAGACCCTCTGCTAGAAGGCCTTTTGCTGATTGATCTCTGTCTTTCCAGTGATACATAGTGAATGATTTTTAAAAATACATGGAGATGAGTGTTCAAGGCCCTTCTGCCTCATAATGTCATCTTTCTTTGTGCTGCTTCTATTATAGCTATATGGAGCCTAATTATATTTCAAGTTTTATCCGTGCCAGAATTCCAGAGTTACTTAAACATATAATCTCCACTTAAGATTCAGACATTTATAGAGTTGGCAGAAGAAAATAAAACAAGATAGCTTCCATGATCAAAGTCTTGAGTGTGGTTTGGGGTGTTAAGCTCATGTGCCATGTGTGTAATTTGTTAATGGTCATATTTTAGTTCCCATCATCTCCATGCTTTGGAGAGAAGCATGAAAAGATGTTCTGTTAAAAGCCCACCAGAACAAAGGACAGTGTCCTTGTCATATAATCTCCATCCTGTGTGTATATAGGACATCTTTCAGCAGGATAGAACCCAGATCACAGATTGGGAGGGAGGACTCAGTGAAGCAAGCCAGACCCTGATGTCGAGCTCAGAGCCATCAAATAAGTTGCTCACGCCAAATCTTGTCTCTTCCCCCTTCCCATTCATAATTTTTCTGTGGTATGGTGGCTTTACGTATATGTACACATCAATATGTGCATGCATGCACACACATGTAAAGGCCTGAGGACAACCTCAGCTTCCCTTTTTAAAGAGGGCCTCTGTTGTTTAATCTGCCTTATTGTGTGAGATAGAGTCTCTTACTCACCTGGAGTTTGCTGATTGACTGGGCTGGTTGGCCAGCCCGTGTCAGGTATCCACCTTTGTCCACTTTTTCTTTCCAGCACTTGGATTATAAACTCAATTGGTGTGTGCTTGTTTTTGTTTTTGTTTTGTCAGTTCTGGGGCTCAAACTCTGGTCCTCATGTTTCTGCATCAAGCACTTTACAAACCCTGACCCATGTCCCTCTATGCACAGCCATTATGCTTGAGCAAAAACCCACAGAAGATGCTCACTGCCACCTTCCCATTCACTGAGTCACCGCTCAGATGGTTCTTTGCTTCTTCATGTATTTTTTGACTTTTCCTTCCCAACTGGCTGTGGGTTGTTTTTACAATCAATTCCACATCCTTAATGTTCAAAGCCAAGGTGAGATGCCAGCTTTCCTAACATCTTCTCTGGACCTCCTAATTTTCAGTTGTTAAAATAGCATTTTTGCAAACAAACCCAACTCTTGGTTCAGAGATGTAATCAGCTGTAGCCATTGTAAAATAAAGCACTTTTGCTCTTTGAATTTGAGTTCTCTTTATCATAAAATGAGGATACCTATGATTTCAACCCTGAGAGTGACAGGGTGTCAGGGCCTTTGCCCGGGTTGGAGTAAGCAACCTTAGGAAAGTCCTCCCACCTCTAAAGCTAACATTGTCTTCAGGGCCTGGACTTAAAAGCCCTACAAAATTGAACCTTAGATTGGTTATCTCTGATATTAAAGCGTGTTGACATATAGTCTGATAGTGAGTCAGTGGTAGACATTGCTACCAGCTTCTGCTATCGCATTAGTTATCACCACTGTTCTGTGACTGTTCAACCAAATTGTAATTTGTACTCTGAATTCAGTCAAGGTTTACATGTTGTCATCACTGTTATTTTTAATTATTCTACCACCAGATATGAATGCCTTGAATCGGGTAGTTTACTACAGAGGCATTACGTTGCAGGTAAGAAAAGGGCTATTGGGATATCCAACATCAACTCTTTATTTCTTTTTTTTTTTTTTTTTGACAAGGCAAAATGTTTTATTTCTGCAGAAAGATTCCAGCCACACTAAATTGAGCGCAAACACATTAGGGATCCCTTTGGGTTTTATTCCCACTGAGAAACACCTTGGGCCTCACTGAGTAGTCAGAGATCCTTTTACATTCTTTTTTTTTTTTGGGGGGGGGGGGGGGTTGGGAAAAGGATTCTCTGTGTAGCCCTGGCTGTCCTGGAACTCACTCTGTAGGCCAAGCTGGCCTCAAACTCACAGAGATCCACCTGCCTCTGCCTCCCAAGTGCTGGGATTAAAGGCCTGCACCACCACGCCCGGCTCGTCTTACATTCTTACATGATTGACTAATACAGCACAGTACAGTTTCTAGGAAAAAATGAAGCCTGCATGTTTTGATTCCAAGAAGAACTGACCCTGGAGAGATCTGGTTTTCTGCAAAGTAGCTTCTTCATAATTTTTTAAAGATTTATCTGTTTTTATTGTATATATATATATATATATATATATATATATGTCCTCCACCACATGTGATCCTGATGCCTGGGAGGCCAGAGAAAGGCAACTGATCCTGTAGAATTGGAGTTGCAGATAATTATGAGCTGCCTTGTAGATACTGAGAACTGAATCAAGTCCCTGGCAAGAGCAATAAGTGTTAACCTCTGAATCATCTCTCCAACCTGCTACAATTGCTTAAAATGGAACTTTGCCTTAGTTAACCCTTTGAGACAAAAGATACACTTCCCACAGGGAATGCCCAAGAAAGGAGGAAGCTTTGTTCTGAAATATAGTTATCCGTTCTGATGAGTAACATTATTGTCTATATTGGGTTAGCCTGTCTGTGGGGAAGGAGGAGAAGTTAATTGATGTGAGGAGTCCCGGCCTGGTGTGAGCAGCACCTTAGGCAAGGTGTCCTGGATTGAATACAAGTGGAAAAATCTAGCTGAGCAGAAGAAGGAAAACAAATAGGTGTGCATGCATTTATTCTCTCTCCGCTTTTGGATATGATATGACTAGATATCTCAAGTTCCTGCCTTGACTACCTTACAGTGATAGTCATTATCTGGGATTGTAAAACAAACAAACCCCTTTACATCCAAATTGCTGTTTGATTGGATATTGTATCACAGCAGCGGACATGAAGCCAGGATACCCACCTAGAAAGCTTTATTTTCTTTCTTAGTGCCATCTGCTTGAGCTGTGTGAGAAGAGGTAGCAAGGGGTAGCAGCCATTGGGGATATCTCAGGAAAGTGTTCATGGAAAGATGCCCAGTTCATCTCTTCTCTCCTTGTACCTCTTCTCTCTTCACTTGCAAACTTGTGGCCCTATAGTAATTTCATTCTCGTTCTTTTTGTGGTGCACAGTTCATTCATTATTATTATGCTAACACAGTTTCAGAAGAAAAGACAAATGTGTGTCTTTACCATTGTTCCTAATTTTTAAAAGATTTCTTTTTATTATTTTGCTTTATTTTTTGAGACAGGCTCTCACTGTGTAGCTCTGGTTGTCTTGGAACTCACTGTGAACACTGGGCTATCCTTGAAGTGGTGCATTAAAGGCATGCACCACTATTCCTGGCTATAGAATTATTTTTATTTTTCAATTACTTGTGTGTGTGTGTGTGTGTGTGTGTGTGTGTGTGTGTGTGTGT
>CAJQZJ010001896.1:13163695-13179281 GCA_907164525.1 Lophiomys imhausi
TGTCATCCTGAATTTGGCATATATAATATGTGTAGATATGTATATGTAATTATAAATGCATGTATATAAAATGTAATAGACATAAAAGGAACCAATTCTGTTAAGCCTTTCCTTTATGTTTAGATTTGATTACTATCTAGTCCGCTCCCCAGCCGATATAAAATGCATCTTCCCTCTCTGATCCCAGGTATTGAAAGATAATTTTACCTCCTCATTTTATTGGATTTCCCTATGTGCAGTGTGTGATGTGTGTGTGTGTGTGTGTGTGTGTGTGTGTGTGTGTGTGTGTGTGTACAGTCTAACTATCTACCCTAGACTAACTTAGAACTCTCACTTGTCACCCTGTTTCAGACTCCTGAGAGCTCAGGTTATATTTCAACCGTCACACCCAGATGCTCATTTCAGCTGTACCCTCTTTCCTGATTCTGTAAAACAGTGATGATCATTCTCTTTTGTGGACTCCTGTGTGGATGCATGCTCATTGGCTTTTCAAAGAGATTTTTACTAATTCCTTTGCTCGATTTGCATATGCAGCAGTTACTCACACTAGAATGGCATAGGCTTGCAGGATCAGTACTCCCCAGCTTCTTTCTTTCTAAGGACTTTGTCAACATCTAGTCTGTGTGCTGGTATCTTGGATTTGCCCTTGTGGGTTATTTCCAGTAATGGTCAAAGATACAAAAAGCCTTTACACTTCATTAAGCCAGTTACTAAGCTGTCATGTAGGCACTGACAAAGTGGGGGCTTTATAAATATCGTCACAGGGCCAAACTTATAGGTATCTCCATGCAAAGGAATTTCCCTGGACTGTTGCAGCTCCTCCAGTAATGCTGGCCTTCAGGCTCTTTGAGGGTTTGCTTAGTTAATGAGGTAGCCAGCTCTACCATACACTCACTCTCACTACAGTTCTTACTTCTCTTAGGAAGAAGTAGCCTTCCCCACACAGTGGCTTTTAAATAGATCCTGGCCCCCTCTCCCTTTCTTCTCCAGGTAGAAAGCCTTCTATCCTGAGCCTCCACCTCACCATCATTTTGCTCCCTTGGGCTCCATTCCTCCTGTCTGGATTCTTACCAGAATATCATCCTTTTCAATCACCTGTTACCACTGATAGGTGGAATGACAACAGAAACTTTTTAAGTAGCAACTAAATATTCCCAAGCTCACTAAGCCAGTTTAGGGAAGCCTTGTGAAGTGATTTCTTTGGAGGATAACTTGAGTTTTAATATGGTGAGGAGTCATGTTTAATGTGCACTTTCCTAGCAGGGTTGTTTTTAACTTTCATTAGAGGAAATGGCCAGATGTATACCTGGCCTCAAAGTACAGTGGAGAGGATAGATGGATGGATACAGTTAGGATAGGATCTTACCTGTTCAGATGATCCTAAGAATACAAGGAACTTTGGGAGTTCCTTGAGCACTCTGAGCACTCTGCCACCTGGGCTCTATCACAATCTCTTCTGTTCCTTGTGGTTTTGATGTCTTGCAAAGGAGTATCCATGTGGAAGGCTTCTCTCTCAACTCTCAGGAATTCAGAAGCTGAAAGGTTGTTGTATACTCTTTGTGTATGTGTTCTTGTCATGTCCAGCATGGTACCAGGGATAGACCTTTCTGGGGTGAAAATAGAATGAAGAAATGACAGTCAGGCAAGACACATGGGCTCATGGAAATGTTGGAATCAGATGGACTGGAGTCTCTGAGAAACTGTAGCACCCTGGAAGCTCAGAGTGTTTCTTATACAGATTTGAACAGTGTTGCATACAGCTGAGTAACAGGTAGGGTTATTACATACAAATAAATGAGGAAAGGGATTATAGTGTACAGCTGGATCGAGGACATAGCTTTAGCTAATCTCAGCAGGGGAGCAGTCTTAGTGCCCTAAATATCTAGGGGAGAAAGCTATGGTGGAAATTTTCTGCACACACAATCAAAACTATCACTTGGTCCTCTGAGGACAACTTCACTATCCCCCTGAGCCTGAGGCTATGGGGGCTTCCTTGATTCCCATGCTGTTCTCAAGTCTATGAACAATAAAATGTCTGGATCTTGAGCAAGGTGACCTGGTTTCTTTTGTTAACCCTCTTGTGAAGGGTCTATCCTTGAAGTTATTTTAAAATCTGATCTTACAACAATAGATTCAGCATCACATGAGAATTGGTGGGCTACGTTTAAGGGAAAGTTAGTTTTGCTGTAATGAAAACTTCAGTCATAGCATAGAGCATGCGTAGGTGACTGGAACCATTGCTAACAATCAGGACATTATTAGAGAAGACCTGTCCTGTCTAACTGGTGATCCATAAAACTTTTTCTTCAATTCTGTAATAAGGCCAGTAAGTGGGAAGAGCTACATTCATGAGTTGTTCTTAATGTCATTTTATTATTTTTGTATATTTAAAATAAGCTGAGGACATACGGTCAAGATGTCTTTTGCCACGTATTCTAATTAACAGAAAGGACTGTGCCATGGTTAAGGAATCAGGTTTTCATAATGAAAATGTTTCATTGTTTGTTGAGGGAAGGTCTAATATTGTTTCTAATACATTGAATTCAATGCTGAGATCTGGTTACCGCCCCTTCTGAGGCATTCTCTCGATTGGTTAATAAAAGTCGCTTATGGCCAATTAGGTGGGCAGAAAGAGTATAGGAAGGCGGGACTTCCTGAGATCAGGACAGCAACTCTGGGCACACACAGAGACTCTCTCTCTTTCCGCCAGGAGACAGACGTCTGGAGAATACTGGAAGGTACTTGCAGGCACATGGTGGTTTGGGATTAGGTGATCCGTTCCCGGTTAACTTAGAGTAGCTAATTGAGAGTCTGCCCAGCTAAGGGCTAAGCGTTAAAACATTAAAAGGTCTTGGTGTGTTTAATTATTGGGGAAAAGACTGCAGTGGCTTATAGGCCCTCAGTCCAAGCAGTCCCGGGCTGTTGGACTCCCAGATTCCCCTTGAGCCCAGGCAAATCTCCCACCAAGCCGCCGGTAATTCTACCAACCTAATATAACAACTTATATTAATTAACAGAATTTAGGTTACAGGTGGTGTAGGCCACCCTTGGTCCCGGGGCTCTTTCTCCAGGATAAGTTAGGCAACTGGTTAAGGCACTTGGGCCAGGCCGCCTGCTCCTCTGCCAAGCCACCGGCTACTCCGCTGGCCTAATCTTACAGTGTATACTTACTAATAACTACATTAATTAATTAATTTGCAGTTTCAATTGTTGAAGAAAAATGTGTCTTACGGGTGTTCTTCACAATCTTTTTTTTTTAATGTTTATTTATTACTTCAGGTTACATCTCTATCACAGTACCCTCTTTCCACCACTCCCAGTCCCGCCCTTCCAACCTATTCCTCCAGAGTGGAGTGTCCCTATATAACAGTCCCCCACCCCAGTTCAGCAGTCATATGAGGGCCAAGAGCCTCCTCATACACTGGGGGCCTACAAGGCAGCACCACTAGGGCAAAGTGTCTAATGGACAGGTAAAAAAAGTCTATGTTCCTGTTCCCTTTGGTGCATTGGCTGTAGTATAGTTATCCTGTACTATATAGCTAAAATCCGATTATAAGTGAATAGATGTCATGTGCATCCTTCTGAGTCTGGGTTAGCTCACTCAGGATGAGCTTCTCTAGTTCCATCCATTTGGCTGCAAATTGCATGATTTCTTTGTTTCTGATGGCTGAGTAGTATTCCATTGCATAGATGTACCACAGTTTTTTTTTTTTATCCATACCTCGGTTGAGGGACATCTGAGTTGTTTCCAGTTTCTAGCAATTACAAATAAGACTGCTATAAACATAGACGAGGAAACATCCTTGTGGTTCTTCACAATCTTGATCCTTTATTACTCAGCAAATCCTTTTCTTAGCTGAAGAAGACTTGAAATTCAGATAAATCCTTATGCGTAATTTGAACAAAAGGTTTTGAAATGAGGAGTGTTGGTTCTTTGTACAGACCTTATTAGTATTTTGAGAAATAATCAGAGCAGTTTTTCAGCCAGAATGTCCTTCCTTGTGTGTATTTGCTGTCAGATATGCTTTGAAAATCATGAGAAAGGGGCTTAAAGAACCTGGCTGCAAGGGCAATAGTGAGATAATGGGAATTGTGGTGCTTTGTATTATTCATTGACCAGCTTTACCTATTTATTGCCTCAAGAAAAAGGTATTTTTATTTTAGTTGTTTTGTGTGTCTATGCATGTGTGGTTGTGTGTGTGTGTTAGTTTGGGTGTATACATGTGTATATGTGTGTGAATGTGTGTGACGTCGAACCTCCATTCTTGATCTTTTCCTTCATCATTTCCCACCTTTATTTTAAGGAGTGAACATGGTGCTGTCTAGATTTCATAAGTGAAAATGCTCTCTGCAGAGTGTAATGACCTGACTTCAGTCTTGGAAACCCAGGTGAAGGGGCAGAGAGATACCTGGCTCCACAGCATTCTCCTCTCACCTCTGCTGGAGTGTACATGTGACCTGTGACAATAATAAATGTAAACTTTAAAACTGTAAAAAGAATAAATCTTGACAATCCTCTTGGGTGCTTGTTGCTGTCTACTGATATTGGAGTTCAGAGGGCATTCCATAGGGTTGCAGATCCTTGTATTTCAGAACAAAGAATTAGATAGGTAAATCTAATTTTGCTATAAAAAGGCCAAAACTTCACATTGCATTTTTAACCATTACATAGGTACAATACCTTAAAAGAGTTAACCTTAATATTGTATCAATATACAAAGATAAATACCAATGTAGCCAAATATGATCTTAATTTTATATCAATATGCAAAGATATAAGAGCATATTCAATAATCTGTCCCTTTTTCTTTATCATTCCTATATTATGTCTATGTCCCATTTTTTAATAGTCATTCAAACACATCATTTTGTTAGGTACTAGTGTAGTGTATCATAGATATTTTCTAAGCTAAGCAGAAATCAGGTTGCTAAGAGACAAGCAACATCTGCTTATCCAAATATATGGAGATAGGTGGTCTTCAAAAACCTCAAGAGATCTGTAGAATATGGCATGGAAAGATGTTTTCTTAACTTAAGATTTTTTTATGTTGAGACATGCCAGCTCCTGATAGCACCGCTCATTCTCCCCAAGTAGAGGATGAGCATCGAAGAATCTCCATTTGGAGATGGTTGTATTAGTGCCAAGCTTGTCACTGGGCAAGAGAAATCCTTGCTTCAATTGTAGACAGAATGCTGTCCAAAAAGGACAAAACTTGGAAGCAGGTAAATCGACAGCCTAGCTCTGCCAAGACAGGGTAAACAAGTCCTTCATAATTCCTGCTTTATAATTAATGTCTGTCAGAGATACTGGGCCAAAAGGCTGAAGATAGATGCTCTAAAGTATTGAGAGAAATTGGGGGCTGTCTAGGCAGCCAGTTGTCTGTCATTTCTTAGTTTTGGAAGCTGTTAGCTCTGCACTTCCTGTATATTCAGATAAATTTATCCTTCTCAGGTCTTTCATGTGGTTGAAGACTAGATGGTTATAGTCTCACAGTTAAGTTTTAAGTTGTTTAGGAATTAAAAGGATGTTCTAGGTCTACAAAGATGTTTTTAAGTTGGTTGTGCGTGGGTTGAGGGCGGTCCAGGTATTCAAAAGAATTACTAAGAAGATTAATATTTTGCAGGTCTTAGGTAGAAGCTACCTATTTTTTATTTGAGGTTAGTAAGAAGGTATCATGATGCCCAGGAAGGATTTATTCTACTTTTCATCTTAATCAGGGTTCTCTGGAGAAACAGAATGCATGGGCAGCAGAAAAAGATAGAAGGTATTAGGCCAGGTGATTATGGAAGCTGAGAAGCCCCACTGTCTGTAGGCTGAGGACTTAGAAATCTGGTGGTGCAGTGTGAGGGCTGCAAACAGAGCCTTGCTGGAGCTTGCTGAGGTGACAGGAACATAAGACAGGGGATCTTGTGTGAACAGTCAGACAGAGAACAGTCTTCATACCTCTACCTTTTTGTTCTTTCTGTCCTCCCAGGGTTGGCTGGTGCCCATCCTTGGGTGGTCAGCTTTACATTAGCTAGGGCAGATGCCAATCTCCTGACACACACTAAAGGACCCTGACACACACACTGAAAATGTTGTACCAGATATCTGACCATTCCTCTGTCAGTCAAGTTAACAACATAAAATTAACTATTGCACATAACAAAGGTCATTAATTCTTGGGATGACTAATAAGATTAAGTGGGTTCACTGATATGAACTAGATCTTGTTTTATGTTCCCAGAATGGTGCTAAATGCATGATGACAACATCAAATAGTGAACTCTATAATTAGAAAGATAAAATAAATTCACGAGCTAGTTAGAAAGCCGGGTATCATAGTAATCTTGTAACGGAGTTTGAAACCAGAAGGTCCTTTAATCATTTAGTGGAGGAGGAGACTAGTTTGGGGCCAGGACTGTGCTTTGTGGTACAGCGAGCAGAGACCTGAAGGCAAGAGATGCATTGGAAGGAAGGAAGGAATAAAACCAGTGGGGAAGAGCACGGAAAAGATTGTTTAGATTGGAGAAAAAAGCATGGGAACCATAATACCCCATTGGGTTTGAAGTAACTAAATCATGGAGGTCAAGAATTGGCTCAGTAAAAAGAGCAAATGATGTTCATTTATAAAAAAAAAAAAACAACCAACCAACCAATGAATGCCTTCTCAGATACTCCTGTCACTGTGAAAAAGTGGATCACAAATCTGGAATAATCTTTTAATTTGCATGCTTATGTTTGTATAATCCTACAGTCTCTATAATATATAGCAAGGATCAAATCTAGCCTACTGAAAAAGGAGCAGGGTTGGAGTGGAGAGAAAGTGCAGCTTGTCTTTCTCTCACAATTCTGATTATCATCTTGATTGTCTACTTGTGTTCACACAGTCTCAAGGATTCCTCGTCGTTCCCACTATCCCCCAGGGATGGGCTCCAGTTATCATTGTGTCTCTCAATACAGAATGATGTCTTGAAACAGCTGCTCTCTGCAGCCACTCTGCCCTAAGCCAATATACGTGTTTTGGGATATAGGATGAGGTTTTAAGAAGCCCTGGGTTTGTGTCTTCTCTTGGCTCTGAAATAATTAGTAAGAACACCTTAATGTGCACTCACGCACAGAAGTACACGAGCTAGCATATGCTGGCTGTTATTGATCCCTGTCAACTGATCAAAAGCCACTGTTTGCCATTACTGGTCACTGTCAACATCATCACCAATAAGGCTGCCTGATGGACAGCTCCAGACGAACTGCTCCATGAAAGAATGGCTGCAGAAGGGAAAGAGCTGAGAGTATATAGTTCAGTGACAGAGTGTGTGTCCAATGTGTGTGAGACCTCAAGTCAGTTCTCAGAAGCTCTACATGACAGGTAGGCAGGTGAGAACTCAAGTCTCCTCCTTGACTCCTGGTAAAGTGTTTGGTGTACTTGTTTCTTTGTGTGTGTTTGTGTTTGTGTTTGTGTGTGTGTGTGTGTGTGTATCTGAGAAATACAATGTGATAAGCATTTGGGATCCTGTGCTTGTCCAGCAGTTTATCTGAGGTTGTCTTACTGTACCAAAGTGGTGGGTCTCTAAGTGTGGTCAGAGTTGTCTTGTGATGGACAGGCGTTTGGGCTAAGGGCTCCCTTCCTAATTGGGGTTCCTAATTGGCCATCAGGAAGCTGTAGGACAGAGGACAAATTTCTCACATCAATGCCCTCTGACAGTGACACTGAACTTTGTGTAAGCATAGAATACCAATAACACACTGAGCAAAATACCTGACACAGAGAAATGCCTTTACTAAAAGGGTGTTCTTAGAAGTTACCTGAGTCACAGCTGCCGGGGTTCCTGGGGTGAAGTGCAGAAGGACCCATCCTTGTAGTTCCTGTTAGCTGTGTCTAGCTCTCAGAAAGCACTGTTTTTAGAATTGGGATATATGTGTGTCACTGCCTATACATATAAGGTATATTGTGTAGGTTTCTTTCCTTTTTTAACAATCTCATGCTGGAGCAGGATTGGGATTGAAATAGGAGAAGGACTGTAGCTTATGTTCATCTTATAGATCAGTAGGAGTCAGGTTGGAACCCTTAGGATTCCCTTTATCCTTCAATAGGAATTTACATAGAAAAGGCTGGCAGTTACTTCATAGTCCACAGGCCTCTTTGAGAAAGTGACGATTAAGAAGAGAATCTCTCATTCTCCACACTCATCTGTACTGTGTTAGTGATATTCCTAACACTTCCCTTTTCACTTGCCCCCCTATGTTCCCTGAAGTTGAAGATAAGAATTATAATGTACAAGTAACAGGTCAAAGTGGTTTTTGGAAAGCATAGTTCTAGACTTTACCTCCTCACTTAAAACCAACACAGGGCATCGGGCTATTAAAGGAAATTCTAGTAAGTGAACACATTGAGGAAGATGTCATTCTGTTACCACCCTATTTTTATGTGAGAGACACACCTGACCTTACATTGATTATGATCTCAACTTCATTTGTTGCTTTGTCTTTTTATGAATTTAGAACCTCCAAGTAAGTCCCCTGTATCTATCAGACAAGCTGGTTTCTAGGCAGCCGTAATAATAGTTCAGCTGTCTCGGGGACCCTTGCTATCTGTGCGTGTAGTTGCCCACTATGATGGCTAATCTATATCTATTTTCTTTTCCTACTGTTATCTCTCTACTATGAACTGTCTCAGTAACCATTTTTAAGTCATCCCAAATTAGTTTGCTTGTTTTAAGAGACTTTGTTGATGCAACAGAGCACAGTTCCAGACTACTGGCACAAACCATGGGTCAACAAGAAATTTTCTTCTCATTAACGTTTGACACAAGATATGAAACTTGAAGTAAATACCCACTAAGATTTTATCTGAAATTATTTGTTTCTTGCAACCTCATTAGCTATGTTAAAGCATATATCTGCAGGCAGACTTTCCCAGATTGAGGAGCTCAGGGCTGTTTACTTATGTGGCTCATTGTCTGGGCTCAGTGTCTCAGAATCAAAAACACAGTCTGCTTCCCATGTCCACTGCAGACCATGTTCTTCTGCTCCTGTCTAATGAGCAAACAGAAGTGATCCTGTTGAGAAGGAATTCTAAATAGAAAAAGAAAGCCTTGCTGTCAGGAGAACACTCTGGCCCTTCCAGGTTGCTGTGTGGTATGGATAACTCTTTGGGAAACTGAAGATAAGTGCTCTAGAGTTCTAATTTATTCTTCTAGACAGTTAGTAGAACATCAGATCCTTGGTAAACTTGCATAGCATAAGAAGGCTGTCCACTTCCTTGCATGACATTTTCAGTGTCAACAGCATGTCAGTTGCTGGCTCTGCACATTGCCTGACATATACTTTGTCCTTGACACTGGGAGGGGGGGCAGTTATGACTCATATATATTTTGCAGAGTAGGGCAACAGCCACCCAGAGGCAGCCTTAAGTGGCATGTAGTAGTGTTCTGTCTCAGATGTTGCTATGCTGTGGAGATTGTTTTAGTGCACGACTCGCTGGACAGTACACACCTATTTTAACGTCACAGTGAACTCATTTCTTTTAATAGTCTTCCCAACTAGACTTTTTTTTTTTTCCTCACTGCCTTTTATAATCATGAGTTGTGTGGCCAGCATGCCAGGAAGTGGCTTCTGGGAGGCAGAAAAGGGCTCAATTCTAGAAGGCTACACCAGCGAGACCCGTGCACTCCCACAGCTTTAGTGTGTTTGTTTGTTTGTTTGGAACACGGTCTCCTATAGATCAGTCTAGCCATCCTTGTAGCTTAGGGTTGCCTTGAACTTCTGGTTCTCCTGCTTCTGCCTCCTAAGTCTAGCTACATCTGAGAGCTATATCCCCAGCCCCTCTCCCACAGCTTTAAAGGAAAGAATCTTACAGTTAGCTTTGGCACTAGCTACATTCATGTCAGAGAAAGGAAAAGTTAGGGACCCACAGTAGCTGTCACTGAATGCCATCACTGTCACGTGGTCTCGGAGGTCATTGTAGCAGTTATCAATCCAGCTTGACGTAGCAATGAAAGCATTGTAGACAGACTTCTGTGTACCTCTTTGACCATTAAATAGCTGTTGGACTTTGTGATCTGCTTTACCTCTGTGCCCAGTCTTCTGTCTGCAAAAAAATAGTGGTCATCAGAGTTCATAGGAGTTTCGTGAGGAACAAGTGACTTCTCAAGCAAACACTGTATAACAATAACAGCTGACAGTTAATGTCTGCTTTGCTTCAGCACACTGCATTCTGGAACCAGCCTTGCAGAGTGCAGAGTGTTCTTCTCCGCATCTAAAAGATGCAGGAATTGAGGACCAAGGAAGTTAACTAATTCACATTTCTACCAAGTGACACATCAGCATTTAATTTCAAAGGTCAAATTCCAGTTCCTGGAATGGGTAGACTATTACAGCTCCTCTATGCACCTCTGTAGGTAGTCTCCCTCTTCTTTTGGACCACATATTTTGTTGTGTATTTCAAGAGGTTTCTGAGTATGAAGATAAAGGGCAGATGTCTGAGTGGTTACAGTGGAATGGTCCCCTTGCAAAGGAGACAAGTTTCAAACTGTAACTCTCTGACCCCCAGGTCCTGGTCAGTGCTAAGGTTACCTGGGCCATCAGTCTCGTTGGCATTCCCACACTATAGAAGGTGCCTTTCTCTGAAGAGGAGGTAGGAATCTTACACATATGTGAGTTTTGTGATAAATTGCTCAGACTTTGCTCTTACAAAGTAAAATACACTCAGAATCCTACCAAGCCTTACTAAAACATAAGATTGCCCCCAGTACTAGGGGAAAAAATGGAGGGAAAATTAGATTTTCATTTCTTCTATTTTTGGCTTTGAGAAACTTGTTCAATTCCTTGTTCAAAAGAATTGTAAGCATTATGCCCCACCATTATTAGGAATGTGCTTTACAATGAGTGTGCTGCTGGGTGAATTTATATGCATTATTCTATGTTTGAGGCAAATGTTGGAACTTGTTAGGAATAAATTGTTTAAGGGAAGAAAATTGCAAATGTACAGTTTTCGTCTCCCTTTTCAAAGCCATTGTCCTTGTCTGACAGGCAGCAGCAGTAACTGCCCTGAAATGAGAACATTCTGGTACTTTCCAGCATTTTGGTTCTCTGATTATTTCTCATGTGTTGTCAGCTAAAACACTATGGGAAGGGTTAACAAATGCACTAAGTGTCCTGAAAAATCTATGAATTCATTGATGGAGCACCAAACAGTTAAGGGTGTACTGGTTTCTTTTTGTTTGTTTGTTTGTTTTGTTTTGTTTTTGGCATGAAGTTTCTTCACTCCTATTTTTCATGACTCATCCTTTCTTAGCTCATCCTTCTTACTCTTTGAAACTTCCTCTTCAGAGAACTGAAAACACTTCCTTCATAATTTTTCCCCTTCCTGTTCACAAGGGCTCCACTTTTAAATAGAAGAAATGATGTTGGTTCTCCTACAGGAACTGGTAGTGGATTTCTCTTCTGCACTGAATTACACTGGCCTCTAGTGGATGCCTGTCACAATTCGTTTCTTTGTTGATTGAGTTTCATTGTAACCTGTTTTAATAATTTTGGGGAATTTATATAGAACAATATAATCAGAATTGCTAGAGGGTTGAAAATGATGTCATCATGGAGGTAATTAAATTTTGTTTGAGTAGCTCCAGACTTATCAACACACTTAACAAACTTAGATTATCTTCTACATCTTTAAAAATGGAGAGCTAAAGAGATGGTTCTGCAGAGTGTGCAGCCCCAGTCCTCAGCATGAACAAGATACATTACAGCTACCTGTCACTCCCATTCCAAGGACCCAGTCAGTGCCCTCTTCTGCCCTCCACAGACTTATCCACATGGTGTACATGAATTCATGCAGGCTCATACACAAACACATAAAAGTAATCTATGTCTTTTTTTAAGGAATAAAAATATAGAATTCTGCACTATGCACTTAATACATGTTGTACTTGAAAAGACAAAGCACATGTAACCAATCTTTTCAGAAAGTAGCCCAGTTACTCTTTGCAGAGTAATAAGACAGTAATGCCAAATTCTCTTACACTCTTTGTTCATGATTCCATTTAAACAGAAAAGTAGAGAAATAGGATGACTAACGTGAACCAAAGCAGCATCACAATGGAATTTTCCCACATAAATATAAGAAAATCATCCTGTTACAAAGTGGTAAATGCACAGCAACCCTAGCATGTTCAGTTTAATGCATGTCAACACAATATAGGACCAGGTGCAACTCTAAAATACATTCGTAAGTGACAGTGTGCTTCTGTTTCTTGACCATGTACCATAAAACCAAGTCCTATCTATATTCTGTTGAAAGAACTACTTAAACTCTTACCTCAGAGATTATACTCTGCTCACCCAAATCAACACTTGGCCTTGAATTATGTGCTGTTTTTGCTTCTGCATCTCTTAGGAGGTTATGTAAGAAGATATCCAGGTTTCATCTCATCTGAAAACATGTCTGTTTGGAGCTGAAGGGTCTCCTTCCAAGATGACTCACTAGAACTCTGTCCAGTTGTTTTCCTCAACACGAGTGATTTCAACTCAGGGACTTTTACAGCCTGGTGCTGAAATTGACATGGTGCCACCTGTACCCATTCTGCTCATGACAAGCACATATGTCCTGACTGTGTTCCCACTAGAGAAAAAAAATTAAAGACCACACTTCTAAGGGAGGACCACTGAGACTCTGTGGACGTATTTGGAACTATTACATTGGTCTGAAGTTTGAGCATTGTATTTGAATATGTACTTAGGCCATGCTGGGGACTTGAGCGAAATCAGATTAGTGGGATAACTGAAGGTATTATGGTGAAAGAATATGGGACAAAATTACCTGATGCTGTAGCTTTGCAACCAGGCAAGGGTGTGACTGTGGATCACCTGATATTTCTGTTCTGTATGCTCTCTCTCTCTTTCTCTCTCTATACACATACACACACATACATATATAAAGTGATTGTTTTCTTATAGGGTTATGGTAATATTTAATTTAATATCTAAAAACAATACTAAAAAAAAACACTTAGAAAAGTGGCAGGTATCTGACCAGAGAGTGTTAGCTATTACCTTTGGCATTACAATTACTTCTGTCATATGTGAATTCATGCTATGTGATTCTTCAGGCCCTCTTCCTAACATAAGAAAACCCTTGAGGGAGAAGTAAAGTCCCAAGCCTGAGGAGAGTAGTGACAACATGAGGAAAGAGGGTGTGGAACACACCTCCTAGGATATGGATACCTCAGCTAAGGGTGAAGGCTTACACACGTGAAATCCTCCAGGCAGATGTGGTTCTTGGTCATGTTTTGTCTAGCTCTGTCTAGTAAGCTTTGTTTTTAGGATAAGTTTCTAGTTTTAAAAAATGGAAAGATCAAGCCTTTATTTCCATGTACCATTTGGGTGGTATCTTAGTAACCTTTCTATTCCAGTGAAAAGACATCAGGACCAGGGCAACTTATAGTAAAAAGAATTTATTGGGGCCTGTAGGTCCAGAGGGTGAGTCCGTGACCACCATGGTGGGGAACATGCATGGTAAGTCCATGACCACCATGGTGGGGAACATGCATGGTAAGTCCATGACACCATGGTGGGGAACATGCATGGTGTGGCAGCAGAGGTGGTAACAGACACAGCGCTGGGTGCAGCACTTGAGACCTTGCTTCTGATCCATGAGCAGGAGGCACAAGTTGGGTGGGGATGGGGACATCCAAAGAGAGAGGAGAGACTGAGCAAGCACAAGCAAAGTAGGAATGGTGTGAGCTTTGAGCCTTAAAACGCACTCCCATTGACACGCCTCAACAAAGGCCGCACTTCCTACCCCTCCCACACAGTAATAACTAGCCACTCAAACACATGAACCTAGGGGGTCATTGTCATTCAAACCACCACAAATGGATTACACACCAAACCTTTTAAAAGGGCCAGGCAAATCAATAAATAACAAGTCAAGTTATGGACTAAAACAACAGAAGTAGAGGACAAATCAGAGAAAGCATGGCCCTTGAGCATGCTCCATTTGGAATCCTTTTCTTCAGCTGACTATCAGAAATCTGCAATTCAGTTAGTCCACTGATCCTCTCAGAAGATGTACCTGCAACTTTAGAGCACCTCACACAACCATGAGGTCTGTCTTTCTAACCAAAAGCATGAACCAGAATGGAATTCCTAATCTCCTATCAGCCTGGGCAGAAGTCACTGTCTGCTAACCAGCTGACAAGAACCTTGGAGTGCATTTAGGTGACACAGTGTGAAAGAACGATTTACCAGTCACAATGTCTGGCATAAACTGCCGTTAGAGAAGACATGAGTTAGGCAAAGCCAGTAGTTACTGGGAGATACCCTCAACTAGTTGTATCTTAAGTGAGAACTTAAATATGACCCTCATGGTTATCTTATAAAAATAAGAGTTGCTTCAGGGCATTGACCATAGTGTCTCTCTCAATCCAGTATATGTCTACTTCTATAAGACACAAAACAGCCATTAAAATCTGCCTGTGGAAACTTCACAGAGCAGCTGACTGTGGGGCACTCAGCCACAACTGATGCATCTATAACACAGCTCCTTCACCGGAGTCTGGGCAGCATCTTGGAAGAAGGGGCAGAAAGATGGTACGAGCCAGAGGACTGGGAACTCTGCTGTGAGACTGTTTCCAGAAATGACGGGAAGCTTTATCCACGATACCTCAACAACATGGCTGCCTAAACAGACCTGACGAAGTACAACATCAATAGACATGCCAACATGGAAGGGGGGAATCTCAGAGGATGCCACCCATAAATAAATAACTACAAGCAATTTAGGACTGCTGAGGGTGGGAGAAATAATCTTCCCTTACTCGGGCTGTAAACCTAACTGGTTTTGCAATACAAATCAACCCTGAAATCATATACATGAAAGTAACATAAATGGTCTGAGTGGGTGGGTTTTTATATATTTAGGGGTGTGTGTGTATAATAATGAAAAAGCAAAAGAGGCCTTAGTTTCAAGAGGAGACAAGAAGGCAGTGGTTGTGGGATACATAAGAAGCATAAGAAAAAGGAGAAGGAAGGAGAAAACTGATGTAATTATATTTTAATTTTAAAAGAGAGAAAAAAAAACCTACCTACTGGATCTATTTGACAGGATCATGAAATAAATCCATAATGAGGGGAACATGGGTGTGCCTGGGTAAGACCAGTTATCAGCAAACAGATTATCCAGTATTTCAGAAGATATGGGTAGAAATAGGGTAGGGAAGAGAAGAGAAATCTCCCACGAGACAGGAAGAGCAAGTGGATATTTTCCTAGTCTATTTGTGGTTGCTATCACAGATTGCCTGAGTTATGAAAAGGATAGATGTGTTGTGAGTCATGGTTCTAGGTCCACAGGCATAGCTGCAGAGTCTGCCTCTGGCCTTGCTGTGTTGTGACACCAGAAGCCATTACAGTGTAAAGATTACAGTACAGAATCCCAACTCCCCCCCCTCAGTAAAGCTGGACCCACCAGTTCCTGCCTCCAGCCCCTCCACAGTGGAAGTCAGATTCCCACTTGTGTTTCTATATGAGCCCACCTTATTACAACTGTGTCCTACTGTGTGTGTGTGTGTGTGTGTGTGTGTGTGTGTGTGTGTGTGTGTGTGTGTG